>QLOH01000368.1:600000-1068511 GCA_026901365.1 Sesbania bispinosa
CTTAAAATAGTCCCTAGTCAAATAACATCTTAGGACAAAGATGCATTTAGACTAGTAAGTGAGTTCATTGATGATCACATCTCACAGATCATGGATATGAGATATCATGTGCTCACATAGGTACACATTAAGAGTAATGGTGTACTGGGCAGACCCACCTTAAGAACGTTGCATGGGTTGTTACATAAGTGTCAAGAACGTTTCTTAAATTAATAAATGTTATATGAAGTCCTTCGACCTGAAATCACTACGATTCCTACATAAGGAATTCTATGTTTTAATTATCATCAAACGTTACCTGTAACAGGGTAATTATAAAGTTGATTTTTGGACATATAATAAATTATATGGAGGAATGTGAGTGCCCTAGATGGGATTTGTCCCTCCTATGTAACAAGAGTTATATCTGTAGGCCTCTTGATAAAGTGAGACTGCAAAATGCATGGCCATGCTCAGGAGAATAAATATGAGATATTTATTTTCTGTACAGTCTACTTGGGGATCAAGAAAATATAAATTGAACTATACAAGGTTGACACAATCCATGCCCTTGTGTTCAATTAGATATTTGGACAAAGGGACAAAGCATATAAATTATTATAATAAAATAGGATTTATTATTTTATTAATAATCGTAATATTTGGATAGTGATGTGTTGCTAGATACCGCTCACTATTTATGATATTAAATATAAAAGGGTTTTATTTTAATATCATAACCAAATATTAAAATCCTATTGGGTCACACGCATACAACAAGCCACTAGGAAAAAGATAATAATTCTAATATAATTTAATTAGAATTATTATAACATAATGGGCCAGGCCCATAAGTGTGAGGGTTAAGTGAGTGAGGGGGTAAAACCCTAGCCACCACTCTATAAATAGAGCATAAGATGCACTACCCCAATACACATGAGCAATCGCTTCTTACTTTCCAAGGCTACTAGCAGAGCTGAGGAGAGAATCCTAGTCCGGCTGTTGGCGTGGATACCAATAGAGACGTAGCTACACTTGCTTCATTTGTAATCCTAATAAGGTACGAACTTTCGTTTCAATACCTTTTATGCCTTGATTCGTGTTTTCGCAAAACGATTATAACAAGGGAGGGAATCCATTTATTTCCGCTGCAACCTGACCACATGCTTGATTCCCTTTAATTGGTATCAGAGCGTTGGTTTGCGATAAGCACGTTTTGGGCTTTTAAATCGTTTGAATATGTGATATTCTATTTTTCTGTTTAAAAATGAAGAACATTTTCTGAATGTTGTATCTGCGCTTCATCTGCGCTGGGCATAGGTGAAGCGCAACATACTGGAATTTTGAATCTGAAATCTGGGCTTCAATCTCGCTAAGCGCAAGTGAAGTGAAGGTGAAGCGCAGATGAAGCCCAGATGAAGCGCAGAATACAGAATTTTCGATTCTGATACGTGCGCTTCACCCACGCTAAGCGCAGGTGAAGCGCAGGTGCGCGTTTCTGTTATTTTGTATTATTTTGATTCCTTTTTTATTGTTTTATGTGCGATGTATATATGTTTGCATGTTCTAATGTTGGAGGGTCCCATGGAACATGAAAAAGTTCATGCTTGGGCGTCAAAGGGTTCAATTGTTGAAACCCTGTCTCGACTCAAATATTGGCTGCGATAAACATGTCACTTATCAATTTGCTGACAAGAACGTATTCAAATGATACGAGGGACTCACTCGTTTATCGGTTTGTGAAGTATTCATTTGATGCGAGACTCTTATTGATGATTGGTTGAATGTTTATCAAATCTAATTTTTTGTGTCGGGGCGCTGCCCCGCACCCCGTGCTACACTGCGTAGTGTGTTATTTCGTATGCGCGTTAATCGAACCTCCCTTAATATATATACATCTTATTATATCACTTGTTTTACAATCAATAAATGCTAATTTTTGCATGATGGTTGGTTATGGCCTTAGTTGTTTTAAATTTAAATACGACCTGCGTGTCGTGCCTTACCTCTTGACATTCCTCTTGTAATTCTCTTCTCATCTCTATCCCCTCGTATGTTAAACGAGGTTTCTTCTTGTTATGTAATGTAACCGGAAAGAGCATGGAGTCAAAGGTGCGACACCCTTAGTTGTACCGCTAAGAGTATCACATTACGAACGTAACTGATGACTCTCGTTTATGTTAAATGTATGCTTAGAAAATACGGGAATATTTTTTTTTTTTTTTTGAAAAGAGTTTAATCATTATCAACTAATCTCATTCTAATTCCATTTTAGATATTTGTAAAAGCATCCCTTCCTTAATTCTGAAATACGTTTTCGGAAAGCATCTAGTCGATTCAATCATTCCGCATACATACACAACACACACGCAAATATAAAGTAGAGACTAGGGAAGAAGCGTGAAAAATATACATGTACATAACCACAGTGTCAAGTGATCCCCGAGATACCACACCATCATACAAAATGAGAGTTCTGGCAGTAAAATAAATAAAACCTCTATCAATACAACCAAAATAAGAGGTCACTAATCAGAGCTACTACTGCTAGACTCATGACTACCCCAGACACACTCCTCTACTCATCGTCATCTGACCTAGCAGGGGCAACCCTACAACTCCTCCTCCTGGCATCCGGGAGGGTAATCATCCTGAATTCCTCTGAAGGAATACCGTCAGAAGAATCCTCCCTCAGCTCCTCGTCCTCGGGGTCCTCCTCAGGGTCCTCCTCTGGATCCTCCTCCTCGGATGAAGTATCATCAATGACGACCAGATCAGGCTCAATGGCGGTAGGACGACCGAATGCACTGAAACGCATGGTCGGTGGGGATGACGACTCTGGTCCAGGAGTGTAGCGAGGGGAATCCGGCTCTCCTATAGTGGCTATCCGAGAGGACTGGGAAGAAAGCAGATGGAACGGGACGATGACGACGGTTAAGGAAAGTGGTATGACGACGAAGTCCTGGTGGTGTCTCGAACTCCAGAATCACGGGCACAGTGAAGACGACCTCTGGCACAAGGGGAAGGTTAGGGTGAGAGATCGTGACGTGTACTTCCCCTGTGAATATACAGCGTCTAGGAATGTCGGTGACCCGCCACTGTCCTCGTGGCCCCCATCTCAGCGTAATCCTCATGGCCGACATCTTGAAGCTCCCCAAACCCGACTGGCGATGGCGAAAGAGCGCGACAACAGAGAATAGAAGCAGAGAAGAAAGGGTGAGAACATCATATGAACTCATAACAAGTAGAACATAGTAACTAGAGCACTAATAAAATATTCACAAACATCCACATAATCTCAATCACAAGTATGCAGCTGATACTACCATGCTATATGTATATAATGCATGAGGGCCCGGGAAAACAACACCAAAAGCAGAGCACACAGCAACTGCTCGACCATATATGTACAATATATCAGGAGTATAGTCTGTACTAGCAAATAGTACGAAGAGCATTGCTCAATCTCTGGCCAAGACGATTTTCCGACTTCCAGACAAACTCACTGATTATGAAAACTTGAGAGCGACAGGATAGTCAAGCCTGTACCCCGTTTGCACGACAGTAGGGGGCGAGCCTACGCCACTTATGCCATTCCGGGACCTGACTCATCCTCAGGGCTGGTCTCCTTTACCGGACCGCTGGTGTTCTTTGCAAAACCCAGTGCACCCGTCCCATCCAGTTTCACACTGTACTAGAGTGGTATTGCCATATAGGTCGTAAGGCTTTTGAACCTTAATCATTATTGATGCACATGATGTATGTCACACCGCAAACACTTACAATATTACATCCTCACAGACAAGCCCATTGAATCTTGTCACGTCACCACTTTACCGTGGTGCAACCGCGTAGATTCAAGGTCCTTCTTTTAAGGGAAACCAAATCACACTCTCTTGCCAAGCTTCTCAAGTTTTATGTAGAGAGAAAGTGTTGGTTATAGTCTTTTAAGGTAGCTTGTGCTAGCTTTATTGATAATCATATTCATTTAAGTCCTACAATTTACTAAGGCTTATGGATATGTCTTATGAAAGGCATTACTAATCCTAATTTCACTTGTATGACTAATTAAGATTAGGCTTAACCTTTAATCAGAACTAGTCTTTATTAATCGTATTTCAATTAATCTTATCCTTCTTTAACTAAGTCTTAATCCTTACTTAAGATCCTTAATTAATTTCTAATTATCCCTTAATCTCTTCCATAATCTTGGATTAAGGTTTTTAATTATGCTTGGTTAAGGTTAAATTATAATTAATTAGTTTTTTTAACCAGTCGTTAGAGATTAATTACTTAATTAACCCTTATATTAATATTAATTATCTTTAGACTTAATTAATTATTAATTAACTTAATTAATTTAGGCTAATCAACTTAGGTGATTAAATTAGTTAAGTCTACTAATTAATCCTAAGTTTAATTTTCACAACTTAGATTAGTGTTTGAAGTTCAACCCTAATCTAAACCTAAGCCCATAAATTATTTTTAGTTGTCTTTTAAATTGAGTTTTGACTTTCTTTTTGAAGGCTTTGGGACTAAACAAAAGCCTAAAGGTTATTGGACCCATGAGAGCCCATTTTTATTCATAATAAATAAAAATATGACTTTTTAAATAGATTTTTATTTTAGTTAAAATAAAAATCCGAATTTAATTACTTAATTTAAAAACTTATCTTATTTGCAACTTAGTCCTTTTTGTTACAAATTTATTCTTTAGTCCTTTTGGGCCAATTTAGCCCAAAAACATGTTTTAAACATTCTTTTGATCTTTTTAGGATCAAAAGGACATTCTTGATGAGTTTCATCAAGAACACTCATGAACATCAAGAACAACCTTGAATGTTCATCCAAAACTTCAAATTTTTCACAACATCCAATCTTCACCAAAACTTCACACATTCATCAATAAACAATCCAAATGCCAAATATCATACTAATCCACTCAAAATCATTCACATGCACATTAAAGTTCATAACTTCCATTTTCAAGCTCAAAACATCATTATTTTCAAGATAAATCACCAAATCAATTTTTCCACTTAAGATCAACCACATGCATGTACATATATCCATCATATAATCTCATCCAAACCATCAAAATAATTTTTGCACACATGCAGCCACTTCTTCCTCTCTTGGCCGAGAGCTTAAGGGGAAAAAGGTGGGATTTTTCAACAAAAATCCTTCCTTGGCTTGCATGCAACACAACCCAACCATCAACAACAATCCAACCAAGATTCAAAGACATGCAAACAGCCACAATAACCCAGCTCATCAAGACCGAAATATTTTCTCAAAAACAAGCTCAAAGGTTTGATTTTTCAAGAGAAAAACAAGGGAAAAAGCAAGGATTCAAGGGCAAATCCTTGACTCTAGTTACATGGCCTACTAGAGTTCAAGTTCTCCCCCCCTTTACCTTAGATCTTCAAGGGAATAAGTGCAGATTTTTCCTCCTCTAACAGCCCCTTCAAGCTCCTCCTTCAAGCCTCCAACAAGTGGATTTTGGTAGAAAGTATGTATTTTTATTTTTCTTTAGCTTAAATCCAAGAATGGGACTTAAGCTTGGTTGGTGATTTGGGTGGAGATGAAGAAATTTTGGGGAGGAAGAGGGTGGTGGTGCGCGGCCAGCAAGGGAGGAAGAAGAAGAAGAAGAGAGAAAATGGTTAGGTTAAGGAAATGGCTTAAGTGAAAAATGGCCAAAAAGTGGAGCTTTTCTCCTTTATATAGGCTTAATGGTGTGAAGGAAGACATGGACAAGTGGCACACATGCACCCTGCTGTGCAGCGAAATTTTCAGAGGAGAAAATAAGGTTTGTGCAATTTTTCTGGCCCGGATCAAGAGTATTCGGGCCCGGGTCGGGGTACCGGAGGGCAAAAAGGTCAATTTTTGCAGAAAAATCCCAAAAATTCCCAGAAAATTCCTAAAAATAGGAAATTTAATACTGAATCCAAAAATATAAATTTTGACAATTAAAAATAATTTTAATCATTTAAAATCCATTAAAACGCTTAAAACAGCAAAAACGGGAAAAACGGGTAAATCGGAAAAATACGGGTGTTACAATCCTCCCCTACTAAAAGAAATTTCGTCCTCGAAATTTGCGTACCTTCTTGAAATAATTGAGGGTGAGACTTTCTCATCTGCTCTTCTACTTCCCAGGTCGCGTTACCCTCGTCGGTCGTACTCCAGATGACTTTTACTAATGAAATCTCCTTCCCTCTCAGCTGCTTTACCCTTCGGTCTCCGATTCTCACAGGTAACGCCTCATAAGTTAGGTTTTCTTTTAATTGTATTATATCGGGTTCTATGACATGTGAAGGGTCAGGGACATATTTCCGGAGTTGTGACACATGAAACACATTATGTAGGTTTGAAAGAAAAGGTGGCAAAGCAATCTGGTAAGCGACAGGGCCAATTTTTTTCAAAATTTGGTAGGGACCAATGAATTTAGGTGTAAGCTTTCGAGATCGCATTGCCCTGCCAACCCCAGTTGTTGGTGTAACTCTCAAAAACACGTGATCTCCTTCTTTGAATTCTAGGGGTTTCCTCCTCCGATCATAGTAGCTTTTCTGCCTGCTCTGTGATATTCTCATCTTTTCCTGTATCATTTTGATCTTTTCCGTGGTTTGCTGGATCATCTCAGGCCCTAAAACTAGGCCATCGCCAGACTCGAACCAGCATAAAGGCGTTCTACACTTTCTACCATACAGGGCTTCAAAAGGTGCCATTCCAATACTAGAATGGAAACTATTGTTGTAGGTGAACTCAATCAGTGCCAACAACTGATCCCAACTCCCTTGGTGTTCTAACACACATGCTCTCAGCAAATCTTCTAGGGATTGGATAGTCCGCTCGGACTGACCATCGGTTTGAGGGTGATAGGCCGAACTAAGCCTCAACTTGGTTCCTAGAGCTTGTTGCAGACTAACCCAAAATCTGGATGTAAACCTAGGATCTCTATCTGACACAATGCTAGATGGAACCCCATGCAATCTTATTACTTCCTTTATGTATAGTTGGGTCAACTTTTCTAGGGAAAACTTGATGTTGATGGGTAGGAAATGGGCAGATTTTGTTAACCTATCAACGATTACCCATATAGCATCAAAACCTGCCGGAGTCCTAGGTAAACCTACCACGAAATCCATAGATATGCTATCCCATTTCCATTCAGGGACATCCAAGGGTTGTAACTCTCCTGATGGTCTCTGATGTTCAATCTTGGCCTTCTGGCAAACCAAACAAGATGCTACATAACCAGCTACTTCCTTTTTCATCCCGGACCACCAAAACATCTTCTTCAGGTCTTGGTACATCTTTGTTGCCCCAGGGTGAATACTCAGCCTACTCTTATGAGCTTCCTCTAAGATCAGATTTCCTTAACTTCCATATCATCAGGTACACATATCCTACCTTTGAATCTAACAATACCATCAGCACCCTTATGAAACTCAGATTCTCCTTTCTTAGGAATTAGGTCCTTCAAAACTTGTAAAGATTGATCCTTTTCCTGAGCTACTCGGATTTGTTCCAAGAAATCACTCGAAATCTTCAAGGTTCCTAGAATTATACTCTTAGGGCTAAATCTAACATCCAGGTTCAGGTCTCTAAATCCTTCTATTAATTCTAGTTCTTTAACCATCATTGTTGACATATGCAAGGATTTCCTACTCAAGGCATCAGCCACCACATTGGCTTTCCCAGGGTGGTATTGCAGGCTAAAATCATAGTCCTTTAAAAATTCCATCCATCTCCTTTGCCTCATATTCAACTCTTTCTGATCAAACAGATACTTCAGGCTCTTATGATCGCTAAAGACTTCAAACCTAGCGCCATACAGATGGTGCCTCCAAATCTTCAGGGCAAAAACTATAGCTGCCAACTCTAGATCATGTGTAGGATAGTTTACTTCGTGTGTTCGCAGTTGCCTAGAGGCATACGCCACTACTTTCCCTTTTTGCATCAACACACAGCCTAATCCTTGCTTCGAAGCATCACAATATACTTCAAAACTCTCTTGTGGGTCGGGTAAGACTAAGATTGGCGCAGAAGTTAACCTCCTCTTCAGCTCTTGAAAACTATCCTCACACTTCTGGCTCCAAACGAAGGGTTGATCCTTTCTAATCAGACGGGTTAACGGAGTTGCTATTCTAGAAAAATTCTCAATGAACTTACGGTAGTAACCGGCTAACCCCAAAAAGCTCCTTATCTCCGTTACAGACTTTGGTGCTTCCCATCGTAACACAGTCTCTACTTTAGCTGGGTCTACGCTAACTCCTCCACTAGAGATCACATGACCTAGGAAGTTTACTTCCTTCAACCAGAATTCACACTTAGACAACTTAGCATATAACTTTCTGTCCTTTAAGGTCTGTAAAGTTATCCTAAGATGTTCCGCATGCTCTTCCTCACTCTTGGAGTATATGAGAATGTCGTCTATGAAGACCACAACGAACTTGTCCAAGTAAGGATGGAAAACTCGGTTCATATAGTCCATGAAAACTGCAGGTGCGTTGGTTACACCAAACGGCATTACTAAATACTCATAATGCCCGTAGCGTGTTCTGAAAGCTGTCTTCGGGATATCCTCAGACTTAACACGTATTTGGTGGTAACCTGACTTAAGGTCAATTTTCGAGAACACAGTTGCTCCTCTTAACTGATCCATCAAGTCATCTATCCTAGGCAAAGGATACCTATTCTTTATCGTCACCTTATTAAGCTGACGATAATCTACACACAACCTCATGCTACCGTCTTTCTTCTTCACTAATAACACCGGGGCTCCCCAAGGGGACACGCTAGGCCTAACAAACTGTTTTTCTAACAACTCTTCCAGCTGTTTCTTCAACTCAGCCAACTCTAAAGGGGACATCCTATACGGGGCTATAGAAATAGGTCCGGTTCCAGGCACTAACTCTATGTTAAACTCTACCTCTCGTTCTGGCGGCAAACCAGGAATATCACCAGGGAATACTTCAGGAAATTCTTTCACCACAGGCAGTTTGCTAATGTCGGATTCCCGCTCTTCCTCCAAAGAAGAAAGTATCATGTAGATTTGAGCTCCTTCTCTCAAAGAAGCATTCACTTGGTTGGCAGACAAGAATCTCGTACTTACAGAATCAAGAGTAGAGGGAGAAAAAGGATTAAACACAACAGTTCTATTATAACAGTCAAGCTGGACTCGGTTGGAAGACAACCAGTCCATTCCCAAAACAATATCAAGTTGAGAAAGAGGTAAACAGATCAAATTAGCAGAGAAAGTTTTATCACCAATGGTGATTGGACAGTTCAAACAAGCTGTTGAGGTAATAACAGGCTTAGCAGTAGGAGTAGAAACAACCAAGGTCATAGGGTAATCTAACCACAGGCAAATTTAATTGTTTCACACACTCCAGAGAAACAAAAGAATGCGTCGCACCCGAATCATACAATACAATTAAAGGAATTCCACTTATGACGCACTTACCTTGGATCAGATCCTCGGATTTTGCAGCCTCAGCACCGCTCATGGTAAACACTCTGCCTCTGGTTCTGGGCCTCCCAGCTTGTGCATTCAGGTTCGGGACAGGGGCGCTTGCAGCACTGCTACCACTACCATTACCGCTTCCCTTCCAAACAGGGCAGTCTCTCTTAATATGGCCACTTTGTCTGCAATGGAAACAAACCCTTCCGTTGGATAAGTCGCTAGATTGATTCTTATATGGGCAATCCCTCAAGAGATGATTCTTCTTGCAGCGTGGACAACTGACAGAGTTGTTGCCAGTACTGCTTGCCGGGCTTGCTCTGCTAGCAACCACCGATTGTGGTCTTGCGGCGCTTCCTGACGATGAACCAGAGTTATTCCTTGGGGCAAAATATGGCTTCCTCCTTTCTTGTGAGAATTTAGGTTTGTTCCTCTGTGGACCAGAATTCTTCCACTGAGCTTGTCTTGCTTTGGTGTCATCTTCAAAGATCCGACACATATTCACCATCTTTGAGAACTCAGTAACTTGTTGGTATCCAACAGCCTGTTTAATTTCTGGCCTCAGTCCACTTTCAAACTTGGAACACTTAGACTCTTCATCTATGGTGTTCTGGAAGTAGGGGCAGAACTTGGACAGTTCCTCAAACTTTGCCGCATATTCGCCAACAGTCATGTTTCCTTGCTCCAACTTCAAGAATTCTATCTCTTTGCGTTTTCTCAGATCCGTGGGAAAATACTTTTGGAGAAAAGTTTCCTTGAACAGTCTCCAGGTGACCAGTCTCCCAGTAGCTTCTAATTGACGTCTCGCGTACTCCCACCAATGCTGCGCTTCTCCAACCATCATAAACGCTGCAAAGGTTACCTTCTGTTCATCTGGGCATCCCATAGCTAGGAAAATCTTCTCCAATTCCTCCAGCCAAAGCTGAGATCCATCGGGGATCGTGACCCCCTTTGAACTGTGGTGGGTTATTCTTCTTAAAAGTAGATAGTCCGCGATAGGCATCGGGGACGTTGTTCTGATTGCGAGCTTGGTTCATCTCGTTTATGGTCTGTTGCTGATTTTCCAGGACATCCGCGATCCTTCCCAGGATGTCGTTCATTACAGGATTATTCCTTCCTGCCATGGAATCCTACATTCACAGGGTACGTTAGTTCTTCTGTTTCATGCAGGACCATTTAAGCAAGAACAAATAATTCTACACACAATCTCTTACATTACGAAGGTGGTAATATAAGAGCAAACAATCCACACAAGGCAATCAATCTACACAACAACAAGCAATCCTCACAGAGTAAACACAGAGGGAAGAGTATTATAGGCCATACCCGAGGCCAAAAGGAAAGAACAGCTCTGATACCACTAAATGCGACACCCTTAGTTAGTACCGCTAAGAGTATCACATTACGAACGTAACTGATGACTCTCGTTTATGTTAAATGTATGCTTAGAAAATACGGGAATATTTTTTTTTTTTTTTTTGAAAAGAGTTTAATCATTATCAACTAATCTCATTCTAATTCCATTTTAGATATTTGTAAAAGCATCCCTTCCTTAATTCTGAAATACGTTTTCGGAAAGCATCTAGTCGATTCAATCATTCCGCATACATACACAACACACACGCAAATATAAAGTAGAGACTAGGGAAGAAGCGTGAAAAATATACATGTACATAACCACAGTGTCAAGTGATCCCCGAGATACCACACCATCATACAAAATGAGAGTTCTGGCAGTAAAATAAATAAAACCTCTATCAATACAACCAAAATAAGAGGTCACTAATCAGAGCTACTACTGCTAGACTCATGACTACCCCAGACACACTCCTCTACTCATCGTCATCTGACCTAGCAGGGGCAACCCTACAACTCCTCCTCCTGGCATCCGGGAGGGTAATCATCCTGAATTCCTCTGAAGGAATACCGTCAGAAGAATCCTCCCTCAGCTCCTCGTCCTCGGGGTCCTCCTCAGGGTCCTCCTCTGGATCCTCCTCCTCGGATGAAGTATCATCAATGACGACCAGATCAGGCTCAATGGCGGTAGGACGACCGAATGCACTGAAACGCATGGTCGGTGGGGATGACGACTCTGGTCCAGGAGTGTAGCGAGGGGAATCCGGCTCTCCTATAGTGGCTATCCGAGAGGACTGGGAAGAAACAGATGGAACGGGACGATGACGACGGTTAAGGAAAGTGGTATGACGACGAAGTCCTGGTGGTGTCTCGAACTCCAGAATCACGGGCACAGTGAAGACGACCTCTGGCACAAGGGGAAGGTTAGGGTGAGAGATCGTGACGTGTACTTCCCCTGTGAATATACAGCGTCTAGGAATGTCGGTGACCCGCCACTGTCCTCGTGGCCCCCATCTCAGTGTAATCCTCATGGCCGACATCTTGAAGCTCCCCAAACCCGACTGGCGATGGCGAAAGAGCGCGACAACAGAGAATAGAAGCAGAGAAGAAAGGGTGAGAACATCATATGAACTCATAACAAGTAGAACATAGTAACTAGAGCACTAATAAAATATTCACAAACATCCACATAATCTCAATCACAAGTATGCAGCTGATACTACCATGCTATATGTATATAATGCATGAGGGCCCGGGAAAACAACACCAAAAGCAGAGCACACAGCAACTGCTCGACCATATATGTACAATATATCAGGAGTATAGTCTGTACTAGCAAATAGTACGAAGAGCATTGCTCAATCTCTGGCCAAGACGATTTTCCGACTTCCAGACAAACTCACTGATTATGAAAACTTGAGAGCGACAGGATAGTCAAGCCTGTACCCCGTTTGCACGACAGTAGGGGGCGAACCTACGCCACTTATGCCATTCCGGGACCTGACTCATCCTCAGGGCTGGTCTCCTTTACCGGACCGCTGGTGTTCTTTGCAAAACCCAGTGCACCCGTCCCATCCAGTTTCACACTGTACTAGAGTGGTATTGCCATATAGGTCGTAAGGCTTTTGAACCTTAATCATTATTGATGCACATGATGTATGTCACACCGCAAACACTTACAATATTACATCCACACAGACAAGCCCATTGAATCTTGTCACGTCACCACTTTACCGTGGTGCAACCGCGTAGATTCAAGGTCCTTCTTTTAAGGGAAACCAAATCACACTCTCTTGCCAAGCTTCTCAAGTTTTATGTAGAGAGAAAGTGTTGGTTATAGTCTTTTAAGGTAGCTTGTGCTAGCTTTATTGATAATCATATTCATTTAAGTCCTACAATTTACTAAGGCTTATGGATATGTCTTATGAAAGGCATTACTAATCCTAATTTCACTTGTATGACTAATTAAGATTAGGCTTAACCTTTAATCAGAACTAGTCTTTATTAATCGTATTTCAATTAATCTTATCCTTCTTTAACTAAGTCTTAATCCTTACTTAAGACCTTAATTAATTTCTAATTATCCCTTAATCTCTTCCATAATCTTGGATTAAGGTTTTTAATTATGCTTGGTTAAGGTTAAATTATAATTAATTAGTTTTTTTAACCATCGTTAGAGATTAATTACTTAATTAACCCTTATATTAATATTAATTATCTTTAGACTTAATTAATTATTAATTAACTTAATTAATTTAGGCTAATCAACTTAGGTGATTAAATTAGTTAAGTCTACTAATTAATCCTAAGTTTAATTTTCACAACTTAGATTAGTGTTTGAAGTTCAACCCTAATCTAAACCTAAGCCCATAAATTATTTTTAGTTGTCTTTTAAATTGAGTTTTGACTTTCTTTTTGAAGGCTTTGGGACTAAACAAAAGCCTAAAGGTTATTGGACCCATGAGAGCCCATTTTTATTCATAATAAATAAAAATATGACTTTTAAATAGATTTTTATTTTAGTTAAAATAAAAATCCGAATTTAATTACTTAATTTAAAAACTTATCTTATTTGCAACTTAGTCCTTTTTGTTACAAATTTATTCTTTAGTCCTTTTGGGCCAATTTAGCCCAAAAACATGTTTTAAACATTCTTTTGATCTTTTTAGGATCAAAAGGACATTCTTGATGAGTTTCATCAAGAACACTCATGAACATCAAGAACAACCTTGAATGTTCATCCAAAACTTCAAATTTTTCACAACATCCAATCTTCACCAAAACTTCACACATTCATCAATAAACAATCCAAATGCCAAATATCATACTAATCCACTCAAAATCATTCACATGCACATTAAAGTTCATAACTTCCATTTTCAAGCTCAAAACATCATTATTTTCAAGATAAATCACCAAATCAATTTTTCCACTTAAGATCAACCACATGCATGTACATATATCCATCATATAATCTCATCCAAACCATCAAAATAATTTTTGCACACATGCAGCCACTTCTTCCTCTCTTGGCCGAGAGCTTAAGGGGAAAAAGGTGGGATTTTTCAACAAAAATCCTTCCTTGGCTTGCATGCAACACAACCCAACCATCAACAACAATCCAACCAAGATTAAAGACATGCAAACAGCCACAATAACCCAGCTCATCAAGACCGAAATATTTTCTCAAAAACAAGCTCAAAGGTTTGATTTTTCAAGAGAAAAACAAGGGAAAAAGCAAGGATTCAAGGGCAAATCCTTGACTCTAGTTACATGGCCTACTAGAGTTCAAGTTCTCCCCCCCTTTACCTTAGATCTTCAAGGAATAAGTGCAGATTTTTCCTCCTCTAACAGCCCCTTCAAGCTCCTCCTTCAAGCCTCCAACAAGTGGATTTTGGTAGAAAGTATGTATTTTTATTTTTCTTTAGCTTAAATCCAAGAATGGGACTTAAGCTTGGTTGGTGATTTGGGTGGAGATGAAGAAATTTTGGGGAGGAAGAGGGTGGTGTTGCGCGGCCAGCAAGGGAGGAAGAAGAAGAAGAAGAGAGAAAATGGTAGGTTAAGGAAATGGCTAAGTGAAAAATGGCCAAAAAGTGGAGTTTTCTCCTTTATATAGGCTTAATGGTGTGAAGGAAAACATGGACAAGTGGCACACATGCACCCTGCTGTGCAGCGAAATTTTCAGAGGAGGAAATAAGGTTTGTGCAATTTTTCTGGCCCGGATCAAGAGTATTCGGGCCCGGGTCGGGGTACCGGAGGGCAAAAAGGTCAATTTTTGCAGAAAAATCCCAAAAATTCCCAGAAAATTCCTAAAAATAGGAAATTTAATACTGAATCCAAAAATATAAATTTTGACAATTAAAAATAATTTTAATCATTTAAAATCCATTAAAACGCTTAAAACAGCAAAAACGGGAAAAACGGGTAAATCGGAAAAATACGGGTGTTACAAAAGGAGCATGTGGAGATATGTGGATGGAGACTTCAAGATTATATGTGATGTAATTTTGTATTGGATTTTTAGGAGGCCATAACCATATCATGTGTTTGTATGAGATGCATGCTTGTATGTTAAATGGTTTAACAACGAATAAAATTAAAGCGATCAAATCCCTCAATGCTCATTATGCCTTCCAATGAATGACACTCGTCAAGGCTAGAATCGATGAAGAGTGGGTCTGCTAAAGCAGGGTACCTTTATCTATTTTAGTGAGACGTGATAGGATAAAAGTGATATCCAATTGTCAACCATTGGGTTTTGATTGGGTATATTCAATAAGATTGAAGAACCTAAAGGCACCGATATTAAGTCATATTTTGCCTTCCAATGTATTGCACTTGTCAAGGCTAGAATCGATTAAATGTGGGTATGCTAAAGCAGGATGCATTTATCTACTTTAGTGAGGCGTGATGGGATAAAAGTAATATCCAACTGTCACCATTGGGTTTTGACTTAACTAGGTATATTCAATAGGATTGAAAAACCTAGAGGCAATGAGTTAGGCATTAATTCATAAGATGAATTAGAATAAGAGTTATTCACCTAACTATCCAAGAGTTGTATGAGATACAATTGGAAGTGTGTTCCTACCTAAATAACCTTTTCTTAAGCGATCATCTAAAGCTGACTTAAAATTGGGTGAAATATGGATCTTGGCCCACTAGAAAATCTAGTGATGGGATTTTTTTTATTCTTTATATTGAGGGTACTTGTTTTGAATCAAAATAGTGGGAGACATATTTATTTAAAGACCTTATTAAATATGTTTGTTATATGATACTTACGTGCATAGCAACAAGCACAACAAGTAACTTTTATTGCGATCTATCCTTGAGAAGGACAAATCGTCTGGAATTAACTTTCTAGACTGGTATAAGACCTAAGGATTGTCCTTAGGAAAGGCTGTATGTCCTGGAAGGGCCTATTCCTAAAACACCCGCTGCAAATACTTCGAAAGCTAACAAGGATGCTTTTAGAAAGCATCTGGATGTTGCTCTTGATGTAGGTTGCCTTATGCTTGCTACCATGAATGCTGAACTCCAAAAGCAGCATGAGAACATGGAAGCGTATGATATGATCGTACATTTAAAGAGACTTTATCAAGGCCAAGCTAGGCATGAACGATTTGAAGTCTCAAAGGCACTTTATCAATGTAGACTGGCAGAAGGAAATCATGTTGGTGCTCATGTACTCAAGATGATTGGGTACATTGAAAACCTGGAAAGGCTTGGATTCCCATTAGGCCAAGAGTTGGCCATTGATCTTGTCCTGCAATCGTTGCCGGACAACTATGGTCAATTCGTCATGAACTACAACATGAATGAATTTGACAAACCACTACCAGAATTGTTGAGCATGTTGAGAACAACTGAGCAAAACATTAATAAAGGTAAAGGGAAGGCCACATTGATGGTCCAACCTGAAAAAGGCAAGGGTAAGAAGAAATTCAAGAAGCCCTATTTCAAATCAAAGGACAAGGGCAAAGACAAGCCTAGTACCTCTGCTTTGAAGCCTAAGGGCGGAATAGCTAAGGAAGGAAAATGTTTCCACTGTGGCCAATCAGGACATTGGAAGAGAAACTGTGCAAAGTACCTGGAGGAGATCAAGAAGAAGGGAAGTGAGACTTCCGCTTCAGGTATTTATGTTATAGAAGTCAATTTATCTACTTCTGCATCTTGGGTATTAGATACTGGATGTGGATCTCACATTTGCGTGAATGTGCAGGGTCTAAAAAGGAGTATACCGTTGACCAAAGGTGAAGTCGATCTGCGCGTCAGAAATGGAGCAAGAGTTACTGCTTTACCCGTAGGAACATATTATTTAACTTTGCCAACTGGGCTAGTTATTGAATTAGAAAATTGTTATTTTGTGCCATCCATTAGTAGGAATATTATTTCTGTTTCTTGTTTAGACAAGAGTGGTTTTTCATTTATAATAAAGAACAATAGTTGTTCGATTTATTTAAATGATATGTTTTATGGTTGTGCAAAATTAAACAATGGATTGTATGTTCTCGACTTCGAAGTGCCTATCTATAACATAAATGCTAAAAGGGTCAAAACAAATGATTTGAACCCAACTTATCTTTGGCATCGTCGCCTAGGCCACATAAATGAGAAACGCATTTCCAAACTCCACCAAGATGGCTATTTGGACTCTTTTGATTTTGAATCAATTGAGACATGTGAATCTTGTTTATTAGGGAAGATGACCAAAACCCCATTCACTGGAAAAGGTGAAAGGGTCGGTGATCTTCTTGGTCTCATACATAGTGATGTATGTGGGCCCATGGGCACAGTGGCTAGAGGAGGTTTTCAATACTTCATCACTTTTACTGATGATTTCAGTAGATATGGATTTGTGTATCTAATGACACACAAATCTGAATCCTTTGAAAAGTTCAAGGAATTTAAGAATGAAGTACAAAACCAACTTGGCAAGACTATTAAAACACTTCGATCAGATCGAGGTGGAGAATACTTGAGCCAACAATTTGATGACTATCTAAAAGAATGTGGGATAATATCTCAACTCACTCCTCCAGGAACACCTCAATGGAATGGAGTTTCTGAAAGGAGAAATCGAACTCTATTAGATATGGTTCAATCCATGATGAGTCATTCTGATCTCCCTGACTCCTTTTGGGGTCATGCTTTGTTAACAGCGACCTTCACACTAAACCGTGTTCCATCTAAGGTTGTCATAAAGACACCATATGAGATGTGGACTGGGAGACGACCTAGTATGTCTTTTATGAAAATCTGGGGTTGTGAAGCTTATGAGAAACGCCAAGTTTCAGATAAGCTTGGACCCAAATCAGATAAGTGCTTATTTGTGGGATACCCAAAAGAGACTATGGGTTACTACTTCTATAATCCTAGCGAAGGCAAATTGTTTGTCGCTAGGACTGCTGTATTCTTAGAGAAAGAATTTGTCTCTAAGAAAATGAGTGGGAGGAAAGTAGAACTTGAAGAAATTCAGGTACCACAGAGTAACAGTGAGCCTGTAATGGAACAAGAGCAGATACCACAAAGTGTTGTGGAGCCACCTGCTCAAGTAGCGCAAGACTTGCGTAGGTCAGATAGGGTACGCAAGACTTGCACTAGAGACATATATGTTTTTGAACATCCATCACTTGTATCATATTATTATTATTTTATAAAGGCATTACATTTTATTAATTCTTTTAGAATTTAATTATTGTCCTTAGAATAGTAAGCTTAAACTTCATAACAAATCAAGTAGATGACTTGATCGTGAGATCTTATGAAGAACTATTCTTAAAATAGTCCCTAGTCAAATATCATCTTAGGACAAAGATGCATTTAGACTAGTATGTGAGTTCATTGATGATCACATCTCACAGATCATGGATATGAGATATCATGTGCTCACATAGGTACACATTAAGAGTAATGGTGTACTGGGCAGACCCACCTTAAGAACGTTGCATGGGTTGTTACATAAGTGTCATGAACGTTTCTTAAATTAATAAATGTTATATGAAGTTCTTCGACCTGAAATCACTATGATTCCTAGATAAGGAATTCTATGTTTTAATTATCATCAAACGTTACCTGTAACAGGGTAATCATAAAGTTGATTTTTGGACATATAATAAATTATGTGGAGGAATGTGAGTGCCCTAGATGGGATTTGTCCCTCCTATGTAACAGGAGTTATATCTGTAGGCCTCTTGATAAAGTGAGACTGCAAAATGCATGGCCATGCTCAGGAGAATAAATATGAGATATTTATTTTCTGTACAGTCTACTTGGGGATCAAGAAAATATAAATTGAACTATACAAGGTTGACACAATCCATGCCCTTGTGTTCAATTAGATATTGGGACAAAGGGACAAAGCATATAAATTATTATAATAAAATAGGATTTATTATTTTATTAATAATCGTAATATTTGGATAGTGATGTGTTGCTAGATACCGCTCACTATTTATGATATTAAATATAAAAGGGTTTTATTTTAATATCATAACCAAATATTAAAATCCTATTGGGTCACACGCATACAACAAGCCACTAGGAAAAGGATAATAATTCTAATTTAATTTAATTAGAATTATTATAACATAATGGGCCAGGCCCATAAGTGTGAGGGTTAAGTGAGTGAGGGGGTAAAACCCTAGCCACCACTCTATAAATAGAGCATAAGATGCACTACCCCAATACACATGAGCAATCGCTTCTTACTTTCCAAGGCTACTAGCAGAGTTGAGGAGAGAATCCTAGTCCGGCTGTTGGCGTGGATACCAATAGAGACGTAGCTACACTTGCTTCGTTTGTAATCCTAATAAGGTACGAACTTTCGTTTCAATACCTTTATGCCTTGATTCGTGTTTTCGCAAAACGATTATAACAAGGGAGGGAATCCATTTATTTCCGCTGAACCCTGACCATATGCTTGATTCCCTTCACAGCCCAAACAGAAGAAGAGGAATGGGAAAAAAGGAGCATCTAAAGCTACTGATGGAGTGTCTGCTACTGGAAATGCTTCTATTACTGCAGGAGTGTCTGCTGTGACTCAAGAAGCTAATAATGATGGAGTGTCTGCTGCTGTAAATGGTTCTGGTGATGCAGGAGTGTCTACTGGTTCAAAGAAGGTAAATAGTAACACAGCTTGTAAATGATATACTTGTAATGCTTCTTATTTAATGTCAGTTCATACTTGTGCAGGATAAAGGGAAAAAAGGCTGCACAAGCATCTTCAAATGCAACTGTTCAGAAAACTGTAAAGGTATAAAATGTACAAATTTTATATTAATTATTTCATTGATTACAAACTGACAGATTTCACTCATACAGAAGAAAAGTTAACCAAGATTGGAGAAAAAACTAGACAGTAGAATGGGGCTTCCTCTGCTGCTGCTATCCCTCAGTCAAGCCAGATTCCAACTCAGTCAAGCCAGATTGGTGCACCAGGGAGTGATGCAGGACAAGCTGGACTAGTGCAACAATTGGATACATTGTTTAGTAATGTCATCAAAATTGTGACCCAGGGAGATTCTGCTGCAAATGGCTCAAACAGAGAAAAGGGTCCTGGAAACTAGAGTTTTCCCTGCATTTAAGGGTCTTTTGAAGATGACTAGAAGTTAAGGGTCTTTTGAAGATTACTAGTATTTAATGGTGTTTTTTGGGTTACTAGTATTTCGGATATGGATTATGTAAATGGGTTTTATTGGTACTCAAAGACAATTTAATTTGGATACGAGTTTACTTGCATTTTGGAAAAGGTTGTTGTATTTGACATTACTAGTCTACTGTTGGATCACAAGTTTAATTTAGAACACTGCTTCTTTTTGTATGGGAATAAAAAAAGATCAATCTTCAATTACTAGTTCCTTTCCTTATCTTGTTGGTTCTTTTATTATTGACAGTATTATTTGCACATTAAACTAGTAATTGAGTGAACTGAAATGCATCAAATTCATCTTCAATAATTACAAATGAATATTGTAAATGAATATTACACAGAGTAATTGAGTGAACTAAAATTTATCAAATTCATCTTCATACAACAGAAAAGGAAATTGCATAAATATTACACAAAGTCTTACACAAATTAGGTTCATTCAACTCAGACTCATTTAAATTAGCTAGCTAAGAACTATTACACCAACTCATCAAGCCTAAATACAACCCAACAACTATCTCTAATCCCTCTTCTAATTGCCTATTTGTACATCAATTAAAATAGCCAACAACAACAACCATAATAGCTGACACTGGAACCAGTAAAGCAACAACAATGGACTTCAAAATCTTCACTTTTTTCCTCTCTTCCACCATCTTTCTCTTCATTTTGCAAATTTTTGTGGTCAATCTCTCAATTAGAATCTCAGAACAGTTACATTTGCCTCTACCTCTGCATTCCCCTTCATCTCCTCTGAAATCTTCGTCAATCGATTGGAAGAAATTGCAGCTAGAAGGATTCTGCATAAATGCAAAATCGTGAAACATTATTCGGATGTGAAATATAACAGGGGTATAGGGATCTACAGAAAACTAGTGTGCACAGAGCTTTACTAAGGATACCTTCCAGTTAGGGCACCTGAAGAACTTCCTTCCAGGATTCTTGCCAGTACCAGAAGTCAAAGTAACAATTTCATCTCCACACAGACATAACCTCCTTCTCGAAACAAAGTGCGATGAGAACGATTTTTGCCCAGACCCCATTTTCGTTCACTACCCTTCAAACTCTTCAATGGAAACGTGTATGGTTTTGGGTTTCAACCTACCACGAACGTGATTACGATTCTCCCTTCCCCTTCCGCTACAGACTGCGCAAATGGGTGGAGCCCTAACTCTGTAACTTTTGAGAGTTTCGAATCTGAGGAGAAGAAGAAGATGAGATAATGGGTCATCTATATTAGTCACGTGAGAATCACGTGATTTTTCTGACTAGCCACATGTCAGTCTGAGTCAGTGCCTGTGGGTGACACATCATCACTTAATAGAGCAATTTAACATCAAGGACTAAAATGATAACGACAGAGTTTTCCAGGGACTAATTTGCTTAAAAAAAATTTCAGGGACTAAAAACGTAAAGTGGTATATTTTCAGGGACTAAAAACATATTTAAGCCTAGATAAAAATATTCACATAAAAGAAATTCAAGATGATGGATCTAAAAGAATTTACAAAAGATAGATTATTAGTAATAAATGAAACAAAATAAATAACACACATTAAAATGATAACAAATAATAAAATTGAACAACACTACCAAATCAGATCAAAAGAGAAAAAAAATGAGTTGGGCCTCAGCTCACATCATTGGCCCATCTTAAACAAGATATTATGTTTTAGAAAAAAATGAGAATGGGCCAGCTAGAGAACTCAAGCCCAATGCACACAACAAAATGGGCATAACAAACAAAAAGAGAGACACCTAACAGGACAACTCATTTTCTGACCCAATTCACTAAATCAGGGTCCCAGGGAATACCCTAACAGAGAGGCTACTCATTCAAACCAAATCAAATTTTCCTCTGCTAGGGTTTGTAATTATAAAAGAGGGGAGAGCAAAGAGGAAGGCAGCCATGGGAGTGGGTAACAGCGGCGGCCAGGGAGAAGGCTACAGCAGCGGCCATTTGGTCGCAGCAGAGGCTGCATGGTGGTAGCTGCCTGGGAGAGCCGCGCAACAACGGCGCTGCGGGAAGGGGACGCGGAGGGGAGAAGACGTGCAGTGAGTCAAGGCTGAGCTCGCTATGGCGCAAGGGGGAGAGACCGAAACGCGTGACGGAGGCTGCGCGACGATTCTGGCGACGGACGAAGGGACGAGCGCGCTCGACGGAGCGGCCAACAACACGGCAGAAGAGGGACGATGAGCAACGCTCCTTCCTAGTGGGTCACTTCTTGGCCGCGTTCTGCGGCGGGGAAGGCAGGGGAGACAGCGGCGGGCTCACCGCGGTGGTGTCACGGCGGCCGTTCGCGGTGGGGGTGGTTTGTTCTCCCTTTCTCTTTCCTTTCTAAATCCATATTCCTGTGTTTGAATCTTTCTGTGTTGTTACAGGGATTTTTGGGTCTGGTTAATGTAGTGGGAAGATGACCGGAGCGGCAAGCTCACGGTGGCACTATGATAGTCTGGCTGAGAGAGGGTGCAGGTGGTCAGGCGCGGCGTTGGGAGTCCATGGTGGCCTCCCCTTTCCTTGTATTGTCTTCAAAATTTCTATTCTGAATTTTTTCTTTAGTTTTCTTTCTTTATTTGCTGATTCAAAAATGAATGCAAGATGAGCTTAGGATGTCTATGTAAGAGAACTATGATCACTAGATGTGTGCAAATAGGACTGTTGGCATGAACCTTTGACACTTAACTAGTTTATAACTTTCATTTAATTCAAAGGCATGGCATATGTTTCAAACAATCAAGTATGGCATGGATATTTATACAGGCATAAAGCATATTTTGGAAAATTACATATCTCAAGGACGTATACCAGATTGTTAAACTCTCCACAAGGATCTTTAATATGCGTTATTCCCCTTCTCCTTTGTGATCGTAATCCCACCTTTTGTTAGCTTCCTCTGTAATTTTTCTATTTTCTGTATTTGATTCTGAAAATAGGTTCCAATGGCCTCCTCACCCAGATTTTCCCCTATATTTTTTTAACTCTCCCTGGATTTGAATTCCTCCCCCTTTTTGTAGTTTTGAATCCCCTTTCTTATAGGCAGAATTTCTTGCCTTTCAGTACACAACTTACACTGTTGAATCACCTTTTCCCCGTACTTTTGGACCGCCCAAGCAACATGCTATCGACACCTGGGGATGATGGTGCAGTTGCAAGTTGCAGCAACTTGCATCCCTTTTTTTCTTCTTCTTTGTTTTTTTGTTGAATTAAGCAAGACAAATGGGCTATGTTAGGCGAAATATTTTTTTAACTTAAGCTCCACAACTAACGGGCCCAAACTGGTCCAATAAGAAAATCTGAAAAGAAAGTAAAAAAGAAATCTTTTTTTTTAGAGTAAAGTAGATGGGCCTACCTGGCCCAAAAGATTTTTTTCTCTTTTTTTTTAATTACACACAATGGGCCTAACCGACCCAAATGCAGAAGTTTTTTTTTTAAATCTGAAAAACAATCATTTTTTGTTAAACGGTTTAATTAATTAATCAATTAATTAATTATTGATAATCAATTAATTTATTATTGATAATCAATTAATTAATTACTGATCATCAATTAATCAAATAATTAGTTAATCCATTTAAATTTTTCTACTTTTGATTTTTTTTGGAATTTTTTATTAAGGTCGGAAGAAAAGGATTAAATCACAAATATATACATATACTTAAAAAAATAGAAAGCTAGGAAAGTAAACGAAACATCCGGACAAAATTGGGTGCTGACACTATCCTATATCCCAGGATGTACTTGACTCATGTCGGACCTCTTCTTCCTCCTTCTCTTCCACAAGCTTTGATTGAACCACCAGGGGAGGAGCTTCATGCAAGGAAAGTAAAAGTCCCTGTGGATCAACAAAGAAAAGTGAAAGATGGAGTGAAGACAAAATAAGGATAATTGTTGGCTAATACATTCGACCCAAAAGAAAATATTCAAAAGAGGTTGAAAAAGTTTATAGCTTTGGCTATTACGTTGACCTTATAAAAAATGAAATCATTAAAGATCAGGTCGAACGTAATAGCCAAAGAAAGAAACTTTTCCATTTTCAAAGTAAGGAAGGAATGAAGAAGTGTGGAGAGGAATGGAAAGATTCTGAAAAATGACCCTATTTATAGAGGTGATAAGGAGAAGAATCATTAATGAGCCACTAAAACCAACCAATAAACATTAGCGGGTTAATGAAGGTGGATGGACGGTGGACGATGGTCAAGCTTGACCTTCGGTTCAGCTAATAGAGATTAGACACGTGACACATGGTGGGGAAAAGTAAATTTTCGAGGAAGCTTTGATCCTGATGTTCAAATAATGCAGAAAAGCTAAGTGTTGAAGGATCTAAAGGTGCTTTTCGATTTTAATAGATATGAATATCGAAAGAAGAACTTTATCGAATGAAGAGGATTGTTCGATTTGATGGATCATGAAAACTCGAAGAGAAAGTAATATTGGAAGCAGAAAGGAACAAGCTGAAGACTTAGAGAAAATTTATGAAGCATGTTCGAGGGAAACAAACCATAATCAGAAGGAGCAGTTGATGACAGTTATTGGAAACCTATTGTCCAAGATAGATGTCAGAATTCTAGTGGAGCATTTGTAAAAGTTTAAAAAGGAAGAAACAATTTTTGCTTGATTAGAAGACGTGGCAGCCATGCATTCTGCCAACACATAAAGAGTGTTGATGTGTCTCATGTACAATAGTTAGTCGTTAGATTTTAGAAATCTATAAATAGGCAAATTCATGATGTAATAGGGGTGGGCAATCATTGAAACTGAAACTCTGAAACACCTAACGTCCATTCTATCAGCGACTAATTTGTTACAAGGAGATCAAGTATGTGATTCCACCCATTTTTTCATTAATGCAAACTCTTTCATATTGTTCTTCTTTATTCTTTTTCTCTATTTTGTTCTTTCTTTTACTTTTATTGCTTTCTTTCTTTCCTTTTATTTTCTGTTCTTATTTTCATGCAAATCTTTTCTTTCTAATTTTTAATGCTTCAAACTCAAGTTTTACTCAATTAAACTTTGGGTAACTTTGTTCTGAGATATCAAGATTGAGAGATTTAGAATTCTTTAAATTGAAAACATTATAAACCTACTTTTAAAAAGAACTCCTTTAGAGGACCAAATTCTAATTCCCAGATTGATCATAGAATCAAAGTGTTTAAAAGTAATTCTTTCGAGATTCACTTGTATCACCATAAACAGAAGGACGTCTTCTTAGCTAGCAATTCCGACTGTCATTTTCAACCGACAAAGTGTAGAGAGAAAAAACTTGTTGGAGTTGATTCATACAAATATTTATAGACCGATGATGATGTCATCACTCCACAAAACAATCATTTTCATCCTTTTCATTGATGTCTTTTCTATAATGACTTGGGTCCACTTCATCAAAGCTAAATCAGAAGTCTTTTAAATATTCAAGAAGTTTGAGGCCCTTGTCGAAAATCAAAGTGAGAAACAAATAAAAGTACTTGGAAATGATTGTGACATAGAGCACCCCTCCCACAAGTTTGATAAAATTTGCAAAGATAAAGGCATTGAGTAACAACTTACAATCACATATTCTCTATGACAAAGTGGAGTATTAGAAAGAAAGAATTGCACAGACTTGGAGATGGCTATATCAGTGCTAAAGGAGAAAGGCTTGCCAAACACCTTTTGGGATGAAGTAGTCTACACTACTACTTACATAATCAACGGATGCCCAATTAAGGCAGTTTAGGACAAGACTCTGATTGAAGCTTGGAGTGGGAAAAGCCATCAACAAAGCACCTAAAGATATTTGGATCTATTTGCTACATACACATTTCAGATGAGAAGAGACATAAACTATAAGACAATATCATAAGAGGCATCTTCTTAGGGTATAGCATGCAGTCAAAAGGCTATCAAGTCCATAACTTACAAACCAAAAAGCTCATAGTTAGATGAGATGTCGAGGTTGATGAAAAAGATGCTTAGGACTGGAATGGTGAGAAGGTAGAGGAAAACATTTTTATACTGATGCAAAAACCTTAAGAAGAAGTACCAGAAGTCGCGGGTAAGCATCATTTGCCTCCACAACAACAAGTTCTTTCACTATAGTTTACTTTGAGACGAGTTAGAACTTTGGTGGACATATATGAAACTTGAAACCTGACCATACTTAAACCTCTAAGCTTTGAAGTAGCGACAAAACAAGAAGTATAGGTCAACACAATAAGGGGAGAGATAAAGATGATTGGGAAAAACAACACTTGGGAGCTAGTATATCGCCCTAAAGACAAAGAAACCATTGGAGTTAATTGGGTATACAATACAAAACTTAATCTTCATGGCTCCATACAAAAACACAATGTGATGTTGGAAACTAAGGCCTATTCATAACAACCCTGAGTCGATTACAATGAGACATTCGCTCCAATCACTCGACTAGATACTATAAGAGCTCTAATAGCTCTTGCATCTCGAAAAGGTTGGAATATTTTCCAGTTGGATGTCAAGTCTGTCTTCCTCAATGGAATACTACGACAAGAAATTTATGTAGAGCAACCACAAGGCTTTGTAAGGAAAGGCAACAAAGACAAAGTGCTAAGACTGAAAAAAGCTTTATGTGGTTTGAAGCAAGCTCCTAAGGCATGGTATAGAACAATTTTGGTCAGTACTTTATCAATCAAGGATTTAGGAGGAGCAGGAATGAGCCTACTCTATATATTACGACCTAAGGTTAGTGTGACACTCTCATCGTCTCCTTGTAAGTATATAATATTATCTACATAGGGAACAATATGAATATGATGTCAAAATTCAAAGAAGACATGATGAGGACATTCAAGATGACCGACGTTAGCTTGATGAATTAATTTCTCGGCACAGAGGTCAATCAATAGAATGAAGAAATATTCAACTTTCAAAAGAAATATATAGAAGCACTACTCAAGAAATTCAAGATGTACGACTACAAGACTATCACTGCTCTGCTCTTGATAAATGAAAAGCTACAAAAGGACGATGGACCCTTAGAAGTCGATGCATCACATTACAAAAGTTTGATTTAAAGCTTACTATATCTTACAACCACATGGCAACACATCATGTATGTTTCTCAAGATTCATGCATAGCCCAAGTCAAATTCACTTTGGAGCATCTAAAAGAATTATTAGGTACTTACAAGGCACAAAGGAGTTTGGTATGTAACACATTAGGCTATGCATTCTCACTCGGATTGAGAATATTCTTTTGGGCATATAAGAAGCAAGCAACAGTTTCATAATCAACATGAAAGATAGAGTATGTGGCTGCAACTGAAACTATAAGTCAAGCAAATTGGTTTCGTAGAAAACTCAGAGAAATGAGAGAACATCAAGATGAGCTTACTACAATCTACTACGACAATAAATCAACAAGTGCAATGGCGAAGAATCTAGTGCATCATAATAGGACAAAGCTTATAACAATTAAATATCAATTCATTAGAGAAGCATGAGCGATTAAAAAAAATCGAACTTCATTATTGTGAGACTAAAGATCAAATTACAGTCATATTTACAGGGACATTACCAAAAGGGAAGTTTGAGTAACTAAGGACTATGATTGGAGTTACCAAAAGGGAAGTTTAACATATGATACAAACTTTTAGAATTTGTTGTAAAAGATCGAAACAGTAGAATTGTGTAAAATATCCTAGGCGCCTATAGTTATAATTTAACAATTCAAAGATAATTATATATCACGCTAGGAAGTAGTGTTTCCATTCACTAATAGTGTTTGCATTGAGAGTTTTGGAGGGAGGGGAGAGGAGGTCAAGTTTTTTTATTTTTAAATTAAGGGAGTTATATAATATTTATAAAAATAAATGAAAAGATTAGAACATTAAATTTATATTAATCTATCATTTTTAAAAAAATTAGTTAAAATTAAAAAATTTACCCCTCCCCTCCGAAACCCTCAATTACAACCCACTAATAGCTATTACAAAAATTTAACAATTCGAGTAAATTATTCCACATCAGAGCCACCTAATCAGGTCCATTAAAATCGCATTGCACTAAGTGCTATGATCTAATCAGTATAGTTGGTTCTGAGAAAGAAAGAAATTTGTATGGTTGGTTATCCTCCAAATCCAAAATGGGGGAGCGTTGTTTGGTTTGCATTTTCATTTCTTGTTTCCATTTTCTGTTTCGTGTTTTCTGAAATTTTACAAAGGAAAAACTGGAAACAAAAATATGTTGTTTTCAGCATTTCCAGTTTTTCCTTTGTAAAATTTCAGAAAACAGGAAACAGAATGAAAACAGAAAATGAAAACAGAAAACGTTTCCTAAAACCAAACAATCCCTAAACTAGAATTCCACATTACATCTTCAATTAGTGATCTAACAAGTAAATGGAGATGCTTTGTCACTGGGTAGTCTAGTATAGCGTTCTTTTTATTTGGGTTAGGTTGGTAAAACATCCCTACATCGTCAGGGAAGTATTGGTAAGCTAGTGTGTGGTTGGTCAACATGTCTTATGGTTTGCACAAACGGTGCAAATAATGTATCTGCTTCGATTAATTTGGTATGGTTGAATAATGCGATAAGGTGTTCACTTGTTTTTTTAATAGCGATTCTCATATATGCCAATAAGACTACAAAGTGGAGACTCCATAGATTAATTCAAAGAGGTATTCCATGTAAGGAGTGAATGAATAAATGGTAAAGAAGAAGTGATTAACCTTTGAATTAATAAGCTGACAAATGAGTGGTTTATATTTTGTTTGGGTAGGGTCATGATTAGATGGGTCACCCTTGATTCAATTATCAATTTGTTAGCCATTTAAATCTTTTAAGGGTTATGTGAATAATCCAGTACCCTTTTTAAATTATTAGAAGGAATCAAAAAGTAAAAAAACAGATACAATTTACAACTGCAGGCGGCAACGCATATAATGCACCCAAAATAAAGAAGATATTAAGGGTCCGTTTGGTTTACAGTTAAGTAGAATTGATTTTAGAAATGAATGGTTGAGATGAATGATGCACGCTTTACGAAGCACGTTGGACGGAAGTGATTTAAAATCAATTCTGCAAAATTGATTCTGGATACTCCAAAATTTAAATCAAACGGACACTAAATTTGCGAAGTCTTTTTTTTTTAGTAAAGACTCGTTTTGGGTTGGATTAGTTTATTTTAAAATAAAAAAACAATTATATTCCCGTTAATAATATATTGTCATGCATGCATAATGACAATGTTGAAATGTTGTCAAGAAAAATTATTTGTTGAATGTTTAATAATTTTGAATTCAGAAGACATAAAATAACAACAACCACCTCAATTTTATTAAAAAAGTATTTGAAAATTAACTTTTGAAATTTTAAAACCTACTCTTGAGTCATTGATTTGTTCATTTTCTTAAATAAAATCAGCTGAAAATGTTAGATAACATAAAAAAAAACACAAACTGACCTATACCAAAAAAACAACACACAGACATGCCTGAGACATAAATTAAATCAAGGATTTATTAATGGATTTACATACTCCTTCAATAATCTTGTTATCACATTATTTAATAAATTTAATAATATATAAAGTGTCACACCACATTACAAGATAATTGTGTAAAACTCTTTTACATGATTTATATATACTAATTAAACTCTTAAATTAATGTCATGAGATTTTTTGGTAGCAAAAAATTTAGGATGAAAGGGTGATACCATAGTTCAAAGCTGAATGGGATCAAAAAACACTTACAATTCAAGGCTGGATGGGCTGGAACCTGCAACCTGTCATGTGCGAGACCGTATCTAGCTCAACTTCACCGACGCACGAGAGTTAATGTCATGAGATTAATAATATAATAATATTTTATTAAATTTAAATATTAAATGTATTATTGTTATTATTAATTATTAATTGATAATAATAATATTAGTTTTAAGAATAAAGAGACAGACACGTCCACCTCAACCTCACCCTCCCTTTACACCGCAAGGCGCAAACAAAAGCTTTTACTTCACGCTGACACATTACAGATACAGAAACCCTTACAGTTACACTCTTCAAAATTTTTACCCACTCAAAAACCTTCATTTCCCTTCCGAAGTTTTACAATTACAATAGAAAACACTAGAATCATCATTCTCTTCCTCTTTCTGTTCTGCAATTGAATCCATACGAACAACCCTGGAACCGAATTCGCTGCTTCGAAGAACATGTATTTATCAGAGAAGCCTCGTCCCATCGATTTCTACAAGGAGGAAGGGGCGCGAGACATGATGATCGAGGTGGTCTCCAACGGCGAACTTGCTCCGCCGCCGCCGCCGCACCACCAGCAACCGCCGCCGCAGATGATCCTCGGTGAGAGCAGCGGCGAGGACCCTGAGGTTGAGATCAAGGCTCCGAAGAAGCGCGCGGAGACGTGGGTTCAGGATGAGACGCGAAGCCTCATTGGACTTCGGCGTGAGATGGACGCGCTTTTCAACACTTCTAAGTCTAATAAGCACTTGTGGGAACAGATATCGGCGAAGATGAGGGAAAAAGGGTTCGATCGGTCCCCAACTATGTGCACCGACAAGTGGAGGAACCTCTTGAAGGAGTTCAAGAAGGCTAAGCACCAAGATAGAGGAGGGAGTGGTTCTGCTAAGATGTCTTATTACAAAGAGATTGATGAGATCCTTAGAGAGAGGAGCAAGAGTGTGCAGTACAAGAGCCCTACTCCTCCTTCTAAAGTTGATTCTTTCATGCAGTTTGCTGATAAAGGTAATAATTTACTGCTTCTACTTTTTTTTTTATCTGCGTGTTAAGGGTTCCTTCAATTGGATTGTGTAATGTTCAATTTCCTTTAAATTTGATGCTGTGCTGGGTAATTGTTTCAGTTTTCTTTCTTATGCAATCATGCTTATTTGAGTAAAGGTTATTTATAGTTTAATTTTGATGCACTGTCGTCGGAAAGATTTTTACACTGTCACTCAATCTTTATATTGGGCATCTTTAATAAATGGAGTAAACCCTGATGGACACATTAATCTTTGAGAATGTGAAAATTCCATTAATATTTAGGGTTTTTAGGGACTAAAAGGCACTAAAGGGCAATGCATGAGTAGTGATAGTGTAAAAATCTTTTACACTGACAGAGCATCACATTTAAATCCAACAGGTTAACCCCTATGCTTATTATTACCACCATACACTGGTGTTGGTGTAGCGTGTAAATTGATTTAGATATGTTTGTGAGTTCATTTTTGGAGGGAAGGGAAGGGCTTATTGGAAGCTCTTCCCCCTCTTTGTTTGGGAGTTTGAGTATTTTACAAAGTTTTTCCCCTCCTCATCTCCCCCTCCCTTCCCCCTCTAATTTTCCCCTTCCCCTCCTCTCTAAACTCACAAACACACCCTCAAACAACCTTGGTAGTAACCAATTACTACCAATTTGGCAAATGAATCTTTCAGAAAAATATTTGTTTTTTTAAGATTTCTCTTAGGAAGCTTTTGGAAATGCTTTTTTGCAGACTAGTCAATAGCGCGCTATAGCAGCGGAGCGGCGCGGTCCCCTGCCGCTATACAAAACCTCATAGTTCCCCGCTACACTGTAGCGGCCGCTATAGCGGTATTGTTTGGGGGTCAGCCGCTACACGCCGCTATCCACGATTGATAACTATGCTTTTTTGGCCCAAAAATAAGCTAATCCAAACACATTATCATAATGGTAACTACACAACCTTTATTAACAGATTGCTTATGAACCTGCATCTAAGTTTAACAGGAAGTGGGAACATTTGACATCTGATGCAGATGCATAGCCCATTTTGTGTGAAAGAAATTGAATATAAAACAATAGTCAAAACTCAAAACCAAGGTAGTTAAAATCGCGTTTTAGATCATAAAATCGCACAATCTTACGATCTTTCTTGCCTCTACCGATTTCGATCCGGCTCTGGATCGCAAAGTTCGTGACTCATCAAGATCGCCGTTCAAAAATAGTAGAATCAGTGGAATCGCACGATCTATCGCACCCAGAAAAAAGCCCTTTTTTTACTCGACCCGACTGACTCGTTTTTCGACTCGGTTCATGTGACCTGAAACAGCCCTAAAAGCTGTGTTTTTTTCTTTCATCCATTTGATGCGAATTTGGTCAGCCCTTATAGCGCGACCTCCTTCCTCATCTCTCGCACTGCTTTCTGGTTGAGTTTCAGTCTCCCTCTCTCACCCTGTTGTTGTAAGCTGCTGCGCGAGCGCCTTAGCCCCTACCCCTCTCACTCTGAATCTGCTTCTGCTTCTAAATCTCTGTCTTGCGTGTGTGATCTATCTCTCCCTCTGCATCTGGATGTTTCTCTGCTGTTGCTGGCTTAAAATTATATTTTTCTGAGGCACATGTCGTGATGCCCAATTATCCAGTTGTTGACAGTGTAAACAAAATGAAAAGAAATTATTTTAAATTTTTAATATGTTAATAACTATTCTCTTATTTTATTTTATGTCTATACATGGAAAAGGAAAAGAACATATCTGCTATTTATTTATGCATTTTAAATTTATGTTTAGTAAAGTGTTTGTAGTGATTTGAAGGATTTTTTTTCTTATTTATGCTATTATATATGCATATATATGAATTTATATGCATATATATAAACAGTAAGTGATTTTTGTAGGATCTTATGATCCGTGTTACGATCCCACGATTTACGATCTTTGGACCCCTTGCTGATCTTTAGTAAGATCTCGATTTTAACTACCTTGCTCAAAACCACTGTAGTTTCCCAATTTTGAGTTTTTGACAAATTTGGTCTGAAAAGAAGGGCTAATTCGCTATCTTTTTCAAACATTCTTGCTTGGAATATTAGTTTGTGCTTCTTGTCTTAAAAAGTGGATGTAATATAATGAAACACCTGATTGGTAAAACCTAACTTCTGTAGTTGTAACTGCAAAAATAGACTACAATTCTCAATTTCCAACAAATCCAGTCCCAAAAAAGGTGTATCTTGGTTATAATTGCTGATTTTGACATGCATTAATGGGTTTCTATACCTTTAGCTTTCACTTATTGCCTTGTAAAGCAGAAATCTGAAGGAGTAAAGACAAAGCTTTCAGTTGCCCTGTATAACTTTAGGAAGTTTCCTTGGAAATCACATTTATGTCTTGGTTGATACTCTACCCTTAAGTAGCAAGGCCTTAGCCTATATCAATTGATATTAGGCTTGATAGCTTTGTAATTACCTCTATCAGTCTGGGCTTATGATTTTTGACATATAACAGTATAGACCAATTCAATTTAAAGGTTCCCAGGGGGATTTAACTCCTATCCTATTGAACTATCACACTCAAGTTAACACTTGGTAATTTTCCATAGGTTGTCATTTCTGAGTCATGACATTTGGATGTCTCTGTCCAGTTACAATTTCACTCATTTAGTCTTCAGGAACAGTTATTTGACTGCTTATGTTGCTTTACAGGTATTGATGATACCAGCATTTCTTTTGGGCCTGTAGAAGGTATGCCATTGGAATACAACTGTCAGCATCCTATTTTCTACTTTATCATTATTAACTTGTGTCCTTGATTATTTCATGTTTTGTAGCCCATGAATCATATAGGATATTAATTGAATTCCATGTGGCGTTTTGGTTTAGTTCTAGATTGTTGTATTGGTAAGTAATTGGTGTACACTACATCCAAATCACTTGAGATATGCACGTGGAATTTTAAAATATTGTAAGGAATAATCATGCTGGTGTATGCACATGCATTGCATGGAAATTTAACCGCTACTATAGAGACAGCCTTTTGGCTTTTAGCATTCTGGTGGTCCTTTTTCTTGTAAGTATTTTTGTATAATGATGGGAAGAGTGGGACAAATAAGGAAGCGTTACTTTGAAGAGCATGTTGAAAAAGAGAATTCAAATGCTTTACTCTGTAGGATGGTTAGTGTTTTTTTACTAGGAATTCATTCAGTTCATGTATGGCCTGGAAATTATTTCTTCATATAGTGGGAGATAGTATTCTTGCTGCTTATTGCTTATCAGTTATCATTTATCAGTTTCTCTAAATTAAAAAAGTCTAGTAAATAATCCTGTTTATGCATGACCGGGTAAGTATTTGTTTATATAGTGGGAGGAAGTATCCGTACTGCTTACTGCTTACCATTTATCAGTTTTTCCAGATTCAAATGCCTGTACTTTGCAGCTTTTTAATGGCCAAAATCTGTATTTAATACTCCCTCCGTCCCTTATTATAAGACCCTCTCAACCGTTTCACACAGTTTAAGAAAAGTTAGTTAATGTATTGATCTTTTAAAAAAAATAACAGCATTCCAAATATACCCCTATTTAAAAGTCACTATATTTTAGAGACATTAATTGTGACATGGTGGAAGACTCCAAAAGTCACTTTCCAATGGTGTAGTTGGGCATGTAGATAAAACTTCATTAGTTAGTCACACTTATCAATACATGGGAAATAAAAGAGTTGAATATTAATGAAGGACAAGTATGGAAAAAATTATTGTTTTACCTAAAAATTTGCAAAGGGTCTTATATTAAGGGACATCCAATTCTTCTAGAAGGGGTCTTATAAATAGGGACGGAGGGAGTACTAATTATCGTTTTGGAAACAAGAATGAAATTTTTGCCAATTCAGGAGGGGTGTTTATTGAAAAGGATTTAGATATATGTTTGATCTCATTTAGATGTTTACCCACTCATTCTTTCTAAAGTAGTAGTTTCCACTTCATGTTTCTCATAATTCTCAATTACTTGGCTGTTGGCATTTAGCTACTGGAAGACCAACACTCAATCTTGAGAGAAGTCTGGATCATGATGGACATCCTCTTGCAATTACCGCAGCTGAGGCTGTTGCAGCAAGTGGAGTCCCTCCTTGGAATTGGAGAGAAACTCCTGGAAATGGTAGGCTATGTATAGGACTAGTTTCTCCCCACTTTTTCTTTGGCTTAATTGCTTTCTTATTTCTGCAACCGATTCTTCCTATTTTGGCAGGTGGGGAAAGTCAGTCATGTTGTGGAAGGGTTATATCAGTCAAATGGGGTGATTATACCAGACGAATAGGTATTGATGGCACTCCAGAAGCCATCAAGGAGGCGGTTAGGGCTGCTTTTAGGTTGAGAACTAAACGCGCATTTTGGTTGGAAGATGAGGAACAAATTATCCGAAGTATTGACCGTGACATGCCTATAGGAAATTACACTCTTCACCTTGATGAAGGTTAGGCTCAGCTTATTCTTCTAGCTAATTTGTGCAAATTTAATGGTTTTATTAGTAAGGAAAAAATTGATGTGGGGGCCGATATCAAAGTTATCTCTCTTCAAGTAAAGAGAACATAAATTTTGAAGAGACAGATTAACTTTTTTCAATTTTACTCATTTATCTTTTATCTAACGTATGGTCAACTTGATTTTTCTTGTTTTATTAAGGGTAAAAAAGATATTATATCAATAATTCATTTTCTGTTTTCACTTTTCCATCTAACCAAACAACCATAGAAAAAAATCTATTTTTCTCTGTCACCATTTTCTCTCAATCTAAACAATATACAAAATCCACCTACTTTCTATTCACTTTCTTTCTATTTCTTCCATTCTATTTTATTCCCACATCCAACAAAAGAATTAGTTTAGTTTTAAATTTCATATATTGAGTTTGTGGAACCCCTTAAATTCAGGGGTAAAACTGTATTTCACCCAAAATATTATGATGGTGATTAATTATTGAAAACACATCTTTCCCTTCCTTTTATATGAGAAGTGTATGATTGCTGTAACACTAAATTATCATTTGCAGGAATGGCCATTAAGGTATGCCTCTATGATGAATCTGACCATATCCCTGTGCACACCGAGGAGAAGATATTTTACACTGAAGATGATTACCGCGATTTTCTGGCACGCCGGGCATGGACATGTTTAAGAGAATTTGATGGCTATAGAAATATTGACAATATGGATGACCTTCGACCTGGTGCCATATATCGTGGTGTGAGTTGAGGGCAGCAGGTGCATGGTATAATCAATCTTCAGCTACTTGTTGCGTTAAATGTCTAGAGAACTGTGGAGGGGATTGTTTAGATCTTTGATAACTGTGCGGCACTAACCTGGAACTATATTTTGTTTAGTTTTGATAATGCTGTTTATAGTATATGATAGGAAAATGAACGAGTCCCTCTGCACAACTTGTCTGTAAATATGCATCTGCAGTGAGTACATACTATTGTCAAGATATTTATACAGGATCATTTTCATCGCCTATTTTTGTTTACTCCTAGTTATGTGGTTTACCTGGACAGTGGCATATTTTTCTGGCACCCAGCCGAAACTGGAAACTTCTGAACCTTCTTGAACTGTTAACTTTACTTGGATGAACTTTTGTTTGGAATTTATTACCTGCCAGGAGTCCTCAAAATCTTATCCGGCAAACCTTTAACTGATATTGCATCTTAAGGGACGCAAGATGGATATATCTGTTCATATTTTAAAACAAGAGAGTGCCTCCTGGAATGTGGTAAAAGGAGCTGTTCGATTTGCTGGAAAATGCAGTGCCTAGTGGTTGAGTGCCAAACCAGTTTGTGATGGGTGGAACTGTGGCTCAAACGTTATCGTTCCTGTCACCAAACTCATTGAATTGTTATAATATTCATTAGGCGCTTCATTGCTGTGTACCAACCAGTCTGAATTTAGCATATTATGGGTTGGTGGATGTTGCTTGCATGTGTTAGGGCCTCTTATGCTCCTTGTGGGGTACTATGGTTTACCCATCTGTGTTGTTTAGAAAAGGAATGAAAAATTCCATTGTTTAAATTTGATTATATAACTTGAAAATGAATGAAAAATTCCATTGTTATTCAACTTACTCCGTGCTTCCTCTGTTATATTGCCATATTTTTATTTCTTGCTTTGAGAGTAACACTTTTATGACTTGAATACATGAAATATTTGTTTGTTTCATATTAACCCTATCATCATTTCTATTGATATAAAATCAATCCGCTGCTGTACATGTGTCAACTTTTGGCACAGTTTTTTTTCCGCCCAAATTCATCTCTCTACTCTTTTTTTTCTATTTTTTAATACATTGCAAATAGTGTACACATGTCAACTTTTAATAGTTTTTCCGCCTAAATTCATCTTTCTCCTCTTTTCTTTTTTCTTTTTCTATTTTTCAATACATTGCAAATAGCCTTAAGTTTTTTTATTTTTTTTATTCTTTTATATATCACACTTATTTTTTTAATTATTTATCAATTTACTCTATCTTAAAATTGTTTCCACAGTACACATGTTATCTTTTTCAACACTTTTTCTCTATTATTTTTTTTTTCAATTTAATCTATTATTATCTCTGATCCTATTTAGTGAAAATATTGATGAAAAAATACAATAAATGAGCTAATTTACATTAAATTTTTTATGTTTTTTAATATACTATTTATCTCTCTATTTTATTCAAACATAGATCTGGGTCAACGACACTCTTTATAGCCTTTGTCCAAATCCACGTTTAAACTGTGATTTTGGTGTAAAATCAAACATACACTAAATGCACATTGTTTTTAGGTCTCTTTATTCTCACTTCAAAATTCAATAAAATGATTATTAGACAAAATATTTTTCGCTCAAATCTATTTTTTTTTATCTTTTTTTAAACTTTTAACATTGCTCCTTCTACTGTAAACGTTTTTCTCTTTCTTTTTACTTATGTTTTTTTTTTCCTTTTTGTTTTCTTTTCATCATGCTTCTGATTTTATTAATTATATTTTAAAAATAATTTCACTTATATTTCATTTTTATTTATCTTTTTTATTATATAAAAATATAGATTAAGAAATATAACAATCATTTTGATTTATATTAAATTTAAAGTGTTTTTTTTCTGATATATCATTTATCTCTCTATTTTATTTATTAATGTTTTCACTTATTATCTCTCTTATCTATTTTATTTATCTATCTTATTTATTCTATATTAAAATTGTTCCCGCGGTACAAATGTCTTGTTTTCTCACTTGGTTTTTTTTTTAGTTTCTTTATTATCACTTTAGTTAAGTGATAATTTTATGAACCACAAATATCCTCCACGGGTGGTACTCTTGCTCCCGTAGTTTGCTTTTTTCTTTTATTTTTTTATCACACATTTATTTTCTTTTTATTATCATATTAAAATATTTTATCTCATTATTCGTTTCTATTAATCTTTTATCTGTTTCATTATAAAAGTAATTTTTAAAGAACCTCGGGTATCCTCCACGGGAGGCAGTCCTGCTCCTACCGTTTTCTTTTATCTGTTTTCTCACTTGGGCTTTATTTTTTTAGTTTCTTTATTATTACTTTAGTAAATTGATTTTTTTATGAACCACAAATATCCTTCACGGGAGAGGTACTCTTGCTCCTGTTGTTTGCTTTTTTCTTTTATTTTTTATTACACATTCATTTTTTTATTACCATATTAAAATATTTTCTCTCATTATTCATTTATATTAATCTTTTATCTGTTTCATTATAAAAGTAATTTATTTAGAACCTCGGGTATCCTTCACGGGAGGCAATTCCGCTTCTACCGTTTTCTTTTATCTGTTTTCTCACTTGGATTTTATTTTTTTAGTTTCTTTATTATCACTTTAGTAAAGTGATTTTTTAATGAACCACAAATATTCTCCAAGGGAGGTAGTCTTGGTCCTGTCGTTTGCGTTTTTCTTTTTTCTTTTGTTTTTTATCACACGTTCATTTTCTTTTTTTATTTTCATATTAAAACATTTTCTCTCATTATTCGTTTCTATTTGAAAAAGCAGCACCGGAGGAAGAAGAACACCATGAAGAGAAGGTCTTTATTACAAGTAAGTCACTTGACCCAGGTAAGTTTACTATACCCATCTCTATTAGTAATCTACCCCCTACTCAAGCTTTATTAGATCTTGGAGAGAGCATCAACTTGATGTCGCTATCGTATTTTAACAAGTTGAGTAATGTGAAGGTCAAGCCTGCAAAGGTGAAGTTGCTTCGTGCAAATAAATCCGCTCAATGCCTATATGGGATAATAGAGGATATCCAAATCAAAGTGGATAAGTTTGCATATGTCGTAGATTTCTACATTGCAGAGACACAAGAGGAGGATACTGATGTCCCCCTAATTTTAGTAAGACCTTTCATGAAAGCTGCTAAGATGATTATCGATGTTGATAGGGGAAAATATGAGCTGATCTCAAAAGATGAAAGTATTTTTATCTGTTTCATTATAAAAGTAACTTTTAAAGAACCTCGGGTATCCTACATGGGAGGCACCTGTTACTACAATTTTCTTTTGTCTGTTTTCTCACTTGGGTTTTATTTTTTTTTATTTTCTTTATTATCACTTTAGTAAAGTGATTTTTCTATAAACAACAAATATTCTCCACGGGAGGTAATCTTGGTCCTGCCATTTGTTTTTTTTTTCTTTTATTTTTATCACACATTAATTTTCTTTTGTTATTATCATATTAAAATATTTTCTCTCATCATTCGTTTCTTTTAATCTTTTATCTATTTAATTATAAAAGAATTTTTGTAAGAACCTCGGGTATCCTCCACGGGAGGCGGTCCTGCTCCTACCGTTTTGTTTTATTGTTGTTGTTGTTGTTATTAATATTATTATTAAAACAGTTTTAGTCATCATCCATCTCTAATTTTTCATTACATGAAACACACATTAAGAAACACGATAAATGTGTAGATTCACATTAAATTTAATGTGATTTTTCAAATATATCATTTATCTTTCTATTTTATTCATTAATGTTTTAACTTATTATCTTTCTTATAACTATTTGATTTATTTATTCTATTTACCTGTATTAAAATTGTTCCCACAATACACATGTCGTGTTTTCAAATTTTTTCCCACAAAACTATTTACACTTTATATAAAGTGATTGGGGTGTGAGATCTCAATGATCAATATATTTTACATTTATAATTATATTAATTATATATTGATTACTATTTTTATAAATATGATTACTAATATTCACATTTTACTAATTTGATGTAGTATATTTCATAAGTTATTTTTTTATAAAAAAGAAAAATTTAATAATACGTTTAAAAACAAACATTACCACTACCTAACGTCACCCATTCGCAAGAGTAACTTGCTAGTTTGAGGTGACTCAAACCATATAAACCATATAATTGAAACTGATTATTCACACAACTCCGTGTAATCGTCGTTGCCCTAAATAAATATTAATGTGGTAAAGATATTTTGTTTGTATGATTGTATCCCTCAGGTGGGATTTTGTAAAAATATCCTATTATCCGTTAGGCTAGAGCTGTCAATTCGGGCTACTCGGCCCGGCCCACCTCGATGAGGGTAGCAGGCTTTTATCAGGCTGGACTAAAAAGCCCGAGAGTAATTCGGGCTTCTAAAATAGGTGCCCGAGCCCTACATTTTTGCGGGCTTTTGTGGGCCGGGTCGGTCGGGCTAGCCCATTTTGCCGGCTCTACATTAGGCCAGGCCATTATCTGTCAATAAGAAATATTCTTCTTTTCTTAAGGGTATGTTTGTGAGTTGGAAAATGAAAGAAAGGAAAGGGAGGGGAAAGGAAGGTTTATAGGACATCCTTACCTCTCATGTATTTGTGGGTTTATCTTCTCCTTCTTTAACTTGTAAAGTTTTCTCCCTCCTTTCTTTTTCCTTTTAACTCATTCTTTTCCCTTCCCTCCAAACTCCCAAACACACCCTAAAGAAATTGAGTGAGTTAGAGAGGGATAGGTGTGAAGGAACATGATACGCTCTCCAGGAGGCTCCAGGTCTAGAAAGAACAAAGAAACTTATCAATAACATTATTACAATAACGGAGAAGGCCGAGAGATGGAGAGATCACAAGGCCATCTCTCGGAGGATTTACGATTTATGATCCTTTTCTGGATACCCTTTCACAACCAGAAGCGAATGCGAATTAATACACTATTACTCAGGGTGATTCACTATTTCATAAAACTAAGTCCAATCAGAATTCTGGAAATTTCTTGAGATCCCCTTACACGGCCTTTCCTGCCACCAGATGATACTTACTATGTTGATAATGATATCCACATCCACATTAATACACACAGCTAACAATGTGAATAGAAAATTCACAACTGACACATCTAACAACAGAAACACTCGAGACCTGAAGAAAAATACACATAAGCAGAACAAAATAACAAGAAAAAGACACAGAACGGCTCTACTGTTCATCCCATTCGTCATTCTTGTATGATACAAGTGTGTCAACTTTGTGAATCTGCATAGCCAAAACAACCTATTAGTATTAGTGATGGCCAGGTTAACCAAAGTATGTCAGTAAATAACCAAATTGCAAATCCAAATTCACCTTAGTATCGAAGGAATGCAATTTCACCATTTGCGGATTTGCAATTAGTTTTGGATCACTCTCAATCCAAGTGAATGGAACTGCCACATCTTTGTCAGTGTATGCTAACACATCAAAAACGCCTGCAACAAGATAGCCATGCTTAGCTGGGAAAAAAGAAAGTGAAGAAGAAACATAGAGTGTGCAACTCTTTCTCATGATCTTTGGTACAGCATAGCATGTGGTTCTTACAAGGTTCATCCAGGCATGGCAAATAGGTGATACTCGAAGCAATCTGTCTCATAATGGCTTGTATCTCTCTCATGATTTCCTTGTCACTCTTTTCCCTCGACACACTGAAGAATTAAAAAAAATCAAACAAACATGAGAATGAAAAGCATTAGTCAAAAGAGAAAATTTTGAAGCATAGATCAATAGACTGGGATTTAGTTATGTCAAGTTACCCACCCCTTCTCAACAACCTCACTGTCGGTCTCAATGCTGAAATTCCACCTTTCAAGCACTTCACTGGTGGCCTTGCTCATTATAACAAGGACAACCCTCTGTAACTTGCCAGCTTCAAGCCATTCTTTTCAACATTCAAAATTCAAACAGTTCAATCATCAGCAATGGTCAATCACAAATGAACAACTTGCTCTCAAGTTGAGCAGGTATTTGCATTAAGGAGATACAAAAATGAACACTAATCTTAATTGATTCAAATTCAATAACCACTTTTTCAAAATGAACTTCAAGATTCCCAATCCTTTATACCTAATACTGTTAATAATTTAATCCCAAACAATAAGTCCCAACAAAACAATGAGTTGTTTCATTTTCTCTACAGCTTCTAAAAGATGACAATATAGAGAAAATGAAGAACAATTCATTTTCTTCATTGTTTAATCCCAAACAATAACTGATGATAATTTAATCCCAAATCCTCATACCTAATACTGTTAAGAATAAAGAGCAATCGTAGAAACAAATTAGGGGATTTAGTTACCAGAGAGCTGAGCAGTTAGATTGGCTATAAAAGTTTTGACACCCTCATCTTCAGTAAGCAACATTGGGAGGCCATATTTCTTCACCTTCACAAAGCTTTCTTCTGGATAAACTCCACGGTTGTAAAGGATGCTGAACAAATTCCAAAGTTTTAATATCACAAAATTTCAAGCCACATAATTGCGATATCAAAGATAAGGCTAAAAAAAAAGGAAATAAAGGATACAGAGGATCAAACCTGTTGGCAGCATATCCTGATTCGAAAGAAGAAAAATAAAAATCAGCCATAACTTGGTAGAGTGAAAATACCTAAGTATGCAAAAATGAAAGAAATCGGAGAAAAAGGGGGAAAAGAAGGGGCATGTAAATACCGAAGAACTCGCTAACGATTGCTGCAGAACCACGAAGAGTGATTATGTCTTTGGCAACTGTTCTTGCGGCCATTTCAGAAATCAGAGTGTAATTCCTAATGAGAAGTACCAAAGCACGGTGACAAATTTCGATTTTAGGATCGGTGGAACTTTGTTATTGTTCCTGTGATGAAGTAGAATGGGAACGATATTGGGAAGTTGGAAGAGTGAGTAGTAGGAAGTGATTGGAGAAGAGGGAGATGAGGACAATAAATTAGGGATCCGTAGTGGAGAGAAACTTGAAGAGAAAGCACTGTGTAACGGCTAGTTCAACTTTTTTTTTTTGTGGTTTCCATTGGGCCTTTGATGGTCCTTTTCTCTATGGGAACGTAATTGTAATCCTTATTTTAAATTTGCGTATTTAACGGTCAAGAAAGTGAAGGAGTCGCCTGTTGCGATTCCCATTAGTTCCGTTCTGTGTGCCGTGCCTCTGTTCAAGGAGAAATTATTAGATGTCTCGGACCACCACGTCATCGGTTGTCCCGACCAATTAACATTTGACACATAAGAAAAATTGGTTGGGATTAAAAATAAATTCATGGTTGAACCATAAATTTTGCTTATATGTCAAATATTAATTGGTCGGGCCATAAATGACGTGGTGGTTCGGGACCCTCTAATAATTTTTCGTGTTTAAGAGTCTTATTTGTGTTTAAGAGTCTTATAACTTTTGTATGGATGGTAAAATTGATTTTGAAGTGAATAGATTATGTAGAATTGATTTTATGATAATTTGATTTTGAAGTAACATGATTTTGTTTGGATAATTTTATTGTGTTCATAATTTATTCGCCCCATAATCAAAAGTAACACCAGGTTGCTTATGACAAAATCATGGTTTAGAGTAGAATCAATTATTAGTGATGAAACCAAACATCTTCAAATTGATTATTTCAATGGATATAGTGTGTGTTTAGTTTTAATCAAAATCATGTTTTAAATGTGAATCCGGTGTAAACCAAGCACAATAATAATCAATTTTTCACACTCAAAAGTGTATCCAAACACACACTAAATCCACTCTATCCCATTTAGCAGTTTAACCCAAAAGGAAAAATTAATCATAAATGAAAAAAAGTTAAAATTAAAAGAAAAAAGCAACAAAAGCCACATTTTTCTTAGTGTGAGGACAATTTTTGTCCACTACATAAGTTTGCTTTGCAATCACTGACTACGGATCCCCTGCAGTAAAAAAAAAACATTTTTCTAAGTGTGAGGACAATTTTTGTCCACTACACAAATTTGCTTTGCAATCACTGACTATGGATCCCCTGCAGTTGAAAAAAAAAACTTTAGGGGAGACATGCTGCTCCATTCACGCTGATGCTCCACCAGTTTATTGTAAAAAGGGTGGTGATACGAGGATGAAAATCACATGTCTCCTCTTCATGTCTCAAGTCCTTGTCCTCGAATCATAAATTGACACCTCATCTAAAATTCCACATCAGATTTCAATTACAATTAATAGCGTCATCAACTTAATCTCCCTTCCCACGTTACCCTAAACCAAACCACCATGAAACTGGCCTCCATAAGCTTCAGTGTCAGCTTCCATTCTTCACTAGCTCTGATCCTCCCTACAAGCTTCTTAAAGATCACCCTTGTGTCAACCTCTGCCACTCCCTCTTCATCAAGACTGGCATCCACAACATCACTTCCGCACAGAGCAAGGTCACTCCCTCCCACTGCTTGACTTAGTTCTTCATCCATGTCGCATTGCCACAACCTCCAATCACCTTAATCTTCTCAACAATAGCAATTATTGTGAATATTATTTCCATTGTGAATGTGTTGATAAGTGGCTCACTCATCAATCTAGTTGCCCACTGTAACGTCCTGATTCCGGAAACCTATGAACAGTGCCCGTTGGAAGCACCTTCCTAAATTTCTAAAATTATTTTCGCGACATTATCGATGTCATAAACATACAACACATGCAAAGTTTAGGTAACCAACGTTTACTTAAGCGGGACTTTCCAAATATACAATTATACAACATTTTCCCTTAACTAGCTACAATAACACAGGAAAAACCAACTCATGTCCTATCCTCCTTCCTATACAAAAGAGTATAGCTATTATAATTCATATAACTTCTAAGGGGAATTATCCATCCCTAAGCCCAAGTCTATCTTTCCATGCTCCAGTTGAACATCCCACATAACTAAAATATTCCACAAAACGTGTGGTAAGACGTACGTCCCAATGAGTGTGATAAAATGTGCAGTGTAGGGTAGCATACAAATAAGATGCAGCAGTCAACATACTCAACTGTCCCAAAACATGTACAATTACTATGAAATTATGCAAAATGATTGTGATGTGTTTTTACCTGACACCTAGGGTCTTTTCTCTATCTGTGACTTTGATTGAGCGCTCAACCATGTGACCAAGGACCTGTAGGAACACAGGGAAACACTAGAAGGGGGTTGAATAGTGTTTCTAAATATTTTAAGAAGCTTTTCGAAAACAGATTTACAAAAACAGATTTTCAGACAGGTTACTAGAGGGCTGTCTGAAGTTTTTAGATAGCTGTCTGAAGTTGGTTTCAGACTGCTTTAAAATGGTTCTAAACGAAGTTTCTTCTTTTTAAAATATTAAATAAAATATTCAGTCCCCTTAGTTAGTTTGAAACTGAAATGACAAAGATAAGGGAAGAGAAACTTAGCCACAGAATTTATCCTGGTTCACTCACTACCACTTGTGAGCTACGTCCAGTCCCAATGCCAACTAGCACTTGGATTTTCTCTTAATCTTGCAAGATTACAAGTATTTTTTTTATCAAGCCTCTTCAGGCTCTACAACCAAGTATTCTTTTTCAGACAAGCCTCTTCAGGCTCAACAACACAAGTATTCTTTTTCAGACAAGCCTCTTCAGGCTCAACAACACAAGTATTCTTTTTCAGACAAGCCTCTCCAGGCTCAAAAGGAAATACAAATGAGAGAAATGCTTAAGCTCACAAACTATATCAGTTTTGAGACTTAAACAGTTACAGATGTACAAAGATGACTGAGGTATGCTCAGGATAATACAATATGTGTGTACAAAGATGATAAAAAATCGATCAGAGTGTTACAGCGAAAAACTTGCAGAGTTTCTGTTCTTTTGCTATATGCTCTCTCTCTGTTGGTCTTCAAAAGAGGGGGTATTTATAACCAAATGATTTGAATCATTGAAGACTCTTAGGTTTGTGAAATCAATGCTAGCCGTTATGAGACAGCTGCTGCAGTACAGAATATTCTCTGACATATTCTGATATTCCCTGACAATTTCTGACATTTTTACAAGGTTTGCTCCTGCCAAAAAGGTGCTCTTTGTTGCTGCTGCAATTGCTGCGTAGCAGAGGACACGTTGTGACAGAGAACGTGCTTGAATTGCATTGCACAGGTGCCAGCTGTTTGTAGCAGAGAACATGCGTGAAAAATGTGCAGAGGTACATAGATTGTCACAGCTTCAGACAAGAGATGCCACGTCATCAAAAGCTTTCAGACGGCTTTGATGCTTCAGACGGGTTGATCATCTTCAGACAGCATCAGCTTCTTCAGACGGATCCAACACTTAGTCTTATATAGTAGGCTTCTTGCTGAAAATCATAGATAAACAATTTAGACAATTGTATCTTATGAGAAACAACTTAAGTTGAATTTGTTGATCATTAAAACTTAGAGAAATTTCAGTCTTTAAAACATCATAAACCTCTTTATGATATTTTTGAGACTCAACATTCTCCCCCTTTTTAATGATGACAAATTTAACTTAAATTATGCAAAATTGAGAGATTAAGATTTAGCTCCCCCTGGGACAAATATATCCTTTTAGATGCTTTTATATATGATTTTCTCAGAAGTACAGACAACTTTGAACTTATTCATGTACTCCCCCTGAATCCTGTAATCACTCCAGATTTTGTTAGATTTAATACTCCCCCTTTTGTCATCAATCAAAAGGGAATCATAGAGCAAAAACAGTAACAGATCAATAAAACAAACAGGATTATGAACTACTGATAGAGTAAAAACAAGTATCAGAGCAAGGGTCATGAGCACATGAGATGGAATAAAAACACTGATTGTATTAAAATGATGTAAGGATTAAACAGACAATCAGCACTTGAAACAGAAATATGAACATAAGACAATGGCAATAAATTAGTCCTTCTTCTTCAGCAGGGCTTCAGACAGAAAGGAGATCAGTTCTTCCTTGGCCTTGTCTATGGCAGCTTCAATAGAAGACTTCAACTCTTGTTGACCACTTCTTATCAGCTGTTGCTCATGAAGAATTTCTTGTTGATTCTGAATAACCTTTTGTGCTTTCTTTTCTGAGACTTCACATCTCCTCTCAGATTCTTCACATCTCTTCTCAAGGGCCTTGACCTTGGATTTCAGCTTCTGGTTTTCTTCAAACAGGTCAGGTTCAGACTCAACTAGGATGAGCTGAAGGTAGGGACAAACAAATCTCAAAACTCCAAATCCAGGCTGTAAGCCATATTCTGAAGGATTGTAGACTGGACAGAAAAAGGTCCCAACATACTTCAGAAGCACCCAAGCTTGGTTGAATGAATCTGCCTGTGGGGGAAAGTGATCTCTTAAGAAATGGTACTGAACATTTGTGAAGTGTCCAACACCCATTGCAGACTCAGCATCAGGATCACTACACCCAGAAGAAGACCCAGCAGCTTCTCTGATCTTCCAGTAAGATTCCCACAACCAGTTTTCAAGCAGGTGATTCAAGCCGCCTCCTTCTGACATGATAAACTCAGGAAGACCTTCCCATTCTGAAGCAGTCATGACTTCAGACAGGGGTGCTGATACAGAATAGACCTTAGTACCCTTCAATTTTTCATCTTGACCTTCTTTGAGGGGATACCTAGGAACAATTCTATCAGGTTTCACCAAGATTTTGGTTGAAGGCCTGATTGAACTGGTTCTATGAGGCCTGTAGCCTATCATTCCAACTCCTCTAGCCAAGTCTCTTTGGAACAATTCAGCTTCTGTGTTCAGCATTCTTACCATTAGCCATTCTTCATTGTTCAGCTTCCATGAGTCTTCAGAGAATGGATTGATAAGATCCCAAGTATGTTTAGGAGGGACAACACCCTTCCTTATCTTCTCCAAACCATCAGCATTGTTGGAATATAAAGCCCTTTCATCAGATACAGTTTTCTTAGAGAGACCCTGATGAAGTGAGACAGCAGGGGCTGTTCTAAAGTGATGCAGCTCTTCAGACAGATGCTGGAATTTTGGCAAAGGACAAGAGCCAAAGGAGGTTCTTGTCAGTCTCTTGCATAAGGCTGCAATCTCAGCTGAAAGGTTGAATTGATGAACAGATGAGGGTGGTGAAGGAGGTAAAGGTGTGTGAGGTGGAGATGATGATGGTGAGGAAGGTGATGAAGGTGAAGATAATGAGCTATCAGATAGCTGTATGTACAGAGGTGAGAGGGGTTTGGATGGTGAAGATGTGGGTTTAAGAACTTGATTTTCTTGAGGTGCAGGGGGTTCAGACAACAGGTTGTCTGATGGTATGATGGGTGTAGGTGATGAGGGTTCAAATGGTATGAAAGGTTCAGAGGGTAATGAAATTAGCTGTAAGGTTGGTAGAGGTTGGGAGATAGGTGGAGAAGGTTGCTTTTCAGGTGATGAAGGAGGTGAGGGAGTTACATTATCAAATCTCACCTTGATCCTTTTGTAAGGTTTGGGAGCAACAACATCTTGAGCTTTAGCAGCTCTTTCTTTTTCTTCCCTTTCCTTGGCTTCCTTATCCTCCCTTTCTCTTTCTTCAGAGGAAAGAGCCCTTCTTCTCTTGAAGTATTGATTAGTCTTTACAAAATTTTGATACCTTCCAGCAATGTCTGCTTCTTCTAGATGAGAAGTAGTACTTCTGGTAATCCTAACTTCAGACACTGTCTGAAGTAGTTTACCCTTCTTCTTCTTCCTCTGAGGTGCACTTGACCTCTTTCTTTTCTTTGAGGCTTCAGCAATGACTGCTTGCTTTTCATCCTCAGCATAAGCAAGCTGTGAGGCAATTGCAAGAGCTCTGTCAGTTCTCTCTTGCTCTTCTTTCAGTTCTAACTCTTCTTGTTCAATGGCAACCTGAATCAGTTCAGGGTCAGAGGAGCATGCAGCAAGAGGTTGAGCAGCAACTACATCAATATCCACAGCCTGTCCTTCCATTATAGAAGTAGGCTTTGAAGATTGTGCAGGTTCAGACACCTGACCCACAATTTCAGACAACCGTTGAGAAGGTTTCTGAACAGGTTCAGATGCTTGAATCTGTACAGATGCAGAAGCTATCTTAGCTGAGCTTCTTACAAGTAGCTTCTTCAGCTTAGGTTGAGGTGACGCCTTTGAGGGCTTGAACTCATGTCTTCTGATATCTCCTTTTAGTTCATTTTCCAGAATCTGCACAGTGGAACTTCTCCTCTGAGCTTTCTCCATTAGCAAACTTTCTTTCATGGTTGGCGATGGAGGCCTTGGAGTCAGCTTGATCTTCATGCTCTTCAGATTTGATTCACCAAACATAGGAATTGAGTGGTGATCAAAGAGCTGGTGAACTGGAACTTTAAAGTGCAACAACACCTTGGTGATGATGGTGTTGTGAGGAAAACTTCCAGCAGAGTCTCTCAGCCTCTTCTGAAGGTGATACATGATGATATTTGGAAGATTTATCTTCTGCTTCTTCAGAAGATGAATGAGGCAGAATCTTTCCAGTTCAGACACATGGTTTCTGCTGCCACTTTTAGGGATTACAGAGTTCCCCAAGATAGCATGCAGAACCCTAGCCTTATCTGACATATTCTTTTCATCCAGACTAGCAGGAGAGGAAGTTCCATATAAAAACTCAGTAAAATGCTTCTGACCTCCATTTCTTGATTCCCAGCCAGGAGAGAAGACAACACCTTCAGTCTTGACACCACAGACAATGGCCAAGATGTCTTCATCAATAAAGATAGATGTACCGAGCACATTAGCCTTGATGGTAGTGTAGATGCCTTGAGGGTTAGGGATTCCTCTGGCTGTGGCCCAGAAATCAAGTATACTCTGCTCATGCCAATGTGAACGATTTTTGTTGAAGTATTCAAGCCACCCAGCAGCTTGAAATTCTGCATGAAGATCCATTCCTAGTGCTTCAAGTTCTTCCAGAAAGACACCCTTGGTCTTCACAATATTATCAGCTCCAGACTTCTTTGGTGCCATTGTTGAAGGATGGAAAGAACTTGAGAGAGAAAGTGCTTTCTTGAAGATGAAGAATAGCAAAGGTTTTGAGAGGATAGTGAGCTGTAACGTACCAAGGACTCACTGCCTTACAGTACTTATAGACCTCTGAGGCAATGATGACAAAAACTGCCCGCGCAGACATAGGGTAACGTGCAAAGTGGATTTAAACCGCCCCTTTATTGCCACGTCATTTGTTCATTTCAGACAAGTGCAAGATTTCAGACGACCAAAACTTCAGACAGGTCACATGTTTCAGACAGGCTGAAGTTTCAGACACATTATTTTTCATACATACTCACAATGCATGAATGTTCAGTTTATCTCTGATGAACTTAAACCTATCTTCAGTTAGAGGTTTTGTGAATATATCAGCCCATTGATGCTCTGTATCAATAAACTGAATATCAAAAACACCTTTCTGAACATAGTCTCTAATGAAATGATGTTTGATTTCTATATGTTTAGCCCTAGAATGTTGAATGGGATTTTTAGATAAATTAATGGCACTGGTATTATCACATAGCACAGGTATAACAGATATTGCAATATTAAAATCTTCAAGTTGATACTTCACCCATAATAGTTGTGAGCAACAACTGGCTGCTGAGATGTATTCTGCTTCAGCTGTTGATAATGCAATTGTGCTTTGCCTTTTGCTTGACCAGCTGATCATATTTTCTCCAAAGAAGTGACATCCACCACTGGTGCTTTTTCTTTCAACTCTGTCTCCAGCAAAATCAGCATCACAGTATCCTACTAACCTGCAATCCTTACTTTTCTTATAGCACAGACCAAGATTAGTAGTACCTTTAAGATATCTGAAAATTCTTTTTACAGCTTTGTAGTGAGTGATTCTTGGATCAGATTGAAATCTAGCACACAGGCACACACTGAACATGATGTCAGGCCTGCTTGCTGTTAGATACAATAATGAACCAATCATTCCTCTATACAAAGTTTGATTTACTGGTTCTTCATTATCATCTTTATTTAAAGATGCAGAAGGATGCATTGGAGTTGACATGGGTTTGCAATCACTTAGGTTGAACTTTTTAAGCATTTCATTTGTATATTTCTCTTGATGGATCCATATACAATCAGAATCTTGCTTAATCTGAAGTCCAAGGAAAAACTTTAGTTCACCCATTAGGCTCATTTCAAATTCAGATTGCATTAACTCAGAAAATTCTTTGCACAATGAAGAATTAGTTGAACCAAAAATAATGTCATCAACATATATTTGGACAAGTATAAGATCCTTGTTAGACTATTTTCTAAAAAGAGTTGTGTCAACTTTTCCTCTTTCAAAACCATTAGTTGCAAGAAAACTGCTCAGTCTTTCATACTAAGCTCTTGGGGCTTGTTTCAGACCATAGAGAGCTTTCTTGAGTTTAAACACATGTTCAGGAAAAGTTACATCTTCAAAACCAGGGGGTTGTCTAACAAAAACCTCTTCTTCAATGAAACCATTGAGGAAGGCACTTTTGACATCCATTTGATATAGTTTGATGCCATTATTTACAGCATAAGATAAAAGAATTCTAATTGCTTCTAACCTGGCCACTGGGGCAAAGGTTTCAGTGAAGTCAATACCTTCTTGCTGGTTATAACCTTGAGCTACTAGCCTTGCCTTATTTCTGATAACTTTGCCTTCTTCAGACAGCTTGTTTCTGAACACCCATTTGGTTCCAATAATTGTTTTCCCATGGGGTTTAGGAACAAGGGTCCAGACATCACTCCTAGCAAATTGATTTAGCTCCTCTTGCATGGCTAGGATCCACCCTTCATCATGTAGAGCTTCATCAATGCTCTTTGGCTCAATTTCAGACAGGAGAGCAAGAGAATTCAAATGTCTGAATTTTGATCTTGTCTTAACTCCTTCGGAAGTGCTGCCAATGATTTGCTCTTTTGGATGATGTGACTTGTATCTCCAATCAGTTTTATGAGGAGTCATCACATCTGTCTGAGACTCAACATTTGTCTGAAGAGGTTCAGAAATAGCAGGAGCTTCAGACAGGTGCTCATCCTTCAAATCGTTGTGATCATTCAGCTCCATTCCTGCAAAATCATCTTCTAGATCTGATAGTTCCCTATCAGTCTCTTTGTTATCATTGAATTTTACATGTATGGTTTCTTCAACAGTTAAAGTTCTAGAGTTATACACTCTATATGCTTTAGATGTTTCAGAATATCCAATGAAAAATCCATTATCAGATTTTGCATCAAATTTTCCAAGATCATCTTTGGTGTTTAGTATAAAACATTCACATCCAAAGATGTGGAAATATGATATGTTGGGTTTTCTTCCTTTCCACAATTCATATGGAGTCCTTTTCAGAATTGGTCTTACCAATATTCTGTTTTGAAGGTAACAAGCTGTGTTAACAGCTTCTGCCCAGAAGGTTCTAGGTAAGTTGCTTGAGTTGAGCATGGTCCTTTGCCATCTCTTGCAAACTTCTGTTCTTTCTCTCAACAACCCCATTCTGTTGAGGTGTTCTTGCCACAGAGAAATTGTGTGAGATCTCATTCTCATCACAGAACAATTTGAAATTTGCATTCTCAAACTCCCCACCATGATCACTTCTTATGACAGAAATACAGAATCCCTTTTCATTTTGTACCTTTTTACAAAATATTGTGAAATTCTTAAAAGTCTCATCCTTGTTTCTAAGGAATATCACCCATGTGAATCTAGAATAGTCATCAACGATGACCAAACCATATTTCTTTCCACTAAGACTTTTTGTTCTAATAGGACCAAACAAGTCAATGTGTAAAAGTTCTAGTGGTCTGCTAGTTGAAACAACATCTTTACTCTTGAAGGAGTGTCTTGTTTGTTTCCCTTTCAGACAGCTATCACATAAAATGTCAGATTTGTATGAGAGCTTGGGCAATCCTTTAACAAGGTTGTGTTTTGCTAATCTTGAGATTAATCTCAAGCTGGCATGCCCAAGTCTTTGATGCCAAATCTGTTTTTCATCTTCAACAGAAATGAAGCATTTTACATTTTGACTTGCTAGATCCTCTAGATCAATTTTATACACATTGCTATGTCTCTTAGCAGTAAAAAGTGTTTGATCAGAGGAGTCTTTGACTATGCATCCTTCCTTGGTAAAGGATACTACATAACCACTGTCACATAATTGACTTATGCTCAGTAAATTATGTTGTAGTCCTTCCACAAGAAGAACATTTTTAATGAGGGATGAAGGAATTATACCTATAGTCCCTATGCCAGTGATCTTCCCTTGCTGATTTCCGCCAAAGGTGACCACTCCTCCTTCCTTAGGTCTAAGGTTTTGGAACAAAGACCTTTCTCCTGTCATGTGTCGCGAGCACCCACTGTCCAGGTACCATTTGTGGGGTCTCCTTTGTCCTGTTAAACACATCTGCAACAGGAATGATCAAGTTTTAAGGTACCCAAGTTCTTTTGGGTCCTGTTTTGTTAGCTTTGGGTCTTGCTTTTCTCTTGTGCTTGCACTGAATCACATTGTGTCCAGGCTTACCACAGTGAGAACACCCAGTGACCTTCTTTTTGCTTTTAGAAAAATTTAAGACAGTAGGTGGTTCAGACATGTTGTGATCAAAAAAACCTAGTCCACTTTTGTCAGAGGAATGTCTTTGATTTCCAAGCATTATGTTTAAATTTTTTGTTCCTTTGACAAACTTGGCCAGATCATTTGTCAGTTCTACAATCTGTTTCTGAAGTTTTTTATTTTCTTCAGGCACAGTTTGTGAGCTGTGGTTTTTAGTCTCAAAGACCTTTTCCTTGAGCATAATATGTTCTATTTCCAGAGACTCATATTTGTTACACATTTTTGTGTGAGCCTTGGATAGATTCTTATACTCTAGGAACAGTTCCTTGGAACTTTCCACCAGATCATCATACATTTCTTGCAAGGTAAGAGTGAATACCTCAGCTTCAGAACTGTCTGAAGATGGTAGGCTTGCCATGAGACACAGATTTGCCTCTTCTGAGGTGTCTTCCTCCTCTTCTGAAGTTGATTCATCCAGATCCTCCCATGTTGCCATGAGACCTTTCTTTTTCTTGAAAAACTTCTTCTTCTTGAAATTGGTTTTCTTTAGTTTTGGACACTCAGCCTTCATGTGCCCTGGTTGCTTACACTCAAAACAAATAATTTTGTCAGTTTGTATGTCTTTACCTGACTTACCTCCTTTTGAGGTTGAAGGTTGATTCTTTCTGAATCTTCCTCTGTTCTGTAGCATTCTCTTGATCTTCCTACTTAGAAGAGCAAGATCATCATCATCTTCTGAGCTATCTTCAGAGTCTTCATCTCCCTCTGAAGCTGCCTCAGCTTGCATAGCCTTGATGTTGCCATGCCTAGACTGTTTGGTCTTGGAGTTTAGGGCTAGAGATTTTCTCTTGTTGTCATCTTCTCCAAGCTCAAGCTCATGGACCTTAAGAGATCCCAACAGTTCTTCCACTCTGAGAGAGTTCAAATCTCTTGCTTCTTGAATGGCAGTAACTTTGGGTCTCCAGGACTTAGGCAAGCTCCTTAGGATTTTTCTGTTATTATCTCCAGAGTTGTATGTTCTGCCTAAGGACCTGAGTCCATTTGTTATGGTCTGAAACCTTCCAAACATTTGGTCAATGGTTTCAGATTCTTCCATCTTGAACATCTCATACTGATGTATGAGCATACTTATCTTCGATTGCTTGACAGTCTCAGTACCTTCATGGGCTGCTGCAAGAGTATCCCAAATCTCCTTGGCAGAGGTGCATCCATGAACCTTCTCATATTCTGATTTGTTCAAAGAACATATCAGATAGAGTTTGGCCTTAGCATTCATCTGGACTCTAGCTTTTTGCTCCACAGTCCATTCAGTCTTAGGTATAGGCACATCATTTAGCATAGGCACATAGTCTCCATCAGTGACCACATCCCAAACATCAATGTTTGTGCTTTCAATGAACAACTTCATTCTATCTCTCCAGTAGTGATAATCTTCTCCATTGAAAGCTGGAGGTCTTGTGATAGAGGCTCCTTCTGTGATGTATTGCCTGTTACTGTTTGAAGCTTCCATGTGGATCTTTCAGTCCTCAGACACTTGTTAGGTGTATCAACCCTGAGTAGAGCTCTGGTACCAACTGTAGGAACACAGGGAAACACTAGAAGGGGGGTTGAATAGTGTTTCTAAATATTTTAAGAAGCTTTTCGAAAACAGATTTACAAAAACAAATTTTCAGACAGGTTACTAGAGGGCTGTCTGAAGTTTTTAGATAGCTGTCTGAAGTTGGTTTCAGACTGCTTTAAAATGGTTCTAAACGAAGTTTCTTCTTTTAAAATATTAAATAAAATATTCAGTCCCCTTAGTTAGTTTGAAACTGAAATGACAAAGATAAGGGAAGAGAAACTTAGCCACAGAATTTATCCTGGTTCACTCACTACCACTTGTGAGCTACGTCCAGTCCCAATGCCAACTAGCACTTGGATTTTCTCTTAATCTTGCAAGATTACAAGTATTTTTTTTATCAAGCCTCTTCAGGCTCTACAACCAAGTATTCTTTTTCAGACAAGCCTCTTCAGGCTCAACAACACAAGTATTCTTTTTCAGACAAGCCTCTTCAGGCTCAACAACACAAGTATTCTTTTTCAGACAAGCCTCTCCAGGCTCAAAAGGAAATACAAATGAGAGAAATGCTTAAGCTCACAAACTATATCAGTTTTGAGACTTAAACAGTTACAGATGTACAAAGATGACTGAGGTATGCTCAGGATAATACAATATGTGTGTACAAAGATGATAAAAAATCTATCAGAGTGTTACAGCGAAAAACTTGCAGAGTTTCTGTTCTTTTGCTATATGCTCTCTCTCTATTGGTCTTCAAAAGAGGGGGGTATTTATAACCAAATGATTTGAATCATTGAAGACTCTTAGGTTTGTGAAATCAATGCTAGCCGTTGTGAGACAGCTGCTGCAGTACAGAATATTCTCTGACATATTCTGATATTCCCTGACAATTTCTGACATTTTTACAAGGTTTGCTCCTGCCAAAAAGGTGCTCTTTGTTGCTGCTGCAATTGCTGCGTAGCAGAGGACACGTTGTGACAGAGAACGTGCTTGAATTGCATTGCACAGGTGCCAGCTGTTTGTAGCAGAGAACATGCGTGAAAAATGTGCAGAGGTACATAGATTGTCACAGCTTCAGACAAGAGATGCCACGTCATCAAAAGCTTTCAGACGGCTTTGATGCTTTAGACGGGTTGATCATCTTCAGACAGCATCAGCTTCTTCAGACGGATCCAACACTTAGTCTTATATAGTAGGCTTCTTGCTGAAAATCATAGATAAACAATTTAGACAATTGTATCTTATGAGAAACAACTTAAGTTGAATTTGTTGATCATTAAAACTTAGAGAAATTTCATTCTTTAAAACATCATAAACCTCTTTATGATATTTTTGAGACTCAACAGGACCATCGTCCAGGGCCACCTATGATTAAGTCTTATTATCAATGAATAAACAAAGCATGTTGTCATTTTTAGCTTGAGGACCCCCATCTCCCTCTTAGTCGAGAGTTCGATGTGGTTACCTCGTTCTTCTTATAAATTAATGCCCAAAGGCCTGTGATGGTCCAGAGACCTTGTGATGGTCCAAAGACCCTGTGTCATTTCCTTGCTTGGCCATAGGCCCATGAATGCTTGTAAATACATACTTGCATATGAATATGAATGGCATGATATGCACACATAACTATTCCTTAGAGATTTTCAATTCAACACCTAAGCATAACCTAGGGATTCAATACATACAATTCAAGAAAATACTCACTAACCCTAGAATCAACCAACAACAATCACAATCAAGGTAAAAAAGTAAGGGGGAGAAGAGTAGAGGACATACAAGAGGCAAGCAAGATGAAAGTGAATGGGTGACCACACTCACCTCAAAAGTAGGAGAAATAAGAGGATTGAGAGGTGGGGGATGATGATCCAAGACTCCTCTAGAGATTTGAGGCTTCAATCCAAGCTCTTTGTTCTTCATTTCTTCTCCCTCTCTCTAGAACTCTCTCTAAAACTAAGAGGAGAGAAAACAATCCCCAAAACCCTAACTGAACGCGTATGAAAAGCCTTTCTGCGCATTCTCGCTCAAGCAAGGATTTACTCGCTTGAGGAAGCGAATTGATGCGCCGCAAGAGTTGCGCGCAAGAAAGAGACCCATTCTCTCTGACTTTGTTTTCTCAAGCAAGAGCCTTCTCGCTTGAGCGAGAGCAAGTCAGGGAGAAATCCCTGATTCTCGATGGAATTGCGCTTGAGCGTAATTCCATCACAGAGAGCCTCCTAAAAAAGTTATGTCCCTCTCTCAAGCGAGACCTTCTCTCTTGAGCGAGGATGATAGAACACAATTTCCCCCTTTTTTACTGATATGCTCGCTCAAGCAAGACCTTCTCGCTTGAGCGAGAATATCAGAATCCTAAATTCCCATTTTCTCTTTTAAAACCTCTTTTCCTAGTTCCTCTTTACAGAGATACTTTTGTAGGAACACAGGGAAATACTAGAAGGGGGGTTGAATAGTGTTTCTGAAAATTTTAGAAAGCTTTTCGCAAACAGGTTCTTAAAGCAAAGTTTCAAACAGGCTCTAGGAGGGCTGTCTGAAGTTTTTCAGACGACTTGTAAAAATGATTTTAAAAGATGTTTTGCCTTTTAAAATATTAGATAAATTACTCAGACCCCTTGATTAGTTTAAAACTAAATTTACAAGAGATAAGGGTAAGAAAACTTAGCCACAGAATTTATCCTGGTTCACTCACTACCACTTGTGAGCTACGTCCAGTCCCAATGCCAACTAGCAATTGGATTTTCTCTTAATCTCTCAAGATTACAAGTATTCTTTTACAGTCAAGCCTCTTCAGGCTCTACAACCAAGTATTCTTTTTCAGACAAGCCTCTCCAGGCTCAACAACCAAGTATTCTTTTTCAAACAAGCCTCTCCAGGCTCAACAACAAAGTATTCTTTTTCAGACAAGCCTCTCCAGGCTCAACAACAAATACAGAGAAAAGAAAATGCTTAAGCTCACAAACTATATCAGTTTTGAGACTTAAACAATTACAGATGTACAAAGATTACTAAGGTATGCTCAGGATAATACAATATGTGTGTACAAAGATGATAAATTCTATCAGAGTGTTGCAGCTAAAAACTTGTAGAGTTTTTGTTCTTATTTTTTTAAATTCTACTCTCGCTGAGGTCTTCAAGGTTGGGGATATTTATACCCAAATGATTTGCCCCTTGAAGAAAATCATTGCTTGTGAAAACCATGATAGCCGTTGTGAGACAGCCTGTTGCAGTACAGAATATTCTCTGACATATTCTGATATTGCCTGACAATCCTGACATTCTCTGACACGTTACAAGGTTTGCTCCTGCCAAAAAGGTGCTTTTTGTTGCTGTTGCAATTGCTGCGTAGCAGAGGACCTGTTGTGGCAGAGAACGTGCTTAAAATGCAATACAGGGTGCCAGCTGTTGTAGCAGAGAACGTGCGTGAAACAAAAAGGTACAGATGAGTCTTCACAACTTCAGACAAGAGATGCCATGTCATCAAGAGACTTCAGACAGCCTTGATGTATCAGACGGGTTGAACTTCTTCAGACAGCTTCTGCTTCTTCAGACAGTTTCAACACTTAGTCTTTTTAATTTTGCTTTTGATGGCTCTTGCTGAAATCATAGATAAGAGATTGAGTTAAGTATGTATCTATGATAAATATTTTAAGTTAAATTTGTTAACCATTAAAACTTGGGAATATTTCTGTCTTTAAAACATCATAAACCTCTTTATGATATTTTTGAGACTCAACAACTTTTCCAATCCCGGTTCCTGTAATCTAACCCTCTTCCTCTCAATTTCGTCAACCCTCTAACTTAATTCCTTCAATTAGAATCTGATTCCCTCATTCAAAACCTTTACTTCCCTCTTCATCTCTATACCTTATTAGTTTCTTCACCTCAGGGTGTGATCTCTCCTAAGTTCTACCTACAGTTGTGTTGGGTTTAATGTTGAGTCTCAAAAATATCATAAAGAGGTTTATGATGTTTTAAAGACTGAAATTTCTCTAAGTTTTAATGATCAACAAATTCAACTTAAGTTGTTTCTCATAAGATACGATTGTCTAAATTGTTTATCTATGATCTTCAGCGAGAAGCCTACTATATAAGACTAAGTGTTGGATCCGTCTGAAGAAGCTGATGCTGTCTGAAGATGATCAACCCGTCTGAAGCATCAAAGCCGTCTGAAAGCTTTTGATGACGTAGCATCTCTTGTCTGAAGCTGTGACAATCCATGTACCTCTGCACGTTTTTCACGCATGTTCTCTGCTACAAACAGCTGACACCTGTGCAATGCAATTCAAGCACGTTCTCTGTCACAACGTGTCCTCTGCTACGCAGCAATTGCAGCAGCAACAAAGAGCACCTTTTTGGCAGGAGCAAACCTTGTAAAAATGTCAGAAATTGTCAGGGAATATCAGAATATGTCAGAGAATATTCTGTACTGCAGCAGCTGTCTCACAACGGCTAGCATTGATTTCACAAACCTAAGAGTCTTAAATGATTCAAATCATTTGGTTATAAATACCCCCTCATTTGAAGACCAGCAGGGAGAGCAACATAGCAAAAGAACAGAAACTCTGCAAGTTTTTTCGCTGCAACACTCTGATAGAATTTATCATCTTTGTACACACAAATTTCTATTCTGAGCATACCTCAGTAATTTCTGTACAATCTGTAGCTGTTTAAGTCTCAAAACTGATATAGTTTGTGAGCTTAAGCATTTCTCTCATTTGTATTTCTTTTTGAGCCTGGAGAGGCTTGTCTGAAAAAGAATACTTGTGTTGTTGAGCCTGAAGAGGCTTGTCTGAAAAAGAATACTTGTGTTGTTGAGCCTGAAGAGGCTTGTCTAAAAAAGAATACTTGGTTGTAGAGCCTGAAGAGGCTTGATAGAAAAGAATACTTGTAATCTTGCAAGATTAAGAGAAAATCCAAGTGCTAGTTGGCATTGGGACTGGACGTAGCTCACAAGTGGTAGTGAGTGAACCGGGATAAATTCTGTGGCTAAGTTTCTCTTCCCTTATCTTTGTCATTTCCGTTTTAAACTAATTAAGGGGACTGAATATTTTATTTAATATTTTAAAAAAGAAGAAACTTCGTTTAGAACCATTTTAAAGCAGTCTGAAACCAACTTCAGACAGCTAACTAAAAACTTCAGACAGCCTTCTAGTAACCTGTCTGAAAATCCTGATTTTGTAAATCTGTTTTCGAAAAGCTTCTTAAAATATTTAGAAACACTATTCAACCCCCCCTTCTAGTGTTTTCCTGTGTTCCTACAGTTGGTACCAGAGCTCTACTCAGGGTTGATACACCTAACAAGTGTCTGAGGACTGAAAGATCCACATGGAAGCTTCAAACAGTAACAGGCAATACATCACAGAAGGAGCCTCTATCACAAGACCTCCAGCTTTCAATGGAGAAGATTATCACTACTGGAGAGATAGAATGAAGTTGTTCATTGAAAGCACAAACATTGATGTTTGGGATGTGGTCACTGATGGAGACTATGTGCCTATGCTAAATGATGTGCCTATACCTAAGACTGAATGGACTGTGGAGCAAAAGGCTAGAGTCCAGATGAATGCTAAGGCCAAACTCTATCTGATATGTTCTTTGAACAAATCAGAATATGAGAAGGTTCATGGATGCACCTCTGCCAAGGAGATTTGGGATACTCTTGCAGCAGCCCATGAAGGTACTGAGACTGTCAAGCAATCGAAGATAAGTATGCTCATACATCAGTATGAGATGTTCAAGATGGAAGAATCTGAAACCATTGATCAAATGTTTGGAAGGTTTCAGACCATAACTAATGGACTCAGGTCCTTAGGCAGAACATACAACTCTGGAGATAATAACAGAAAAATCCTAAGGAGCTTGCCTAAGTCCTGGAGACCCAAAGTTACTGCCATTCAAGAAGCAAGAGATTTGAATTCTCTTAGAGTGGAAGAACTGTTGGGATCTCTTAAGGTCCATGAGCTTGAGCTTGGAGAAGATGACAACAAGAGAAAATCTCTAGCCCTAAACTCCAAGACCAGACAGTCTAGGCATGGCAACATCAAGGCTATGCAAGCTGAGGCAGCTTCAGAGGGAGATGAAGACTCTGAAGATAGCTCAGAAGATGATGATGATCTTGCTCTTCTAAGTAGGAAGATCAAGAGAATGCTACAGAACAGAGGAAGATTCAGAAAGAATCAACCTTCAACCTCAAAAGGTGGTAAGTCAGGTAAAGAAATACAAACTGACAAGATTATTTGTTTTGAGTGTAAGCAACCAGGGCACATGAAGGCTGAATGTCCAAAACTAAAGAAAAACAACTTCAAGAAAAAGAAGTTTTTCAAGAAAAAGAAAGGTCTCATGGCAACATGGGAGGATCTGGATGAATCAACTTCAGAAGAGGAGGAAGACACCTCAGAAGAGGCAAATCTGTGTCATGGCAAGCCTACCATCTTCAGACAGTTCTGAAGCTGAGGTATTCACTCTTACCTTGCAAGAAATGTATGATGATCTGGTGGAAAGTTCCAAGGAACTGTTCCTAGAGTATAAGAATCTAACCAAGGCTCACACAGAAATGTGTAACAAATATGAGTCTCTGGAAATAGAACATATTATACTCAAGGAAAAGGTCCTTGAGAATAAAAACCACAGTTCACAAACTGTGTCTGAAGAAAATAAAAAACTTCAGAAACAGATTGTAGAACTGAAAAATGATCTGGCCAAGTTTGTCAAAGGAACAAAAAATTTAAACATAATGCTTGGAAATCAAAGACATTCCTCTGACAAAAGTGGACTAGGTTTTTTTGATCATAACTTGTCTGAACCACCTACTGTCTTAAATTTTTCTAAAAGTAAAAAGAAGGTCACTGGGTGTTCTCACTGTGGTAAGCTTGGACACAATGTGATTCAGTGCAAGCACAAGAGAAAAGCAAGACCCAAAGCTAACAAAACAGGACCCAAAAGAACTTGGGTACCTAAAAACTTGATCATTCCTGTTGCAGATGTGTTTAACAGGACAAAGGAGACCCCACAAATGGTACCTGGACAGTGGGTGCTCGCGACACATGACAGGAGAAAGGTCTTTGTTCCAAAACCTTAGACCTAAGGAAGGAGGAGTGGTCACCTTTGGTGGAAATCAGCAAGGGAAGATCACTGGCATAGGGACTATAGGTATAATTCCTTCATCCCTCATTAAAAATGTTCTTCTTGTGGAAGGACTACAACATAATTTACTGAGCATAAGCCAATTATGTGACAGTGGTTATGTAGTATCCTTTACCAAGGAAGGATGCATAGTCAAAGACTCCTCTGATCAAACACTTTTTACTGCTAAAAGACACAACAATGTGTATAAAATTGATCTAGAGGATCTAGCAAGTCAAAATGTAAAATGCTTCATTTCTGTTGAAGATGAAAAACAGATTTGGCATCAAAGACTTGGGCATGCCAGCTTGAGATTAATCTCAAGATTAGCAAAACACAACCTTGTTAAAGGATTGCCCAAGCTCTCATACAAATCTGACATTTTATGTGATAGCTGTCTGAAAGGGAAACAAACAAGACACTCCTTCAAGAGTAAAGATGTTGTTTCAACTAGCAGACCACTAGAACTATTACACATTGACTTGTTTGGTCCTATTAGAACAGAAAGTCTTAGTGGAAAGAAATATGGTTTGGTCATCGTTGATGACTATTCTAGATTCACATGGGTGATATTCCTTAGAAACAAGGATGAGACTTTTAAGAATTTCACAATATTTTGTAAAAAGGTACAGAATGAAAAGGGATTCTGTATCTCTGTCATAAGAAGTGATCATGGTGGGGAGTTTGAGAATGCAAATTTCAAATTGTTCTGTGATGAGAATGGGATCTCACACAATTTCTCTGTGGCAAGAACACCTCAACAGAATGGGGTTGTTGAGAGAAAGAACAGAAGTTTGCAAGAGATGGCAAGGACCATGCTCAACTCAAGCAACTTACCTAGAACCTTCTGGGCAGAAGCTGTTAACACAACTTGTTACCTTCAAAACAGAATATTGGTAAGACCAATTCTGAAAAAGACTCCATATGAATTGTGGAAAGGAAGAAAACCCAACATATCATATTTCCACATCTTTGGATGTGAATGTTTTATACTAAACACCAAAGATGATCTTGGAAAATTTGATGCAAAGTCTGATAATGGATTTTTCATTGGATATTCTGAAACATCTAAAGCATATGGAGTGTATAACTCTAGAACTTTAACTGTTGAAGAAACCATTCATGTAAAATTCAATGATAACAAAGAGACTGATAGGGAACTATCAGATCTAGAAGATGATTTTGCAGGAATGGAGCTGAATGATCACAACGATTTGAAGGATGAGCACCTGTCTGAAGCTCCTGCTGTTTCTGAACCTCTTCAGACAAATGTTGAGTCTCAGACAGATGTGATGTCTCCTCATAAAACTGATTGGAGATACAAGTCACATCATCCAAAAGAGCAAATCATTGGCAGCACTTCAGAAGGAGTTAAGACAAGATCAAAATTCAGACATTTGAATTCTCTTGCTCTCCTATCTGAAATTGAGCCAAAGAGCATTGATGAAGCTCTGCATGATGAAGGGTGGATCCTAGCCATGCAAGAGGAGCTAAATCAATTTGCTAGGAGTGATGTCTGGACCCTTGTTCCTAAACCCCATGGGAAAACAATTATTGGAACCAAATGGGTGTTCAGAAACAAGCTGTCTGAAGAAGGCAAAGTTATCAGAAATAAGGCAAGGCTAGTAGCTCAAGGTTATAACCAGCAAGAAGGTATTGACTTCACTGAAACCTTTGCCCCAGTGGCCAGGTTAGAAGCAATTAGAATTCTTTTATCTTATGCTGTAAATAATGGCATCAAACTATATCAAATGGATGTCAAAAGTGCCTTCCTCAATGGTTTTATTGAAGAAGAGGTTTTTGTTAGACAACCCCCTGGTTTTGAAGACGTAACTTTTCCTGAACATGTGTTTAAACTCAAGAAAGCTCTCTATGGTCTGAAACAAGCCCCAAGAGCTTGGTATGAAAGACTGAGCAGTTTTCTTGCAACTAATGGTTTTGAAAGAGGAAAAGTTGACACAACTCTTTTTAGAAAACAGTCTAACAAGGATCTTATACTTGTCCAAATATATGTTGATGACATTATTTTTGGTTCAACTAATTCTTCATTGTGCAAAGAATTTTCTGAGTTAATGCAATCTGAATTTGAAATGAGCCTAATGGGTGAACTAAAGTTTTTCCTTGGACTTCAGATTAAGCAAGATTCTGATTGTATATGGATCCATCAAGAGAAATATACAAATGAAATGCTTAAAAAGTTCAACCTAAGTGATTGCAAACCCATGTCAACTCCAATGCATCCTTCTGCATCTTTAAATAAAGATGATAATGAAGAACCAGTAAATCAAACTTTGTATAGAGGAATGATTGGTTCATTATTGTATCTAACAGCAAGCAGGCCTGACATCATGTTCAGTGTGTGCCTGTGTGCTAGATTTCAATCTGATCCAAGAATCACTCACTACAAAGCTGTAAAAAGAATTTTCAGATATCTTAAAGGTACTACTAATCTTGGTCTGTGCTATAAGAAAAGTAAGGATTGCAGGTTAGTAGGATACTGTGATGCTGATTTTGCTGGAGACAGAGTTGAAAGAAAAAGCACCAGTGGTGGATGTCACTTCTTTGGAGAAAATATGATCAGCTGGTCAAGCAAAAGGCAAAGCACAATTGCATTATCAACAGCTGAAGCAGAATACATCTCAGCAGCCAGTTGTTGCTCACAACTATTATGGGTGAAGTATCAACTTGAAGATTTTAATATTGCAATATCTGTTATACCTGTGTTATGTGATAATACCAGTGCCATTAATTTATCTAAAAATCCCATTCAACATTCTAGGGCTAAACATATAGAAATCAAACATCATTTCATTAGAGACTATGTTCAGAAAGGTGTTTTTGATATTCAGTTTATTGATACAGAGCATCAATGGGCTGATATATTCACAAAACCTCTAACTGAAGATAGGTTTAAGTTCATCAGAGATAAACTGAATATTCATGCATTGTGAGTATGTATGAAAAATAATGTGTCTGAAACTTCAGCCTGTCTGAAACATGTGACCTGTCTGAAGTTTTGGTCGTCTGAAATTAACTAGGATGTCTGAAATCTTGCACTTGTCTGAAATGAACAAATGACGTGGCAATAAAGGGGCGGTTTAAATCCACTTTGCACGTTACCCTATGTCTGCACGGCCAGTTTCTGCCATCATTGCCTCAGAGGTCTATAAGTACTGGAAGGCAGTGAGTCCTTGGTACGTTACAGCTCACTACTCTCTCAAAACCTTTGCTATTCTTCATCTTCAAGAAAGCACTTTCTCTCTCAAGTTCTTTCCATCCTTCAACAATGGCACCAAAGAAGTCTGGAGCTGATAATATTGTGAAGACCAAGGGTGTCTTTCTGGAAGAACTTGAAGCACTAGGAATGGATCTTCATGCAGAATTTCAAGCTGCTGGGTGGCTTGAATACTTCAACAAAAATCGTTCACATTGGCATGAGCAGAGTATACTTGATTTCTGGGCCACGGCCAGAGGAATCCCTAATCCTCAAGGCATCTACACTACCATCAAGGCTAATGTGCTCGGCACATCTATCTTTATTGATGAAGACATCTTGGCCATTGTCTGTGGTGTCAAGACTGAAGGTGCTGTCTTCTCTCCTGGCTGGGAATCAAGAAATGGAGGTCAGAAGCATTTTACTGAGTTTTTATATGGAACTTCCTCTCCTGCTAGTCTGGATGCAAAGAATATGTCAGATAAGGCTAGGGTTCTGCATGCTATCTTGGGGAACTCTGTAATCCCTAAAAGTGGCAGCAGAAACCATGTGTCTGAACTGGAAAGATTCTGCCTTATTCATCTTCTGAAGAAGCAGAAGATAAATCTTCCAAATATCATCATGTACCACCTTCAGAAGAGGCTGAGAGACTCTGCTGGAAGTTTTCCTCATAACACCATCATCACCAAGGTGTTGTTGCATTTTAAAGTTCCAGTTCACCAGCTCTTTGATCACCACTCAATTCCTATGTTTGGTGAATCAAACCTAAAGAGCATGAAGATCAAGCTGACTCCAAGGCCTCCATCGCCAACCATGAAAGAAAGTTTGCTAATGGAGAAAGCTCAGAGGAGAAGCTCCACTGTGCAGATTCTGGAAAATGAACTAAAAGGAGATATCAGAAGACATGAGTTCAAGCCCTCAAAGGCATCACCCCAACCTAAGCTGAAGAAGCTACCTGTAAGAAGCTCAGCCAAGATAGCTTCTGCATCTGTACAGATTCAAGCATCTGAACCTGTTCAGAAACCTTCTCAACGGTTGTCTGAAATTGTGGGTCAGGTGTCTGAACCTGCACAATCCTCAAAGCCTACTTCTAAAATGGAAGGACAGGCTGTGGATATTGATGCAGTTGCGGTTCAACCTCTTGCTGCATGCTCCTCTGATCCTGAACTGATTCAGGTTGCTGCTTTGGCTACTGCTATTGAACAAGAAGAGCTAAGACTGAAAGAAGAGCAAGAGAGAACTGACAGAGCTCTTGCAATTGCCTCACAGCTTGCTTATGCTGAGGATGACAAGCAAGCAGTCATTGCTGAAGCCTCAAAGAAAAGAAAGAGGTCAAGTGCACCTCAGAGGAAGAAGAAGAAGGGTAAACTACTTCAAACAGTGTCTGAAGTTAGGATTACCAGAAGTACTGCTTCTCATCTAGAAGAAGCAGACATGGCTGGAAGGTATCAAAATTTTGTAAAGGCTAATCAATACTTCAAGAGAAGAAGGGCTCTTTCCTCTGAAGAAAGAGAAAAGGAGGATAAGGAAGCCAAGGAAAGGGAAGAAAAAGAAAGAGCTGCTAAAGCTCAAGATGCTGTTGCTCCCAAACCTTACAAAAGGATCAAGGTGAGATTTGATAATGTAACTCCCTCACCTCCTTCATCACCTGAAAAGCAACCTTCTCCACCTATCTCCCAACCTCTACCAACCTTACAGCAACTTTCATTACCCTCTGAACCTTTCATACCATTTGAACCCTCATCACCTACACTCATCATACCATCAGACAACCTGTTGTCTGAACCCCCTGCACCTCAAGAAAACCAAGTTCTTGAACCCACATCTTCACCATCCAAACCCCTCTCACCTATGTACATACAGCTATCTGATAGCTCATTATCTTCACCTTCATCACCTTCCTCACCATCATCATCTCCACCTCACACACCTTTACCTCCTTCACCACCCTCATCTTTTCATCAATTCAACCTTTCAGCTGAGATTGCAGCCTTATGCAAGAGACTGACAAGAACCTCCTTTGGCTCTTGTCCTTTGCCAAAATTCCAGCATCTGTCTGAAGAGCTGCATCACTTTAGAACAGCCCCTACTGTCTCACTTCATCAGGGTCTCTCTAAGAAAACTGTGTCTGATGAAAGGGCTTTATATTCCAACAATGCTGATGGTTTGGAGAAGATAAGGAAGGGTGTTGTCCCTCCTAAACATACTTGGGATCTTATCAATCCATTCTCTGAAGACTCCTGGAAGCTGAATAATGAAGATTGGCTAATGGTAAGAATGCTGAACACAGAAGCTGAATTGTTCCAAAGGGACTTGGCTAGAGGAGTTGGAATGATAGGCTACAGGCCTCCTAGAACCAGTTCAATTAGGCCTTCAACCAAAATCTTAGTGAAGCCTGATAGAATTGTTCCTAGGTATCCCCTCAAAGAAGGTCAAGATGAAAAATTGAAGGGTACTAAGGTATATTCTGTATCAGCACCCCTGTCTGAAGTCATGACTGCTTCAGAATGGGAAGGTCTTCCTGAGTTTATTATGTCAGAAGGAGGCGGCTTGAATCACTTGCTGGAAAACTGGATGTGGGAATCTTACTGGAAGATCAGAGAAGCTGCTGGGTCTTCTTCTGGGTGTAGTGATCCTGATGCTGAATCTGCAATGGGTGTTGGACACTTCACAAATGTTCAGTACCATTTCTTAAGAGATCACTTTCCCCCACAGGCAGATTCATTCAACCAAGCTTGGGTGCTTCTGAAGTATGTTGGGACCTTTTTCTGTCCAGTCTACAATCCTTCAGAATATGGCTTACAGCCTGGATTTGGAGTTTTGAGATTTGTTTGTCCCTACCTTCAGCTCATCCTAGTTGAGTCTGAACCTGACCTGTTTAAAGAAAACCAGAAGCTGAAATCAAAGGTCAAGGCACTTGAGAAGCGATGTGAAGAATCTGAAAGAAGATGTGCTGTCTCAGAAAAGAAAGCACTAAAATTTATTCAGAATCAGCAAGAAATTCTTCATGAGCAACAGCTAATAAGAAGTGGTCAACAAGAGTTGAAGTCTTCTATTGAAGCTGCAATAGACAAGGCCAAGGAAGAACTGATCTCCTTTCTGTCTGAAGCCCTGCTGAAGAAGAAGGACTAATTTATTGCCATTGTCTTATGTTCATATTTCTGTTTCAAGTGCTGATTGTCTGTTTAATCCTTACATCATTTTAATACAATCAGTGTTTTTTTTTTTATTCCATCTCATGTGTTCATACTTGTTTTATTGATCCTTGCTCTGATACTTGTTTTTACTCTATCTGTAGTTCATACTCCTGTTTGTTTTATTGATCTATTACTGTTTTTGCTCTCTAATTCCCTTTTGATTGATGACAAAAGGGGGAGTATTAAATCTAACAAAATCTGGAGTGATTACAGGATTCAGGGGGAGTACATGAAATAGTCCAAAGCTGTGCTGTCTGAACTTCTGAGAAAATCATATATAAAAAGCATCAAAAAGGATATATTTGTCCCAGGGGGAGCTAAATCTTAATCTCTCAATTTTGCATAATTTAAGTTAAATTTGTCATCATTAAAAAGGGGGAGAATGTTGAGTCTCAAAAATATCATAAAGAGGTTTATGATGTTTTAAAGACTGAAATTTCTCTAAGTTTTAATGATCAACAAATTCAACTTAAGTTGTTTCTCATAAGATACGATTGTCTAAATTGTTTATCTATGATCTTCAGCGAGAAGCCTACTATATAAGACTAAGTGTTGGATCCGTCTGAAGAAGCTGATGCTGTCTGAAGATGATCAACCCGTCTGAAGCATCAAAGCTGTCTGAAAGCTTTTGATGACGTGGCATCTCTTGTCTGAAGCTGTGACAATCCATGTACCTCTGCACGTTTTTCACGCATGTTCTCTGCTACAAACAGCTGACACCTGTGCAATGCAATTCAAGCACGTTCTCTGTCACAACGTGTCCTCTGCTACGCAGCAATTGCAGCAGCAACAAAGAGCACCTTTTTGGCAGGAGCAAACCTTGTAAAAATGTCAGAAATTGTCAGGGAATATCAGAATATGTCAGAGAATATTCTGTACTGCAGCAGCTGTCTCACAACGGCTAGCATTGATTTCACAAACCTAAGAGTCTTAAATGATTCAAATCATTTGGTTATAAATACCCCCTCATTTGAAGACCAGCAGGGAGAGCAACATAGCAAAAGAACAGAAACTCTGCAAGTTTTTTCGCTGCAACACTCTGATAGAATTTATCATCTTTGTACACACAAATTTCTATTCTGAGCATACCTCAGTAATTTCTGTACAATCTGTAGCTGTTTAAGTCTCAAAACTGATATAGTTTGTGAGCTTAAGCATTTCTCTCATTTGTATTTCTTTTTGAGCCTGGAGAGGCTTGTCTGAAAAAGAATACTTGTGTTGTTGAGCCTGAAGAGGCTTGTCTGAAAAAGAATACTTGGTTGTAGAGCCTGAAGAGGCTTGATAGAAAAGAATACTTGTAATCTTGCAAGATTAAGAGAAAATCCAAGTGCTAGTTGGCATTGGGACTGGACGTAGCTCACAAGTGGTAGTGAGTGAACCAGGATAAATTCTGTGGCTAAGTTTCTCTTCCCTTATCTTTGTCATTTCCGTTTTAAACTAATTAAGGGGACTGAATATTTTATTTAATATTTTAAAAAGAAGAAACTTCGTTTAGAACCATTTTAAAGCAGTCTGAAACCAACTTCAGACAGCTAACTAAAAACTTCAGACAGCCTTCTAGTAACCTGTCTGAAAATCCTGATTTTGTAAATCTGTTTTCGAAAAGCTTCTTAAAATATTTAGAAACACTATTCAACCCGCCCTTCTAGTGTTTCCCTGTGTTCCTACATTTAATACCTGGTTTTTCTTCTAAATACCCCTTAAAACTCATAAACTCTCAATGAATTCCCTATCTCTAATCTACCCTCAAACTTCTAAATTCTTCTTCTACATCTAACTTCCTTCCCTTGGTGGGATTCACCACCTAAGACTTCTACTATATTTTATAGGTCCGAATCTTGGGATGTTACACCCACTCTACAGAGCTTCTCGCAAGGTCCGAATCTTGGGATGTTACACGTTAGATCATTGACATCCCATTCCATAATTTTTCCTTTTTTTGGGTCATAACTTATTTCACAATATTAACAAAAATCAAAGCTTTCATAATTTTGTCTTGAGTCTTGTAAGTCGCTGTAAAAACATATTTGCTAATCATATCATACACTCAGTATATACGATTTTTCTTACCACACTTTTTATGGGGTTGAGTTGATGTTGAAAATATTGTTTCGAGTAAACCAAAAATTTCATCCCCAACGTATTCCATCGACTTCAAGTTCGTCCATAATGTTACAATAAACTATCAAATTAGTTCTTGTACATGGACTAAATTATTTGATTAATGTAAAGTACAGGGACTATTAATGAGATAGTGTAAAATTAGGGACAAACTTGAAGTCGGTGGAATTCGTTGGGGACGAATATTGGTGGTTTACTCGCTCATATTGTTTTTGTAAGCGCTAGACAAATTGCACATGACATAGGTGGAAGAAAATGGAGTTGTCTATGATTATTGTTAAATCGTGTCATGTTCCCACATTGAATGGTAGAAAACCGGGGTCTAAAAGAAGAGTATATAAAAATGCCTCTATGAGGGCCACTTGTTTGGTAAAAGACCTTAAAGATTTTGCTCTTTTGAGTCAATTGTGCGGGGGTCTACTAAGGAAAAATAAGGATTTGAAAAACAGAGATCATGACAAGCGAAGGAAGGGTAGAATGAAATAGAATAGTTAGGTAACGTGGGAAGGGAGATTACATTATTTACGTTGTTAATTTAAATTGAAATCTGATTTGGAATTTTAAATGAGGTGTCAATTTATGAATGGGGGACAACGACTTGAGACAAGAAGAAAAGATAGGTGATTTTCATCTGTGATATGAATCCATGTTTTTACTTCGATAAATTTGGGTTTGATAAGAATCAAGAGCGATATATAATAGAAATGGTTTTAGAAAAATTAGAAAGAATATGCATGGAAAAAAAATTAAAGATTATAAAAGATTTTGGTTTTAGGTTGACCATCTGAATTTGGTCTTAATAATAAAAATGGAAAAAGACAAAGAATATGTAAAAAAAACTAAAAATCATAAAATAAAAAGGGCTTCGTTAAATTCTTTTAAAATATTCTTTCAAAATAAAAAAAAAAACACTTTTCAAAATTAAAAAAATCATTTTCCTAAAATTAAAATCCTTTTCAAAATAAATTAATCTTTTTCAAATAATTATCTGCAAACTTACATGGTTTTGAATTTCCTATTGCACATAGAAATGCATTAGAGCGAGATTTCATCGTCAAGACAAAATAAAGATTTATTTAATTTTCCCATATTTTAAAATTAAATTTTCATTAAGTTTCAATTTATTTTAGGGTAAAGAAAATGATTTTAAAGTTATTAAATTTTACGTAACTATTAGAGGTAATCATTTAGAAATAATAACTTAAGGTGCTAACAACTTCCATATAATCGGGTAATCATATTAATTGGTTTTGAACCCTATTTAAATTATATTTATTTTTTAATTTTTAAAAAATATAAAGTTCACATTTTTTAGTCTCTAATAAGGGATTTAATACACATTGTTTTTATTAAATGTAGGGATAAAAATAAATAAAATTTAAATGAGAACTAAAACCAAATTTTACTAATTTTATAGGATGAGTAACATATTTAATCCAAAAGATAATTTAAAAAAATATATAAAAATGATGAAAGTTAAAAATTTATTACTATAAAAAGTATCATAGACCACTTTTTAAATAGTTACCATAAAAATTATAAATTTATACTCTTTATAATAAAGGTCCACCATAGATCACTTTTTATATAGTCCATTCTATAAAATCCTCCTTCTTATCACATCAATTATCACATTTTTCACTTTCTTTACTTCATTTTTTTTATCTCTCTTCCTTACACTTCACTTCTTATATTATTTTTTAAGTGTGAAAATATATTTTTTTCATCTTTTATTTTTTTTCTTTTCTCTTTATTAAATATTAAATTAGTTTTGAGCAATGAGATCTAGTGACAGGTGAGTGTATCGTGGTGTATTCAGTTTTTCGATTTCATTTGGACCAATTTTAAGGCAAAAATTCATTTGATTCAAACATTGTGATTTTATTATTTTATTCTCCAATATGTTTTGGTTTTTTTAAATTTGATCCATTATGATCCAATTCGGATCGGTTTTCTGGTTACAAATACATAACATATTTGAAGTTGAAGTTCCAATCACAAGAAGGAGTGTTGAATTGTGATTGATTAAAAATTTCTGTACTTTCCTTTTAATACTTTTATCTTCTCAAGATGTACTTGGCTTAGTATTAAAAGATTAACCACCAGAAGATAGAAGCTAGATATAATGTAATATGCAGAAGATAGGATTCCTTCTTTGGAATCTTGATGGTTAACCTTACTTAGGTATTAGATAGTTTTCAAAGTAGTTTTTTGCACATGCAATAATAAAGGAGAGTAGGGAAGAGAAGAATGCACACAAAAATTTATACTGGTTCACCTCTTCCAACCTGAGGCTATGTCCAGTCCCTACACCAAGTAGGATTTTCTCACTCAATAACCAAGTTACAACCTTCCTGGGTACACACTACCACTAGTATTCTTACTCTAGCCTCTTCAGGCTTATCACTGCTTTCCTTTATACTAAATTCAGACTTTGCTCTTACTGCAGAACCTTCTGCAGAAGATCCAGTCAACATAGTATTCTACAGAACGCCTTCTGCAGAAACTGAAGTCTACTGAGTTCAGTTTAACCTTGCAACTCTCTCAGCAAAACCTCACTGTCACAAGAGGCACGATCAATCCAAAGCCTCATTGTGAACTTACAATAATAGAATAGAAGAATAATGTAAATACAAAGCTCAAACTGAATACATATAAGCACTGCAGAAGATGAGTAATGAGCTTAGACCCCCTCAATAACTTGCAGAAGCAGAAATTGATGAATCAGAGGAGAGAGAAAGTGTTCCAGAAGATGAAGATTATGATCTGAGACTTTTTGATCTTCTGTAAAGAGGTGCGTGTCTGAATGTGAGGAAAACGCCTCATTTTATAAGGATGATGAACAACTAGCCGTTGGGGAGGCTGTTTGCATCTCCATCTATCATCCCATGAGCTGTCATTGTCATACAGCTGCTGTCACATGCAGGTACAACTGTCCCTTTGACTGAATTCATCTTCTGCAGACCTATCTTCTGCAAAATGCAATTCTAGTACTTTTTGTGGCTCTTTCTTATGTAAGCACACTGAGAGTATTCAATGGATGATCAGAGGTTTATTTCAAGTGTGTTTAGCTCAGCTGCTGCCTTAGAAATGATTTAAGCAAGTTATGATGGATTTTGTATCTTCTGCAGGAAGTCTGACCTTATGTTCCTTCTGCAGATGATTTTCAAGCTTTGTGAAATTCTCCAGTTCTTCATTTTATTTATTTTGATCCTTGGAAACTTTGGGAATACTTCTTTTGCTTCTTTCAAAATGAATCTTCCTTCTAAAGTAATTTTGTCATGATTCCTTCTGTGAATGTGTTGTCTGTATCTTCTGGAGATCTTGTTAAGTTGCAGAGGATTATCTTTTTGACTTTATCAGCAGCTTTTTACTTTCATTCACAGATTTGTCATTCTTAAATAATCCGAGACATCTCTTAATGCAATTCAATAGGTTTCTTTCTTCTGGACCTTTCTTTTATCTTCTGCAGAATGTTACCTGTATCTTTTTGACACAATCTCAAATGAAATGATTAGTCCACTACAAATCAGAATTATGTTAAGTAAATTTTGATAGTTTGTCATTATTAAAACCATATTGGGAGGATTATTGGACTGTACAATCTCCCCCTTTTTGATGATGACAACCTTTCAAAATTTACTTTGAATATACTGATTTTTAAGCATAAGAAACTCCCCCTGAATTTTGCTTATGACTTTATGAGGGATTTAAATTAGTTTCTTAGTTGCAGAATATTTCAACAGTTTGTTGCAGAAGATGTAAGAGATCATGTGCTAAATAAACATCAGAATAAACATCAAAGGATTCAACTTTTTTCCATACATTTCAAAAAGCTTAAACAATCACAAGTCAAAGTAAATCCTCCTAAATTTCCTGCTAGACTACCTGTTCTGGAGTAAAACTATACTCCAAATCGACATGACATGGTGGCATTTACGAGCCACGCTGTCGTCCTAATACAATGACATTCTGACGAGGAATGTCAAATATGGCAATCGACCAGACCAGTCGAGATATGAGCTCAGATACCCCATTTATACTATCAAGAAGTATTGACGAGATGGTGCGGCATATAGCGCCGACATACCATGTCGACGTCTATATCTGAAGATCTACTAGCATTAAAGATCCCACTAGCGCGTGCTCGAACGACAGAAATGGCGCGTGAACCCGTAAATCACGGGGACGGTTACACGCGCGTAACCAACTTTCCCGCCCAAATCACACTATAAATACAGGTGATTCAGAGAGAAAAGGTACGCATTTTCTATTACAATCACTACTATTTCTTACCTCTCTGAGATACACTCTTACGTTAAGCATCGGAGTCCCTTGCAGGTACCCCTGCACCACCGTCTCCAGCTTCAGCCTTCCAGAGATCGAAGCTAACAGTGAAGAAGATTCACTCTCGGACTTTACAGAAGTTCATTGGCGCCGTCTGTGGGGACTTAGTTCTCAAGTTTGATAATCCTTCGATCTCTAGATTAAACCTTGATCGTCCTCCTTGCACAATGGTGACTACCAGAAGCGGACAGTCTCAAACTGGAGAAGGAACCATTCCTCACGTGACTTCAACCACCGTTCCAGCCATGACTTCCTCCGTGGCCGGAATTGTCTTGACACTTGCCGGAATCCCGATTCCAACCTCTCGCGCAGGACCATCGCGAGCAAGAAATGTTCCATTACTCATTCCAGAAAACCTCAGAGCATCATCACCACCCCCAAACCAACCTTCCAGAGGAGAACTGATCGACTTCATTAGACGCCAGGAAGAGATGTTAGGCGAGTATGCTCGACGCCTCGATCGATTGGAACACGAGCGTGAAATTGAGCTCCTCAACCGTCGTACTGTTGCAGATCTCGCCATTGGAAGACAAAAAACCACTCAGCATCAAGCCTCACAGAGGGAGGAACACCTTTCCAAACAAGAGAAAATTATGACTCCTATGCCAACTCAGCGGTCTCCTAGAATCTCAGTCCAATCAGTGCATTCAAATTCGCCACCACCACGGAAAATCATTCCGATAAACGATGAGTCCAGACATATACAAGACGAAGAGGTGATCCAAGTCGTCCTTCCCTTCTCTGAACGGATCATCCTTTTCCCTATCGACAAGAGGTTTGAGAAGGTTCCGGTTCCAGAGTTGTATGACGGAACAGGTGATCCGCTGGAACATTTGGATGTTTACGAATCTGCTATGTCGGTAAGAAGTGCATCAGGTCCGATCATGTGTAGAGTTTTTCCTCTGTCGTTGAAGAAGACCGCGCTGAGATGGTTCCAGACCCTACCTGCGAGGTCTATCAACACCTGGGCCGAGTTACGCAGTAAATTCATTACAAGCTTTACCACAAGTAAGGTTCAACCAAAGACGGAGGCATCTTTAAAACAAATCCGCCAAGGACCCTCAGAGTCCCTGCGAGATTATATCAGTAAGTTCACAAGAGAAGCGTTGCTAGTCCAAGGTCTTCAACCCGGAGTCCAACTTATGCTGGCAAAAGATGGGCTCATACCACATTCTCCTTTTTGGATAGACTTATCCAAAAGAAAACCAAATAACATGGAGGAATTTTTGAATCGTGCGGAGAGTTACATCAGCCTAGAAGATGAAGAAATGGCTTTAAAATTGAAAGATACGGTATCTACAGACCAACCACAGAAGGAACAAGGGCAGAAGAGTAAAAATAAAGAAAATAAAGGCAACAGAGAGCCTTTTGGACGATATACATCCTACACCCCCTTAAATCAATCTCGCGAGAAGATTATGAACGAGATTCTCCATGTCGAGATGTACGAAGCTGGCATGAGAAGACCAAGACCTCAGAGGACGGGGCCAAATACCGACAAGACCAAATATTGCAGATTCCATAAATCTCATGGCCATGATACAGACCAATGCCTCAATTTGAAAGATTCCATCGAGGAACTCATCCAGCGGGGGAAACTTCGAAGATTCAAGAAGGAGGCTGATTATCAGTCAAGAAGGGATAACACCCAAGGTCGGGGACATAACGAGCGAAAAGAGGAAAGACGACACGAATCTAGCCGACATGACAGAAGCAGATCCCGAACGAGGTCCCCTCGTCCAGAAAGGTCGACATCTAAGAGGCCATCTGAAAAATCTCCACCTCACGATTCTCATCGAGAACGTAGAAGCGTCTCTCGACATCACACTCCATCTCGAGAAGAGCCTTCTTCAAAACATCCAGTGATCTATGTGATAGCAGGGGGATTCACAGGAGGAGGAGAATCAAGCAATGCAAGGAAAAGGCATTTGAAAGAAGTTATGTCAGCATCATCTTCCTCCCATCCGCGAGGGTGGCACGCGACGAAAACTTCCCCCATTGACTTTTTCAGAGGATGACTATGGCCCAGTCATTCCAGGACACGATGATCCGATGCTCATAAAGGTCATGATGGCAAATCATGAAGTCAGGAGAGTCTTTATCGATCAAGGAAGCTCGGCAGACGTTCTGTTCATGAAGACTTTCCACCTCCTCAACATCCCTAAAACAGATATGATTCCGTATAAAGGGGGCGATTTGATTGGGTTCACAGGAGATAAAATCCAGCCTGCCGGATATGTAGAACTCCTCGTGACATTTGGTGAAACTCCTTTAACCAAAACCACTAAAGTACAGTTTTTGGTGGTCAACTGCCCGGCGACTTATAACGCGATCTTAGGAAGGCCGACTCTCAACACAATTGGGGCCATCATCTCGACCAACCATTTGATGATGAAATTTTGGAGCGATGACGGGAAGGTGATCAGCTTGCGCGGCGACCAAGTAATGGCACGTTCTTGTTACAAGGAATCTTTGAAAATTTCCAAGACAGAGAAGACAACTCCACCCGAGAAACGCGAGGAACATCCATCATCAGTCGGTGTAATGTTGACAAACTTGGATGTCAGGGAAGACTTCAAAGAAACCCGTCCTATTCCCGATGGAGAATTTAAAACATTGCAGATCGGATCCAACCCCGACCAAACAGTTCAAATTGGTTGTGGATTATCAGAAAAAGTCGAAGAAGAACTCTGCGCCCTTATCCAACAAAACGCCGACTTATTTGCCTGGACCGCCGCCGATATGCCAGGTTTAGATCCCGAGGTCATTTGTCATCGGCTCTCCGTGGATCCGAAAGACAAACCAGTCGAGCAACGGCGAAGAAACATGTCGGTGGATAGAGCAGAGGCCGTAAAGCAGCAAGTAGTGGAATTACTCGATGCCGCCTTTATCCGAGAAGTCAAATACACGACTTGGTTGTCTAACGTAGTTTTGGTTAAAAAGTCAAATGGGAAATGGCGAATGTGCGTTGACTATACCAATTTAAATAAAGCATGCCCTAAAGATTCTTACCCCTTGCCTAATATCGACCGATTGGTCGACAAATCTTCTGGTTTTCGCCTCTTATCTTTATGGATGCATATTCGGGATATAACCAAATTCCAATGTACCCTCCAGACCAAGAAAAAACGGCGTTCATGACTGAAGGAGAAAACTATTGTTATAGAATGATGCCATTTGGACTTAAGAATGCAGGGGCAACTTACCAGAGGATGATGAATATGGTTTTTCAACATCAAATTGGTCGAGTAGTGGAGGTTTATGTAGACGATATGATAGCAAAAAGCCTGACAGACGAGACTCATACTCAAGATCTCGGCGAAGTCTTTGACCAACTCCGTCGATATAATATGAGACTCAATCCCAAGAAATGCACCTTTGGAGTTCGCGCAGGGAAATTCCTCGGTTTCATGCTTACGGAGTGAGGTGTAGAAGCTAATCCTGATAAATATCGTGCCATCCTCGACATGAAAAGCCCCACCTCGGTAAAACAAGTTCAACAATTAACAGGGAGAATCGCCGCATTAACAAGGTTCATTTCGAAGTCCGCATCCCGGGCACTCCCATTCTTTCACCTCTTAAAGAAAGGAAAGTCTTTTGATTGGAACGATGAATGTGAAGAAGCCTTTCAGCAAATAAAGGTAATATTATCATCACCACCTGTATTGTCAAGACCAAATGTAGGAGAAACACTTTACCTATATCTCTCAGTTGGGGAGGAAGCGATTGCCGCAGCCTTGATCCGAGAACAAGAAGCCACTCAACTTCCAGTATTCTTCATCAGCAAAGCCCTGCAAGGAGCAGAACTGAGGTACCCAAAGGTAGAAAAAATGGCGTTAACACTTATCACAGCAGCTCGTCGACTTCGACATTATTTTCAGGCTCACCCAGTCATTGTAAGAACCGATCAACTGATTAGACAAATCCTTCACAGACCAGATCTGGCCGGTAGGATGGTATCATGGGCTGTTGAGTTATCCGAATTTGGAGTGACTTACCAGCCTCGGCAAGCAGTCAAGGCCCAAGTCCTTTCAGACTTCATAGCCGAATTAACTCCGACAGCTGAATTTCCTGATAGTTGGTGGGATGTGCATGTTGATGGATCCTCAAATAAAAAAGGAAGCGGAGCAGGAATACTCTTAGAAAATGCAGAAGGCGTCATCTTGGAGCATTCTTTGAGCCTATCGTTCCCAACATCCAATAATCAAGCCGAATATGAAGCAATGATAGCAGGATTGAGAATGGCGACCGAGGTCGGGGCGAAACGAGTTCGCGTCAACAGCGATTCACAACTAGTAGTTTCACAGATCAACGGCACTTACCAAGTAAAAGATCCCATGCTAGAAAAATACCTTGAAGTCGTCAGGAATCTATGCAGTAAATTTGCCGAGGTTGAGATAAACCACATCCCCAGAGAAAGAAACGCCAGGGCCGATATACTTTCAAAACTCGCCAGTACAAGGTCGTCAGGGAATAACAAGTCTGTGATTCAAGAAGTAATCTCGGCACCAACTATCGTCATGTCAATGGACGAAAAGGAGATATGCTGGTATGAAGATATACAGAAATACCTTCAAGATGGAACCTTACCTGATGACCCTGACAAGTCAAAGCGTATTTTGAGGCAGGCGGCGAGGTATTGTCTGATAGACGGAGTCTTATATCGAAGAGGCTTAGCACAGCCACTCATGAAGTGCATATCAGGAAACATTATCGAATATGTCATGGCCGAAGTACATGAAGGCATATGTGGACATCACCCCGGAGGTCACTCATTATCTCGGAAAATCTTGAGGGCAGGATATTACTGGCCCACCATGGAAGTCGACTGTGTTTTATATGTCAAAAAATGCCCATCCTGCCAGAAACATGCTGACATCCATAAAGCACCAGCCGAAGCTTTATGGTCCATTTCCGCCCCTTGGCCATTTTCATGGTGGGGAATTGATATACTGGGCCCATTCCCAACAGCTCCAGGACAATTAAAATATCTTGCTATGGCAGTAGATTACTTCACCAAATGGATTGAGGCCCAACCATTAGCTAAGATCACGGCGAAAAACTTATCCAAGTTCTTTTACCGATTCATCATCTGCAGGTTTGGAATTCCCAACACAGTGGTATCCGACAACGGCACACAATTCACTGATAAAGGATTTCGAGGTTTGATGGCAAATTTTCACATAACACACAGATTTTCCTCAGTGGAGCATCCCCAAACAAATGGACAGGCCGAAGCGGCCAACAAGATAATCCTTAAAGGCCTCAAGAAAAGGCTTGAGTCGGCAAAAGGACTCTGGGCTGAACAATTACCCAATGTTCTGTGGGCTTATCACACAACCCCACATTCAACTACGGGAGAAACGCCATTCAGATTGGCTTATGGAGTTGATGCCTTCATTCCAGTAGAGATTGGCGAAGAGAACTTTCGACTTCATGCCTATGATAAGAATTGTAATGAAGGGAGGATGCGAGAAGAATTGGATCTAATAGAGGAAGTACGCGAAAGAGCCTCGATCCGAGAAGCGGCAATTAAATTACAGTCTGCAAGACGTCGACAAAAGAGCCTCATTCCGCGTTCCTTTGAAGTCGGGGATTTAGTCCTAAGAAGAGCCGATGTTGGCAATAGAAATGCGACTCAAGGGAAGCTAACCGAAAATTGGGAGGGGCCATACCGTGTCATCTCAAAAACAGGAACTGGAGCATACAGAATAGAAACTTTACTTGGAATTCCATTACCACGAACTTGGAATATCGACAAGCTCCGGAAATACTTCAGCTAACTGTAAATGTTTTTGAATAAATAAAGACTCAGTTTTCATATTCAAATCTTGAGCCTCGGACAATCTCGGGCTTAGTCCCTCGACTCAACGCTTCGCGTCGAGGATACGCTCCTCGGGCAATCTCGAACTCAGTCCCTCGACTTAATGCTTCGTATCAAGGATACGCTCCTCGGGTAAAATCGAGCGTCATCCCTCGAGGAGAATATTTAAACTTTACCAAATTCGAGGATAAGTTCCTTGAAATATTCAGGTATATACAAGTTACCTTTGATAATTGTCGATATAATTTGTTCATAACAAGAAATACTTGAAACAAAACATTCAACGTCATTATCATATATAAACCTAGTCAAAATATTTAGAACACAAGAACGCTAGCCTACTAGCCCTTCATGCTTCATTATCACTCGAACGGAGACTTTCTTTATCTTCCTACTCAGTTTCTTCATCTGCTCGAAGTTTTGGGGGTACTCGGATTCACATCTCCAGGGGTCCCCTCAATGTCACCAGTCGGAAGAACATCGTACCATTTTTCATCTTTGACAGTACACACTGTCGACATCCCCTTTGTATTCAAGCTTACTTCAGGATTAAGAAACTTCATCTGCTTTATGGCCTCGTAAAAATACAAAGCAGAAGCATCAATCCATAATTTCTCAGCCTGCACCCTCTCTGCAGTCTCTTCAGCTAATTTGACTTCCAATTCTCTTACTTTATCCTTTAGCTCAATATTTTCTTTTGAGCAAAAGATGCCGCTTCAGAAGCAGATTTTGCGTCACTGCGAGCTGAAGTAAGCTCAGCAGAAGCCAATTCTGCCTTCTTCTCAGCATCCTTCTTCTCGGCAGTTAAAACCTCGACTTGTTTACTCAGAGCGAGGTTCTCTTCATAAAGTTTATCCTTTTCCACCCTCATAAGTCAAACCTCGTTGATAGCTTCTTGCATCCGAAGCTCGTCAGCTTCAAGCTTTCCCTTGACTTTCTCTAACTCTTCCTTCAAAGGCAAGAGCGCATTTAAGTCACGCACCGAGCAGGCAAAGTATTGAGACATCATTGCAAACCTCATTGCCCAACTCGACGCGTGATTCATAAACTCGGTTATTTCTGCCTCAGATTTGTTAACAAATAGATTTTGAGCCTGAACTGCCAAATAGCGCCGAACCTCCTCTTTGGTCATGTTCGAAGGAGGCAAGCTACTACAAGATGGCCCTTCCCCTTCCTTTGAAGTGTCTTCAGAATACCAAGAAGAAGCTCTCTTCACTTCTTCGTTACTTTTCCTCTCTTCAGGTGTCTTGAAAACAGGGACGCCATCAATCTTAGCACTGCTCGAAGCCCCTAACTTTGGTCTCTTCAATATTGTCGGGTCAATAATCTCGACATTAGCAGTCTTCTTCTGGGCTTCCTGCTCCTTCCTTTTTAACAGCTTCTCGGCAAGCTTCGCCCTCTGTGCTGCCGCCATAGTTTCTGCAAAAGAAGAAATGATTAAGCATCAACACAAACTTTAGAGATAAGTATGAATTACAGAAAATATTTACCCAATGACTGTCGAGATGCGTCACCGCCCTCTTCAATAACTTCGCTACTCGGCAAAGTCCCAAAGTTCCTCACAAAATTCTTAATTTTATCCACGACTTCCTTTTCATCTTCAGACAATTCCTTATAACTGACAGTATATTCCGAAGAAGATTTTTCAAAATGGGCTTGGCTCCAGTAAGGATAAATCATCCCACGACCGTCCTCGCCAAGGATATTTTGCCGACCTTCGCCAATCGGCTTACAAAATACATACTTATCTTTAAAGTTTCGATAGGACTCTTGAAATATTTCAAAGATTTTCCCACCACTACCAGCCCGAAGGGACAGCCATGAATACCGAGTTGGACCGTCCTTTACTACCAAGGGGCGAAAGAAGTGAAAAAAGATATTCGAGTTAAGCTCCAGTTCCAACCCATGACATAAAATCATAAAACTTCTTACAAAAGCCCATGCGTTAGGATGAAGTTGAGAAGGCGCCACCTCCAGGTGATGAAGGACCTCCAACTCGAACCAATGAAAAGGAAGCCAAAATCCGAGGTCCTCAAAGACGGATTTATACATCGGAATAAAGAGGTTATCCTTCAAGTCTCCTTGAGTACATATACGGTCGTCCATTCTCGGGGGCACTAAACTCCACTTATCCTCGTTGCCTGGTTCTACCCATTCCACATCGCGAAACCCCGACTCCAAAGACCCCTCGGAGGTGTATATGCTGGGAGTCCCAATCGCTTCTCTATCTACCCATGTTAAGCTCGACAACGCTTCAGGAACAGGATAGTTTGTACCCGGAGAGGTATAAATCTTCCGCTTTCCCATCTCGGACCTGTCCAAAAGTCCTGAGTTAAAATTAATTTGAGATGAAGAATCAATTCCGCGGTCAGCAAAGCTGATCGCGGACGATTCCGCGGAACATCCCGAGAAATCATACTTCCCCAAAGTATGAGCAGTCCCAACAACCGACTCACTAAAACTGAAAAGATTTGAACTTTCCCGTATTCCCCTTCTGGCTACAAGATCAGGAATACTAGGATCCTCATGATCATCTAGAACAACAATACAGTGACGCCTAGCCTCTAACTTAAGAGCCCTAGTTTTAGCCCTAGTTAGAACCATAATCTTAGAAGCTCAAAGAGGAAATGAAGTTACCTGTGATAGTTCTTTTCGAATAATCCCTGAATTCTTCAAGAAGCTCTACCACTCCAAAGCTCATGCACGAAGGAGTCAATAAAGGTTTAGCAATGCAGAAGCTGCTTTCGCCTCAAACGAACCTCCGAAATTAAGAAGTATTTTATCTTCAAAGAACAAGGTTTTGAATACTGTCTTCCAAGAGAGGATTTTGAAATCTTAATGAAAATGAAAAGTTTTAACTGAAGATAGTTATAAGAAAGGGAACGGTTACTCTTGAGAAACTGAAACGGTTCGGATTCCTTTAATTATGAAGCCCACTAGGCCCAAATGGATAAGATCGTGACACTTGGCAAGAAATTAATTATCAAATTTTAAATAAAAAACTAAGCGACAGAATATATTAAATTCGCGCGGATATTAGAAATTCAAAAGTCAAGTCGATATTGAAAGTCGAAAGCCTCAGAGGAAATCGACTTTCGGGGGCAACTGTTCTGGAGTAAAACTATACTCCAAATCGACATGACATGGTGGCATTTACGAGCCACGCTGTCGTCCTAATACAATGACATTCTGACGAGGAATGTCAAATATGGCAATCGACCAGACCAGTCGAGATATGAGCTCAGATACCCCATTTATACTATCAAGAAGTATTGACGAGATGGTGCGGCATATAGCGCCGACATACCATGTCGACGTCTATATCTGAAGATCTACTAGCATTAAAGATCCCACTAGCGCGTGCTCGAACGACAGAAATGGCGCGTGAACCCGTAAATCACGGGGACGGTTACACGCGCGTAACCAACTTTCCCGCCCAAATCACACTATAAATACAGGTGATTCAGAGAGAAAAGGTACGCATTTTCTATTACAATCACTACTATTTCTTACCTCTCTGAGATACACTCTTACGTTAAGCATCGGAGTCCCTTGCAGGTACCCCTGCACCACCGTCTCCAGCTTCAGCCTTCCAGAGATCGAAGCTAACAGTGAAGAAGATTCACTCTCGGACTTTACAGAAGTTCACTTCCTATACTACTTCTCCCCCTTTGTCATCAATCAAAAAGACATTAAATGAGTATGCCAAGGAGAAGCAGAATCATCATCCTCTATTTGGAAGGAGAGGAATGATCAGAAGATGATGAAGTGGTAGGCTGGAGAATGTTCTGAGGAGGCTGGAATTGAGCAAAAGGCATAGGAGGAGCTTGTGGGGAAATGATAGGAAGCACAAAGTTATTGAACCAGAATTGGTGTTGAGTGAACCTTTCTACCATCTCATTCACAATGTTTTGAAGTGTATTGACATTTGAGAACAGTTTCTTCATGTCAGCCTTGATCTTCTGGACATGTTTTTCAAGTGACTTTGAAGAAGATTGAGGGTTAGAAGCAGCAGCAGAGGCTTTTTCAGTCTGATCAAGCTTCTCTGCAGGTTCAAAAGGAGGTGTTCGAACCTTTTCTGAACTAAGCTGCTGAAGAAAGGTAATCATTGATGAGAGATGAGAAGAGATGACAGGAATATTGTCCATAATAGGAGCTGCAACAGGAATACCAGAATCAAGAATTGGAGAAGCAAGGAACTGATTTACCATATTTGTTCCAAAAGTTCCAACAGAAGGAACTGATTGCACATCTTCCTTCTGCACTTCTCCTCCTTCTTTAGAAATTGGTGGTTCTTTTGGTTCTTGTGGGTTATCATATTCTGCTGCACTTGGTTCAATTTGTGTTTGGAGAATGGGCATGGATGGGTCAAAGGGTGGAGGTTTTGAGTAGCTCTTAGCAAGCATAACTAATGTGTCAGCAGCTAGTCCTTCTGCAGCACTATTGCCCTCTTCATTTGGTGCTTCTGTATCCATTTCTTTCTTTTCTGAGTCATGAGCTGCATCAGAAGATTGTTGCAGTTGTAAAACTGCTTTATCACCTACATCTTCAGATGTGTCAAATGTGAATGAATTTGGTGTATAAGGATTTGCTGAACTTTCCTTTACTTCAGAAGGAGGGTTGACCTTCTGCATCTTTCCTGATGCTTCTCCAGAAGCATTGACAGACCCTTTCTTTTTCTGGAGAAGGTCTGAAGCTTCTCCTTCTTCTTTGTTCTAGGAGCTTTAGGAACATCATAAGCTCCTTCTTCTTCTCCACTGCTACTTGAATAGAGTTGAGAGGGTTCAAGTTTTCCTACCTTCATTTTCTTGACGTTTAACTTACCAAAGAAGGTACATGAGTCTATACACTCTTCTTCTTCAAGGGGGATGTTATGAAGTCTGAAAATTCTATTTAAGACTTAAGAGCATTCCATATGGTAAACTTGCATATGCTCTTTGAGGGTTAGCAAAGTATATCATGCTTCTTAGAATGAGATAAGAAAGAGAGATTGGCTTTCCACAGAGAAGATGGTACATTACCAGAAGGTCTTGGTCAATTACTCTCTCTAATGTTTCAGCCCTTGGCAAAAGTGAGTAGCAACAAATTTTATGAAATAATCTGCAGATTGGAATGAGTTTGCTGGATAGGAGAGGGGAGTCAGGTTGATAAAGGACCTTCCTGGTCACTTCTTCCTTGGTGATGCCTGCAGAAGCATACCAATTATCATCATATAGCTTGTTCTCCATTGATTGGATCCCTATGGCTTCTTCTATTCCTTCTAGAGTTAGGATAATGGTTAACCCTTTAATTTCTACTACTAAGGAGTTGCCATCACTCCTGTATTGGCTTGTAGAAGCATAGAATGCCTTCACAAGCCTTGGATACACAGGTTCCCTAATCAGAAGGTAATCTCCCCACTCTTGCTTCTGGACAAAGTGTCCAATATCCCATCCACCTTTCCTAATCTCCTTGAGCAAAAAATATTCTTCCAGGGACAATGGTCTTCCAATCCCATTTGTCATAGAAGATCTTGAGCATCTCCTTGTCTTGGAAAAGGTCATGATTTATATCTTCTGATCCTTCAGTAGGATCACTCTCAGTTGTTTCTTTACTTTTACTTTGACTAGACTCATGTTCTAATTTTTGTTCTTCATTTAGAGGAGACTGGGGTTCTGTATTTGAGGGAGAGGAATCAGGTTTAATGGGGTTGTTTGGATCATTTCCAGAAGTGTGGAAACTAGGTCCAGCCTTGATTCTTTCAGATCTTCTAACATAGACAACTGGAATGGTAGAAGTTTGAGCTTTGGAGGATGGAGGGGCTGTAGAAGATGAGGGTGCAGTAGAAGGAGGGTCTTGTTGAACAGAGGGTGGTTCTGTGGTGAGGGGCTGAACATCTAAGACCCCAGTGTATGGAACAATTTCGTTTCCAATTACTTCCTGACTTTTAGAAGCACTAGGAGATGAGGCATTCTTCTTGTTTGCAACTAACTTGATCCTCATTGTGATTTTCCAGAGGGATAAGCAGAGAATAGAGATTTGATGAAGTTATATGCAAACAGAGAGTTGAGAATGTGAGGTGAAGAAATGTAGCTGTGTGATTCTTCATGGTGAAAGCAAGTGCCTAAATACCTAAGCTTACTAGCCGTTGAGCGTTTGAGAAGGAGAGAGAATCGAAAAGAAAGAGAGAGAGTGCAGGTTTTTAGGCATAGCAGGTATGCTTCCAACGGTCAGCTCATTATTGTTGTTTTTATGCAATAACTGACTTCCCCTTTTTGCTAAGGGCAAAAGTCCACTTTCTCTTATTCCTTTTTGCATCCCTAGTTGGAAGAGGATCCTGCAACCTAGGATTGACTTTTAGTGAAAATCATTTTTTAATAAAATGATTGTCATTGATGACCGTGAGGGATAATGACTAATCCTAGGACTTTGAACAGCTACAGGTCATGACAGTTGGTCAAGGAGCAGTTACTTTTCTGCCAGATTTGCAGAAACTGCAATCTTTCCAGAAGATAGCAATTATGCTAAGTTTCCAGAAGATGAAAACATCTTCTCCATATATAGTTTGAATGTATTTCTCATAGCAATTTTGCAGAAGATAGTGATTTATGCCAGAGTTCTAGAAGATGAAACATCTTCTTTATGCATACACATAAATGTATTTCTTTCACATAAAGGTTTGCAGAAGATATAACCTAGATTTCATGCAAATCACTTTGATAATGTTATGGATTTAATGATATCATATTAATTCTTTCTCTAAGAAATACAAACCTATCTTCTACAAGAGGTTTTGTGAAAATATCAACAATTTGAAATTTGGTTTCTATGAATTTTAACTCAATGTCATTCTTCTGGACATGATCCCTTATGAAATGATGTTTTATGTCAATGTGCTTGGATCTAGAATGTTGTATTGGATTCTTGGACAAGTTAATAGCACTAGTATTGTCACATAAGATGGGGATTTTAGAGTACCTTAGACAATAGTCCTCCATTTGATGCTTTATCCACAACATTTGTGAGCAGCAGCTAGCAGCTGAAACATATTATGCTTCTATTGTGGATAAAGCTATGGTAGGTTGTTTCTTACAGGACCAAGATATCAAGGATTCTCCAAGAAATTGACATTCACCACTTATACTTAATTTTTCTGTCCAATCTATCTCCAGCATAAGCTGAAACATATTCTGCTTCTGTTGTGGATAAAGCTATGGTAGGTTGTTTCTTACAGGACCAAGATATCAAGGATTCTCCAAGAAATTGACACCCACCACTTGTACTTAATGTTTCTGTCCAATCTATCTCCAGCATAATCAGCATCACAGTAACATGTCAGCTCAAAATTTGTACCTTTCTTGTACCAAAGACCAAGATTAGCTGTTCCAACAAGGTATCTAAGTATTCTTTTTACAGCTGCAATATGAGATTCTTTTGGAGAAGATTGAAATCTAGCACAAAGTCCTACTGAGAATAAAATTTCAGGTCTACTAGCTGTTAAATATAACAATGAACCTATCGTTCCCCTATATTCCTTTTCAGAAACTGATTTTCCATCTTCTTCTAAGTTTAGAGCTGTAGAAGGATGCATTGATGTTCCCATAGGTTTGGATCCTTCCATTTTGTATCTTTTGAGAAGATCCTTAGTGTATTTTTCTTGATTAATGAAGATACCAGAATTTTCTTGTTTGATTTGCAGTCCAAGGAAGAATTTTATTTCTCCCATGAGACTCATTTCAAATTCTCCTTTCATTAATTCTGAGAATTCTTCACACATTTTTAAATTTGTTGATAAAAAAATGATATCATCAACATATATTTGTACAATTAGAAGATCTTTCTTAAGGGTTTTTCTAAATGAAGTGGTGTCAATTTGTCCTCTTGTGAATTCATTTTTGAGAAGAAAGTTACTTAATCTTCATACCAAGCTCTTGGAGCTTGCTTCAAACCATACAAAGCCTTAGTTAATTTGAAAACATAATTTGGATTCTTCTTATTTTCAAAACCTGAAGGTTGATGCACATATACCTCCTCATTTATGAAACCATTTAGAAATGCACTTTTCACATCCATTTGATATAGTTTGAAATTTTTGAATGCAGCAAATGCAAGAAGAATTCTAATTGCTTCTAATCTAGCTACATGTGCAAAAGTTTCATCAAAATCAATACCTTCTTGTTGGTTATATCCTTGAGCTACTAACCTTGCTTTGTTTCTGACCACATTACCTTCTTCATCCATTTTATTTCTGTAAACCTACTTAGTTCCTATTATGGAGTGATCTTCTGGAGGAGAAACAAGGGTCCAAATTTCATTCTTCTCAAATTGTTCCAGTTCATCTTTCATGGCTTTGATCCATGATTCATCTTCAAGAGGTTCATTAATATTCTTTGTCTCAATTTGGGATAAGAATCCTGAGCTATTTTCATTTCTCAATTGGGATCTTGTTTTTAATCCTTCTGCAGTATTTCCTAAGATTTGTTCATGAGGATGATCAGTGATCAACTTCCAACTCCTAGGAAGATCCTCTTTCTGAACACAGGCATCTTCTGCAGGTTTTTCTTGATCTGTGGTATCCTCTGGAGGATTTTTACCTTCAGAAGATATCTTCTACACTTGTTCAGACTCATCATCTGATTCTTTGTTATTTGCTTGAGAAAGAGGGTTAGCATCATTAAAAACAACATGTATGCTTTCTTCTACAGTTTGATTTTTTGATATTATAAATTCTATAAGCTTTTGAAGTAATAGAATAGCCAAGGAAAATACCTTTTTTAGATTTGGCATCAAACTTCTCAAGGTTCTCTTTATTGTTTAATATATAACAGTCACAACCAAAAACATGAAAGTATGCAATGTTGGGTTTTCTACCTTTCCATATTTCATATGGAGTTTTATTTAGAATGCTTCTGATGGAAACCCTGTTAAGTATGTAGCATGATGTGGATACAGCCTCAACCCAGAAGTATTTTTTAATTCCACTATCACTTAACATGGTTCTGGCCATTTCTTGGAGAGTTCTATTTTTTCTTTCTACGACTCCATTTTGCTGTGGAGTTCTAGAACAAGAGAAATTATGTGAAATTCCATTTTCATCAAAGAATTTTTTGAAAGAAAGATTTTCAAATTCCCCTCCATGATCACTTCTAAGAGGCAATCAATTGGCCACTCTCATTTTGAATCTTCTTGGAGAAGATATTGAAAGCATCAAAAGATTCATCTTTAGTGGTGAGAAATAAAACCCATGTGAATCTAGAGTAATCATCTACTATAACAAGGTCATACTTTTTACCACCCAAACTAGTGTTTTGGTAGGACCAAATAGATCTATATGTAGTAGTTCCAAGATTCTCTTGGTGGTGATTACATTCTTAGGATAGAAGCTAGATTTAGTATGTTTACCTTTAACACATGCCTCACATACTTTATCTTTATCAAATTTTATTTTTGGTAGACCTCTAACAAAATCTAACTTAGATAGCTTTGAAATGCTTTTCATATTCAGGTGACCAATTTTTCTATGCCAGGTCCATTTGTCATTTTCAAAAGAAGCAAAGCAAGTATGATCAGATAATTCATCTAGACAAATATTATATGGATTCTTGCTTCTAATCCCTGAGAACAATACCTTTTTAATAGATGATTCTCTAATTTCACATAATGTAGGTTGAAACATAACTTCATAGCCACTGTCACATAGCTGACTTATGCTAAGAAGGTTATGTTTTAACCCTTTCACATAATACACATTATTAATTTGGGTAGAATTGTTCATACCTATCTTTCCAATACCTTTGATATGTGCCTCGTTGTTGTCTCCAAAGGTCACTGTTCCACCTTCCATTTTGTGTAGTTTGATGAATTTGTTTTTGTCTCCAGTCATATGTCTTGAGCAACCACTGTCAAAAAACCATTGCTCTTTCTTCTTGAAGGATCTTATTTATTCCTACATCAGAAGATAATAAAGATTTAGGTACCCAGATCTTCTTGGGTCCTGAGTGGTTAGATACCTTCCTTCTGAAGCTCATTTTTCTTCTGTAACAGTTGTAATGAATGTGTCCAAATCTGTTACACGAAGAACATTTGGGAGGTTGCCTTTTGGCAGGGATAAAATTAGTTTTGAGGATTTTTGGAGATTGATCTTGATTGTATCCTAATCCTCTTTTATCAGAAATTTCTCTGCTATTTCCAATTAATTTATTTAAGTTATGTGTGCTACTAACAAACTTACTTAAATCTATTTGTAATTCATCAATTTTCTTCTGCAGAAGATAGTTTTCTTTCTGCAGTGATGCAGACTTAGTATCTTCTGCAGAGTTATCTTTAATTTGTTTTATCTGCTCTGACAATTTAAGATGAGATTGTTGAAGACATTGATTAGTTTTGATTAATCTATTATTATCTTCCTTAAGTTTCTCATTTTCTTCTTTAGTTTTAAGAAGTTGTTCTTTAAGGAGTGCACGTTTTTGAGCTAGTGTGTGTGAGTCACATAAGAGGTTTTCAAATGCATCTTATAGTTCTCTGTATGCAGTAGGATGATAAGTGATTACCTCATTATCTTCATTGTCACTTCCAGCCATGAGACATAGGTTTGTTGTTTCTTCTCCAGAGTCTTCTTCTGAGGAGCTATCTGAGTCATCCCATGTAGCCATCATAGCTTTCTTCTTCTGGAATGGCTTTGGTTCCTTCTTTAATTGAGCTTTGATATGTCCAGGCTTGTTACATTCATAGCAAATTATCTGACTTTTTGTTCCATCAAACTTTTGCCCATCCTTTTTGAAGTTGAAAAATTTTCCACCTTTTCCTTTCCTTCTGATCATTTTTTGGATCCTTCTTGAGATGAAGGCTAGTTCATCATCATTGTCAGATGATCTCTCTTCCTCAGAGCTGTTTTCTTCTGTTGGTTCCATGCTATTCCTTCTGGAGGTGTTGGCTTTTAGTGCAATTGACTTTCCTTTTCTTGGCAGCTCATCCATAAGTTCTTGCTCATGGACTTTAAGTGATCCAAGAAGTTCATCTAACTTTAAGACAGAAATATCTTTGGCTTCTTGTATTGCTGTCACTTTTGGTCTCCAAATTCTTGGGAGACTTCTTAGAATTTTTCTGACTTGCTCTTGATTGGTATAGCTTTTACCAAGAGACTTTAGATCATTGATGATAATGGTAAACCTGCTGAACATTTCATCAATGGATTCATGCCCAATCATATTGAACATTACATACTGATGAATCAAGATGTTAATCTTTGATTCTTTTACTTGATCAGACCCCTCATGAGCAATTTTGAGTGTGTCCCATATTTATTTTGAAGTAGAACAGCCAACTACCTTGTCATATTCTCCTCTTCTTAAAGAACAGAGAAGAAAGAATTTTGCTTTGGAGTTCAGAAGATATCTCTGCTTAACTTCTGGAGTCCATTCTTCTCTAGACTTTGGTTTTGGAATTTCCTCTTGAACTTCAAATTCTCCTTCCTTGGGAGGAGCCAAAATTCTTGTTCTTCTGGTCATAGGGATGTAGTTTCCATTTTCTATGATATCCCAAAGATCAATATCTTGGGATTCTAGAAAAAGCTTCATTCTATATTTCCAGTAAAACTAGCCCTTTCCATTGAATGCAGGAGGTCAATTTGTAGATGATCCTTCAGGAATGAACATTGCAGCTCCATGATTGGCCATCTTTCCCTTGATCTTTTCCTCTCTCACTGTTAAGTGAGTTCAACCCTAGAGGCAAGCTCTGATACCAATTGAAGTTGAAGTTCCAATCACAAGAAGGGGGGTTGAATTGTGATTGATTAAAAATTTCTGTAATTTCCTTTTAATACTTTTATCTGCTCAAGATGCACTTGGCTTAGTATTAAAAGATTAACCACCAGAAGATAAAAGTTAGATATAATGTAATATGCAGAAGATAGGATTCCTTCTTTGGAATCTTGATGGTTAACACTTACTTAGGTATTAGATAGTTTTCAAAGTAGTTCTATGCACATGCAATAATAAAGGAGAGTAGGGAAGAGAAGAATGCACACAAAGATTTATACTGGTTCACCTCTTCCAACCTGAGGCTACGTCCAGTCCCTACACCAAGTAGGATTTTCTCACTCAATAACAGAGTTACAACCTTCTTGGGTACACACTACCACTAGTATTCTTACTCTAGCTTCTTCAGGCTTATCACTGCTTTCCTTTATACTAAATTCAGACTTTGCTCTTACTGCAGAACCTTCTGCAGAAGATCCAGTCAACACAATATTCTGCAGAACTCCTTCTGCAGAAACTGAAGTCTACCGAGTTCAGTTTAACCTTGCAACTCTCTAAGCAAAACCTTACACCTCACTGTCACAAGAGGCACAATCAATCCAAAGCCTTATTGTGAACTTACAATAATAGAATAGAAGAATAATGTAAATACAAAGCTCAAACTCAATACATATAAGCATTGCAGAAGATGAGTAATGAGCTAACTCCCCCCTCAATAACTTGCAGAAGCAGAAACTGATGAATCAGAGGAGAGAGAAAGTGTTCCAGGAGATGAAGATTATGATCTGAGACTTTTTGACTTTCTATAAAGAGGTGTGTGTCTGAGTGTGAGGAAAACACCTCCTTTTATAAGGATGATGAACAACTAGTCGTTGGGGAGGCTGTTTGCATCTCCAGCTATCATCCCATGAGTTGTCATTGTCATACAGTTGCTGTCACATGCAGGTACAACTGTCCCTTTGACTGAATTCATCTTCTGCAGACCTATCTTCTGCAGAATGCAATTCTAGTACTTTCTGTGGCTCTTTCTTCTGTAAGCACACTGAGAGTATTCAATGGATTATCATAGGTTTATGTCAAGTGTGTTTAGCTCAGCTGCTGCCTTAGAAATGATTTAAGCAAGTTATGATGGATTCTGTATCTTCTGCAGGAAGTCTGCCATCATGTTCCTTCTGCAGGATCAACTTTTCCTTCTGCAGATGATTTTCAAGCTTTGTGAAATTCTCCTGTTCTTCATTTTATTTATTTTGATCCTTGGAAACTTTGGGAATACTTCTTTTGCTTCTTTCAAAATGAATCTTCCTTCTAAAGTAATTTTTTCATGATTCCTTCTGTGAAGGTGCTGTCTGTATCTTCTGGAGATCTTGTTATGTTGCAGAGGATTATCTTTTTGACTTTATCAACTGCTTTTTACTTTCATTCACAGATTTGTCATTCTTAAATAATCTGAGACATCTCTTAATGCAATTCAACAGGTTTCTTTCTTCTGGACCTTTCTTATATCTTCTGCAGAATGTTACTTGTATCTTTTTGACACAATCTCAAATGAAATGATTAGTCCACTACAAATCAGAATTATGTTAAGTAACTTTTGATAGATTGTCATGATTAAAACCATATTGGGAGGATTCTTGGACCTTACAATATTGTAGCAGAAAATCTAAATGATTGGGCCATAACTTGGGCTAGAAAGCTTCTTTTGGGATCAACCCAATGGAATTTGAAAGCTAAGATCCAGGCTTGATTTTATCTAAAGACAACTTCGTTGGATTCTGCTAGCTTAACGATGGAATGCTCGGTGCTAGTGGGAGACAAGTTGGTTAATGATAGCTAGAGTGGGTGAATAATTCAATGTGATGGACAAATGCATTAGGTATTTGATCAATAAGTCCATTTGTGGACAAAACATGCTTAGTCATGACTGAGTGATCATCTTTGGAATGACATCTTTTCCCCTCCTATTGGCTTGCTAGGGAGAAGATCATCCAAGTTGTAGTAGGAATTGCAGTAGGAATTGCTAAGAGTTTCATTTACTTTTGTTCATCTTTTTGTAAAGTCTTCATGGAAGGCTAAGTTTGTATTCAATTCAATGAGTCAAGCTTATTTTCATCTTGGTTTTGAGGTTTGATCTTCATTTACATGTTCATTGAAATACATCTACCTTGCTTTTCTACTCCACTTGCTTCAATTTCATATTTCTTTTATCAAAGCTTGATTCGTTAACATGATTGGTTAATCATCATACAACAATTAAAAATCATAGAGTAAGCAATTGAATTGAAGGTGTTCATTTAATTATTTACTTCAATTGGATTCCGATTATAAAATTGATTTGGATCTAACATAAGATTTGATGGTTATTTCATCTTGTTAATCTTAATCAATTGAATTCTGGAAATTATTCAGTAGTGAATCCGGGGATCATTGTAGGAGTTCCCCATGATTCTAAGTTGATAGATTTAATCTCTTGAATGCATGTTATTAATAACCAATGATTAACCATGAAAATAGCCTCTGAAATACTTGGATTGATATTGTCTTGAATTGATTCAACCTTTGCTTTTAACTTGATCTTTATTTTCTTCAATTTATTCCAATCAATCAAACCCCGACCCATAAAGAAGGATTAATTTGAGTGGATCTTCAGGGTTCGGCCCGGTTTGTACCATTCTACTGCAAGTAGTTTGCAGATCGGAGAATTATAATTCTAATTTTGTGTGGGTTCGACAACTGTCAACTGCAGATATGAAAAATTAAGAATAATGATCATGAGGAGTGTAGGGAGATTTGGTGCTTTTGGACTTGTTGATGCAGAACTATAATCTCAACAAAGCTATGGTGTTTCTAGAACTACAAAAAAAAAAATCATATTTTTGCTTTTGGAGCCAATTTTTGTCTCTAATTCATGTGGCCTTCATCAAATCCTTTGAGTGCTTTAAGTTATATCCAGTAGTGAATTTTTGGCCCAATATCCAATGTTACATTGCTCTTTTCCTGTTCTCATACAAATAGCCTCAAGTGAAGCCATTAGTTCACAACATTAAGAATACTTGGAGCTTTGTTTTGAGAGTTTATTATCATTAAAACATATCTCAAAAGGTCTTGGACCTTACATACGTGAGGTGTAATTTAAATACGATGTCTTCTTCAACCTCCCCCAAATTAGAATTCCTATATTCCATTTTCAAAGAGGAAGAGCCAGTGTATAGAGCTTCAGTTCAACTATGTTGGTAGTAAGGCGGTTTTGGCCTTAGCCGCCGGCAACTCATTTCTCCAAAAGTGGAATATACTTAGACAAAGTTCGAAGTAATGACCCAGGACTTTCTTCAACAGGCCTAACAGTTTCTGCACCAAGGGACATCTGATGTATGAGCTATAATTATATATAGGTGCACCAGGTTGTTCCATAAAGGCACTAACAATGGCATTTTTTACACCACTCTGTCAATTGTGCTATGCCTAAAAATTGAAAAGATTATGTTGCAATACAATGAAATTCAATAGGTGGACCGGTTAGAGGACCAAGATACCTTTGATCTGGTGTTTTTCCTTGATAGTTGAGCTTCGTATCTATCTATCTTTACCGTTACAAACGAGGATATTTTTTAACACTATTCATTCAAAGGAAATTTTTTTTGTTATTTATTGGGCCTCAAGGGTTTGCATTATGAGCCCAAAATTTGGAGATTAATATTAGATAGGAGTAATTTTTTATTTACTATTCATTATAAGCTTTATTTTTTTGGGTCAAAAACAATTGTGAGTCATTGATATTTTTAATATTGAGCTTTTTTTATCAGGTTGTACATTTACGTTGGATAGATTCATATAGATAATGACTTTATGAATTAATATGTACCCTTTACGGGAGACAATCCTGTTAACATGTACCCTTTACAAGTATCCCTTTGCATTTTTTTTAAATTTTTTATTCTCTTTTTTGTAAAGTTATTTTTTTTTATGAACCACATTTATCTTTCACGGGAGACAGTCTCGCTCTTATTGTTTTCTTTTTCTTTTTTAATTTCCTTTTATTTCTTTTCACAGTTTCATTTTTTATTGTTATTATATTAAAACATTTTCTCTCATTATTCGTTCATATTATTTTGTTTCATTATAAAAGTAATATTTTTATAAATTAAGAGTATCCTCCACACGAAGCAATTTTTATCCTGCATTTTTTTTCTTTTTTTCATACTTTAATTTTCTTTTTTATTATTATATTAAAATAATTTCTCTCATTATTTATTCATGTTTATTTGTTTCATTATATAAACGCACATTAAGGAATATAATAAACGTGTTGATTTATATTACTTTTAACATGATATTTCAATATATCATTTATCTTTCAATTTTATTCATAAATGTTTTAATTTATTATCTCACTCATCTATTCTATTTATCTATTTAATTTATATTAAAATTCCTATTTATCTCACTTTTAATTTTCTATTTTTTGTTATTATATTAATATATTTTCTCTCATTATTTGATCATATTAATATGTTTCATTACACAGTGATTTTTTTATAAATCACGGGAGACATTCTTGCTCACACTATTTTTGTTTTTTTCCTTTTTTATCAAACTTTAATTTTTTGTTATTATATTTAAAATAGTTTCTCTCATTATTCATTCATATCTATTTTCATTATAATAAAGTAATTTTTTTATAAACCATAGGAAGCGGTCCAACTCCTGTCTTTTTTTCTTTTTCTTTTTAATCACACTTTAATTTTTATTTTTATAATTATTACATTGAAACATGTTTTCTCATTATCCATTTATGTTTATATATTTCATTACATAAAAACTCACATAAAGAAATACGATATGAGTTTATTTACATCAATCTTAATGTATTTTTTCAATATATTATTTATCTCTCTATTTTATTCATGATTGTTTCACTTATTATCTATCTTATTTATTCTATCTTTCAATTTACTTTCATGCACTCTATATTAAAATTATTTCCACAATACGCATGTTATTTTTTTCATCTGTGTTTTCCCAAGTTTTTTATTCTCTTTTTCTGTAAAGTGATATTTTTATGAATCACATTTATCCTTCACGGCAGACAGTTTTGCTCATGTTGTTTTTTTCTTTTTCTTTTTATTTTTTTCACAAATTAATTTTTTTATTGTTATTATATTAAAACATTTCCTTTCATCATCCATTTATACCAATTTTCCTCCTACATCTTTTTCCTTTTTTTATCACACTTTAATTTTCTTTATTATTATTATTTTTTATTATTATTATCATCATCATCTTAAAATAATTTCTCTTATTATTTATTCTTATTTATCTGTTTCGTTACATAAAAACTCACATTAAGCAATAAAATAAATGTTTTCATTTATTATCTCACTTATCTATTTTATTTATCTATTTTTCTATATAAAATTGCCCATCCATAACATGTGTCATGTTTTCCCACTTGCATTTCTTTAATTTTTTTATTAGCAATACAGTAAAATATTTTTTTACGAACCATACAACTATCTTCCATGTGAGGCAATCATTCTCCAGCCGTTTTCTTCCATTATTCTTTTTATTTTTTATCACATTTTCATTTTCTTTTTTATTATGTTAATATAATTATCTCTCTGTTTTATTCATTAATGTTTTCACTTATTATCTCTCTTATTTATTCAATCTGCTCTATATTAAATTTTTTTCTCTTAGTACATATGTCACATTTTCTCACATTATTATTTATATTTTTTAAAAAAAATTTATTCCCACTTCAACAAAGTGAATTTTATAACCCCAAGGTACTCTCCACGTGAGGTAGTCATGTTCCTTCAATGAACATCCATATAACGGTGGGACTAACTCTTCCAACAACGGTTTTTTCAACACACTTTATATAGGTTTAGGTGACTAGGATGAGAAATCTCAAATACCAATATAGTTTAAATTTATAATTACTTTATGATGTCTTGATTATAATTTTTTTTACAAAATTTCAAATTAGAATTATAAAATTTATAATTATTTTCTTTTCTTTTACTTGAATAAAATTATTATATTGTATTTTGATTTATTATATATTTAATATAGTACGTTTAAAAGTTAAGAAAAATTTTCAATTATAGGTTTAAAGTGATTTTTTTAATAAACTACAAATACCCTTCATCATAGTTAGTCCTGCTCCAATCATGAATATCGATATCATAGTGAAGTTAGCTCTCCCAATAATGGTTTTTTCATACATTTTTATCCAGTTTTGAAATGATTGCATTATGAGACCTCAAATGTGAATATATTTTAATTTTATTATATTAATGATATATTTGTTATTATTTTCTATAAACATGATAACGATATGATATTCACATATTCTACTCATTGATGTATATGACTATATCATAAATTAATTTTATTATAAAAGTTTAGTAATATATGTAAAAATGAACATAACCCAGAACTCAATGTTAGGCACTATGAATATACGATTATAATGTTTTAAAAGTATAAAGATATAAAATAAAATGTTGTAAAAGTTAAGGACAAAGTCTAAAGTTAACCGAAAAACATGAATGAAAAATATAATTTATCTAACATTAAAAAACATAATATTTTCTAAGATAGAAATATATTTAATTTTAATTTACTTTTCTTATAATTTCGTTATTTTATAAAAATAATTACTGTAATATTTAAATTATATATAAAAATTAAAAATCGTGTGCAACAAATGTCAATAGATCTATTTGTTAATATAATGTTAAAAATAAGGTGAATGTTGTGGTGCCCATTAATATAGATGAGCATTGATGCCCATCCACTCTCATTCAACTAGGGAGTGACATGTGTATGTTCTTCCACATCATTTATGATTTTTGGGGTGAAAACAATTATTTTATTTATGATTCAAACCCTTAAATATTTCAACTAGATTTTTTTAATATCTCCTCATACTTAAAAAAATCACACCCTACTTTCTTTTAATCATAAATCATGAATAAAATTAAAACACCCCAATTATATTTTAATTTAATGCTTTTGTTTAGAAATTATAAATAAAAAATAGGACCCTATCGTTACCGGCTTGATAAAATTGAAACCCTGATTATAATTTCATTTATAAACCTTAAATATCATATGACAATAACCGTTTTCATGTGAAGAATATTTTGTAATTTATTAACTAATGTAGTTATTGCCATTAAAATCAGATTATATTACATTCTATAAGAAAAATAAATTTTATACTAAATTTATATACACTAATGCATAAGTATCATAAAATCAAGAATAATAAAGTTATATTATATATATATATATATATATTTGGGTGACCATATTATATATATTTAATTGATGTATTTAATAAATTTATATTATATTTATTTTAATTTTAACAAGCCATTTATCGCATGAAAATTTTGAATATAAGCACAAAATTAAAATATAATTTTTTTGTGTTAACCATATGTATCCCTTATTATGGGCAATTCTATTCGGGGCTTAGTCACGTATAAGACTCCTCACCCCACTATAAGATTTTGTGATTTTTCTTTTCAATGTTTCTTTTTTCTAATGACATATTTTTATTTTGTAATTAATAAATGTCATACAAACTTTAACTTGAAATGAATGAGTTGGATTTAGTGTCAAATCTTTACCATTGTAATCACAATTAAAGATCATTTATATATACATTTCAAGTAAGAAAGATGTTCGATGATAAATTAACAAAAAGATTACTTCCTAATTATTTTATTCAAGAGTTTAATTACTACATAATACACATTGTCAGTGTAAAGAAATTTTACATTGTCATCCAATAATATTTTGCTACATCAATTAATGAATAGGACAACTCATATATCATTATACTCATTAAAAGATGTATCAACATATCATTGGATGATTGTGTAAAATTAATTTACACTGACAGTGTATATTTATTAAATCCTTTTATCAATTTATTTTGGGTTAAATATGTTTTTGGTCCCTCAAAATATCATGAAATTTGCTTTTGGTCCTTCATTTATTTTTTTCATTGGTTTTGGTCCTCCATTTTTTAAAATCACATGCTTTTAGTCCTCCTTATTAACGCAGTTCAATAACGACGTTTCCCAGTAAATATTTACAGGAAATTTCTTACGATTTTTTCTCTAAAAAATTCATGTGTAGTAAATTTCCAAAAAAACTATAAATTTTTTTCATAAAAATGCTGCTATAAAATTTCTTTGCTTTGTTGTAAAAAAAATTATAGTAAATTTCCCACAAATTTTAAAATCTAAACAAATTTTCCTTTTTATTTTGAAATCTGCAGGAAAATTCGAAGGTTAATCCATAGAAAAATTACAAGAATATTACCACGTCATCACTTAGCGGAATATAACTAACAACGAGGTCTAAAGTCATGTGATTTTGAAAAATGGAGAACCAAAACCAATGAAAAAATAAATGAGGGACCAAAACCAAATTTCACTATATCTTGAGGGACTAAAAACATATTTAACCCATTTATTTATTATTGGTATATATTTTTTTATTCTTTTAGACATCGTATTAAACTCTAAATACCATAAATAGATGAATATCTCATTTTTATATTAAAATAATTTTAAAATGTGATAGATGAAATAAACCTTTAATTTTACATGTATATATATAGTATTAAATTTATATTGAACGAGATTACATGTCATATTAATATTGATATGAATTATTGATAAGCAAACTAATATCGAAATACCAGAGACTTTACTGATGAATTCTATAGGTAATACAATTAGAGATATAGTTTCTTTTGTCTAGCCTAATTTGCTATCAAATTTTGAAAATATAGAATTGTTTCAAGATAAAGCAATTACTGGATGTTGTTTACTTCGTCAATGAATATGTCATGACATTATTTCTAGGAGAAGAAATGATGTATGGAAGGTGGATGAGGAAGTCGGTATTGAGCTGATTGGTTGACAACTAAATTAATTCTTAAATGATATTAGGTGTTCTAGGCTCCATGATCATAAGTTAGTGTTAAAGATTGAAGTGATTGTTGTAACATCCCAGAAAATTGAGGCCTAGGAAGTATAAAAGAAAACCTTAGGTGGTGAGCCAAGCGGTGAGGGAAGTTAAAAGTAGGTTAAGAAGCCGGAGGTTAAGAGTGTTAAAGAGGAACCAAGAGTTAAGCCAATCAACCGTAGGTCGAACCTAGAAGGAATCACACTTATAGTCAGAGGAAATATAGTGGTTAAGGGTAAAGAAATGAGGTTGGGTATAGAAGAATTAAGTTGAAAGGAAGGGTTAAGGAGAAGAGCTACACCAAGATCTTAGCCATTAAGTATGGTAGAATAAGCTTTGTGGTCAAGCGAAATGATTTATCAAGAATTAGAGTGGGGAAGGGTTTTGGATGAGAAGAACTAATTTAGAAGAAGGTTATCGTGGAGAGGAACTAGGTTTGAGAATGAGAGTTTTGAGTTGGAATCAAAGAAGGGAAAAAACCTAGGTTGTTGTTTAATTTCGGGTTTCAAGCTTATGACCTTGGTGCACTAATTTGGAAATATCTAGAGTTGTAGGTGTCCAATTGCGGTGATTCCACTTGGATTAGAAATCTAAGATTCGGGGCTTCGGTTTGATATCCTATATGATAGTATTCCGAGCTCGTTTTCACCTTTAACAAACACATTCTTGCTCAGGCGAGAAAGCTGTCGAGAAACAACGGAATTTCCTCAAATTCCTCTCTGTTTTGTGCGCTCCAAGTTGCGCTGAGCGCAACTGAAGCGCAGAAATCAAAGAGTTTTAGGGAAAAGCTGCGCTTTAGCTGTGCTGAGCGCAGGTGAAGCGCAGCGACGCGTCTGTTGCTGTAAAAACACTAAAAACTGAGTTCTTCTTTCATTTTTCATCTTCTCCTTCGACCCTAGAGTGAGAGAGAGCTGTTTAGAGAGAGAGGGTGTGCTAGGGCTAAAGATTAAGGAAGAAGAAGTAGAGTTTCATCCATCTCAAGGTCTCCCATCTCCATTCTTTCCCCCTATCACTCCTTGGGTACTCCTAGAGGTGAGTTTGGTTCTCAACTCACTCCCCCTTGTTGAATGGAAATCAATTGCATGTTCCTTACTCCATTCTTCCTTTTCTTTTTTGCATGTCCATGTTGAATTGGTATAATGATCAATTGATTGAGGGTTATTCATCTTTATACTTAAACCCTAGGAATTGGAAAACTTAGGGTTAGAGAAATTGTCTATGTGTATGGTTTTGTGAGTATGTATTGATTTATGTTAAAATATTATGATTTATTGTTGAATGATGTTTGGATTATTCAAATATGTTTTAAGGAAAAGAATGAAATTTTATAGTGATTCATATTTCAATTCTTCCTATGAATGTATATTGAATTGTCAATTATGAAAAAGGGGACTTTGGTCCAAAGAGGGGACTTCGGTCCAAAAATGGGGCTTTATGCCTAAAAGAATTAAGAATTTGATTTAATGAATGTATGTCTGTGCTTAATTAAAACAGAAGGTTAAGTGGCCACAAGGGAGACGTCTCTTGTACGGTTTTGAGCTCAATTCCAGGCAGAAGGTATAAGCGAAAAGACCCCATTGGTGTTGGGTAATACACCAGAGGTTATTTATGAATGTTAATATTAAATTTTGTCATGCTTGAAAGTTGTAATTGTTATATGCACTTATGAATGTTATGATACTTGCTTTGTTGCTTGTACACTTACACCCGTGCACAACCTTACTCACTGGGACGTAGTCTCACCCCACGTTATGGGGATTTATGTTCAGATGTGCAGGAAGTCCTTCGGAGGCTTGATCGGGAGTGGTAGTTGCAGGTTGGGTCTTGTGAAGGCCCAACCTTCCTGGCTGTTAGTGGAATTCTTTGATTGTTTTGCCCTATATGGGTTTAGGGAGTTTTATGGTAGGGCTTGTGTATATAAGTTAAGATTATTATGGAAAGAGGTGTTATGGTAATTTGAGGAAAAACCATGTAATATTCTGAACATAAATGCAAGTACATATATGAATGTTGTATTGGCTGGTTTCTTCTAGATTTCAGGTTAAGGTGGAAAACTGGGAAATATCCAGTTTTTAGGGAAAACTCTGCCGGATTTCCGGCATGGGTTTTGTGGACCATGACACTCCAAGTGTAGGTCCATCCCCTTGGTTTTAATTAAAGTTTTGTAATGAGAATAATGATGTATGAACTGTGTGAGGGCTTAAGCAAATGTTGGATTGCCTAAGGAATTGTTTGAATAGTGTAACGATATCGATAAAGTAGAGAAATAATTTCAGAAATTCAGGAATGGTGTTTCCAGCGGAACTATTCTAGAGTTGAGAAATTAGGACGTTACAATTGTTATGCTAATGACGAATCTTGATATATCCGTTGGATTTTGCAAAGGAACTAGATTAATAGTTGATTAATTAGGTTCTAATGTCATTGGAGAAACCGTTATTACGAGAACACATTTGGGAACAAAGGTATTCATTTATCAAATGAATTTAATTTCATCTAAAAATCTCGCCCCTTTAAAGTTTCAACGGAGACAGTTTCCATTTTTCTTTGATTTGCTACGGCCATTAATAAAAGTCAAGGTTGTCACATGTTGCCATGTTGGTGTGTATTTATCGAGGTCTGTTTTCTCTCATGGTCAATTATATGTTGTTGTATCTCGGTTAAGTCTTAACAAAGACTTAAGATTCTTATATGTGATGACAACTTTAAGTGTTGTAATGTTACAAAAAATATTGTCTACAAGAAAGTGTTTCAAAAAATTTAAATGAAGTAATATTGTTGATAGCGTTCATTTGTAATTATTAGATGTGATTATTTCATGTTTCCAAATCAATTTTACTTTGTTAGTTAGTTACTTAATCTACTAAAAAATATTAAATTAAATATTATAAATTAATTAATCTTATGATTTAATATTTACATATATTAAATAGGTTAAATATATTATTAAAACTCAAGTTAAATATTTATTTGAATAATAATCCGTGCATCGCACGGGTTGGATACTAGTGACTAGCATAAGCTGTGTTTGGCCGAGTTTATGCAAAATGAGATGTAAATCTTTTTCTCTGAACAAATAAGTTGCTAGTTGAGGCCGAGTATGTCTTGTGAATAGGGGTGGGAACAGGCCAGATCGCTTGTTAGGGGCCTACTACCCGGCCTACATCAGGTCCAGGCCAGGCCAATTTATTAAATAGAGCAGGCCAAGGCTTTTTCAAAAACCTATATAGCAAAACAGGCTAGGCTTCAGGCCAGCGAAAAAGCCTTTTGAGCTTATCAGGCCGGTCTATTTAACTAAATATAAATAAAATACTGATATTTTTTATGTTGCTATTATTATTATAAAGATTTTTTATTACTTTTCCTTATAATTATATACTTATTAGCTTGTATAAACATTTAAGTATGTTTGAGCCTATAAGCCTATTCATATATATGCTTATGATATATTCAAGTATTTTACAATAAAACATGCTTTTAAACAGGCTTTCCGGCCTTGTCAAGCTTTAAATAGGCAAGACTCAGCCATAAAATAAAGCACATATCAGGTAAACAAATCAGGCTCAGGCCATAAATTTAAGATGCAGGCCAGACTCATGCCTTGGAAAGCCTAGCTCGGCTCAGTCTATTCTCACCCCTACTTGTGAATCTTCCTTGCTACCCAGGCATAATTGATGCACACTCTTCCTCTTTGAAAATGACAACTAGGGTTCTAATTTGGGAGCAGGAAGGTTGAAGAACCCATTTCATTTAAATTACACCTCACCTTAGCTGACTAGGATAAATCCATGTCAGGCAGTATTAATTTGTACGCATTGACAGGTATTAACATGGAGCTCTGTTTGTCACATCAACACTTAACAAAGCTCTATTACAATTAGGGATCAAAACAACAAACATTAAAAAAAAGTAGAGATGAAAAACATAAAAAAAAATTGCAGAGATCAAAAACAAAAACACGAAAAAATATAGAAACCAAAATCATATTTAAGCTTTTAAAATAAATTAAATTAAATCATATTTGATTTGTATTAAAATAAATTAATATTTATCTTCATGTGATGTATATATTTATTTTTATAATTTAAGTAATAATATATATTTTAATGTGAAATATGTATTTTTTTTTTGTTATTTAAATATTAATTGACTTTAATATAAAACTTCTATTTTTACACTATGTAAATATTTATTTTTATAATAAGCAAATAAAGATTTCATTTTGGTAGAAAATACATATTGTCCTTTAAGATTTATTATATTTTTTATCATTCAAATAATTTTTTCAATTAAATTAATTTTTAATATTTTTTCTATTTAAAATTTATATTCCATAACAATACCTAATTTTAAATATCTTAAATTACAAGGGATATATAATTTCATTGGTAACATGAATTCAAAGTTAGAAAAAAATGAATATAAAGAAATAATATATGACATAATTTCTTTTAAAAAGTTTTCTATTATTTGAATAATTTTTGAAAAAATTTAAAAAGTTAAATTTCAAATATCTCAATGTTAAAAATTGTTTCTTCGATCAGTTTCATTCATTTTAATCTCTCGAGAGGGAGTAAATCCTTCACTTTAGTTCTTAAATAGAGAGTTAGTGCTTAAGATTGGTAGACCACTTAAGCTATCCAAGGACACTTAACATATCACATAAGCAAAGTTAACATTGTTGAGTAACTAAGAGTGACAGAGGTACGTAATAAAGTGACAAACAGTAAACAATTTCAGACTTAGCTAGGGCGTGTTCGGTAAAATTAGCTAATAAGTTAGTTGGTAGCTGATAAGCTAGCTTTTACTCGATAAGTTAATTAGTTGCTGATAAGCTCCAAGCTGATAAGCTGACTTATTGAATATTAGAAACATTTGGTAGAACTAGTTGATAAACTAGCTGGTAAATGTAAAATGTCATGAAAGAACATAATTATATAAGTTGTATTATATAAATTCAGGAAAATAATATATAATCACCCTAAACTTTCACTCTTTTACAAATATGCACAATGAATTTTTATTTTGTCTTAATTTATCCTTAAACTTTTATTATTGTTGTAATAGTTCCTTTCATTAACATAAAGTGAAATAATTAACAAAACGGATGCCAACCCTTTAGAATTTTGTGTTTAAAATATTAAAATCGTATAAAATAAAGTTTTAAAAACTAAGAAAAAATAGAAAAAAATCATATAAAAGAACACATAATCATGTATCAGTTTTAGAATATCAAATATGCTTAAAATTTGATAGAAAAAAAGAATAAAAAATGTAAAATTTACTCTTTTACATATTTTTAATATTTAAAACACAAAACCTTGAAAAATTAGGATTAGTTATGTTTATTATTTAACTTTATATTAATGAAAGGATCTATTGCAATAATGATAAGAGTATGAGGATTAATTGAGACGATTTAAAAAGTCAGGGTGCCTATTTGCAAAAGGACAAAAGTTTAGGACAATTTTATACTCTTTTCTCTATAAATTCTATTTGTGTTTTTCTAGACAAAAAATATATTATTATGTAATTATAATTTTAGATTTTTTAAAAAATAATTAAATTCTTATTAAACTTTTTTAGTGATAAAAAATGTGATTAAAAATTAAAATAAATATTAAAATTGATAAACTAAAGAGTATAATATAAAAACAATTTCTAAAAAAATAACAATTTAATTAATTCATAATTTTTTAAATTACTTATTATATAGGTAATAATAGGTAAAAAGAAATTGAAAGGTTTTTGTTACTAAAATTGAAAATAGGTAATAATAGGTAAAAAGAAATTAAGGATTATAAGGAAAATGTATTAAAATATAAGAGATAGTGATGGAAGAAAATTAAATAAGTTGTAAGCTAGAAGCTAGCTGAAGTAGCTTATAGCTTATAAGCTTAAAGCTCCTAAAATAAGTTATTTTGAGGTACCTTACCAAACATTTTTTTGTTGGTGAAACTAACTCAAAACTAAACACACTCTTAATTAATTTTTTACCTTTGCAAACTAAGTGACTACCATTGCACAACAAAGTCATATATTAATATAAGAAAGAGAAAAGCGTGATATGTGATGGAAAGAAAAAAAAATCGAGAATAAAAAATTAAAAAGTGTATTGGATGTGAATAACACATCTCCTCTCCAAAAGAAATAATCTAGTAAGAAATGGCAGCTCAAATCAAGGAATTTTCGCATTGATTTGGTTGTCAGTAAGTATATTCTTAGATATACACTACTCTCTTTTCCTTTCACTTGTGTGTTGGAATATTTTGGTGCATTCTCCGTTTTTAGCGTTTGTTCTTATTATTATTATCAATTGGTCCCATATAGTTCAGTGAGTCAGAGATGATAGACCAAGTCACCAACCACCACTCTTGTCTTCCTTTGGTCTAGTAACTTTCAGATATATCAGCTTCACTTTGTGCTTAAGGAGTTAAGGTCATTGCCAATGAAGCTTCCCTTAGCTCGCCAAAGTTGAATCAATGAACATTGGAATTTCAATGTTAACAATATTCTTGATACCATGGCGGCATATCCCCTGCCAAGATTACCTGAATGGAGGCAACAAATGAATAATAGGAGAAAAGAACATGTTGGAGGATTCTGAATGTTAGTGTTAGGAGCGACTAGAATGTCCAATTGTTAATAGTCTTCAGAAAACTGAAAGCAAAGCACAAACGTGGTCCTCGATAAATGGATATCTAGACGACCATTCCCTTACTCCAAGAACCAAGCGTTGAAACGTGGTAAACTCAGGTCCAACGTTAGAAATAGTTGAGTTGATCCAAATTTGAGTTTGGCTCGTTTCAACGCTAAACTAAACACACACTATAGTATGTTTGGTTTCTATCAAAATAACGTTACAATCTTGAATTCAAATCAACGATATTGAGAGAAATCTTGACCCGAATCCACGTTTATAACGTGATTTTATGTAAAACCAAACACACACTAAATGTTTTGTTTGGTTTAAATTCTAAGCAATGCATAATCAATTTGAAATAATTGATTTTAAATCTACATGAATATTTATAACTATTAGATCAATTGTAAATTAAACGGATTGTGAGCCTCAGCGTGTGTTTGGATTAGCGTTTGCAAACTTGAGTTTGAATGAACGTGGATTTAGTAAACATGATTTATGATAAGCTTGAGTATGAGTAAACATGATTTCATGTTTGGATATTTTGCTGCAAACGTGAGTTTAAGAAAGTAAATATTAAGGAAACTCAAGTTTCACACGCAGAAGCTACAAAAATCTGTGTTTTGCAAACTCAAGTTTCAAAACTCAAACGTGTGTTTTGATTAGTGTAGCCAAACAACATGAAAAATATGCAACGTGAGTTTACTCTTGGGGACGTGAGTTTGGGATTGGCAAACGCCAATCCAAACAAACTCACTGTTTTTCAATCTTCAATCCATTATGTAGACACTATGACGTCATCAATCCATGGACATAAGCTGTCGTAATAATTACCTTACTTCAAGGAAATGAACGGGTTTCAAACCTAAAATTGTAACATGTCCAGTGCGAGATTCTGCATATACAAAGTGTAATATTGATGTGATAAATGACGGGATATGTATATTATATAGTATAATTTGAATATATATCACATAGTAATAGTAATATTCGTGGAAGGAACACATGTCATGAGACCAAAAGGGACAGTGGTGAGTGGACAGAGATTTTGGTGATGTAGAAAGTTTCTGTTTATATAAATACCTAATGCTAAGAGGTTTGGTCAATCGCTACTCATCACACCACTCACACCAAAAAGCCACGTGCTTGGCTTGCAGAATTTCCACAGGTATGCTAATTGCTACTCAACCTGCTTTAGTACCTGCCAAATTAAAAATTTAAAAATCTGAGTAATATGATATTAGGATTATACCATTTGGTTTAATTGTATTTTTTCCCCTATTATCATCAATCCGCGATTTTGGTCCCACACTTTCTTTTTTGCGATTTTGATCCCCTATTATTTCAAATTCGCGATTTTGGTCCCTTTAACATATAAATTTTTAAAATAGGAACCAAGATTTTGAACTAAATCGCGAATTTGGAGTAATAGGATCAAAATCGCGAAAAAAAAAGTAGGGGACCAAAATCGCGGATTGATGATAATAGGAGGATCAAAAGTGCAATTAAGCCTACCATTTTGTTATTATTATTATTATTATTATTATTATTATATATATATATATATATTCAATATTCAATAAATTGATTGATGAAAGTTTTCACTGCACAGACTGACTCAGACCATGGCTATTTTGGATTCTCTGTTGGGAGTTATCAATGTGGCATTCTTTTACACCATGTTGGTTTGGCTTTTGGTACATAGTTTGAGAGAAAGCAGGCGTAACTGCGTTTTATATTTGAAACGAGGGTGCACAAGATATGCTATTTTTGCCACCAGCACTGTTTTATCTAATGTTGTTATATCAGTTTTGAACATAGGTTTTGCCATCTATGAATATAGCAGTAGAAGAATTATAGGGTATTACTCTGTTTCTTTGGCCTTAACTTGGGTTTTAGCAACTATAGTCTCATTATATTCAATGAAGAGAATATTCAAGGAGAACCAAAGGTGGCCACTTGTCCTAGTCCTCTGGTGGCTCTTTGCCAGTATCTTAGATACAGCCTCAGTCTATCTGAAAATAACAAAGAATTTCAAATCACTGAATCTATGGTTTTTCCTGTTAGAGGATAACATAGTTGATATGGTTTCCTTTCCTTTGTTGTTATTGCTTTGTTTCAATGCTTTGCATACTGTTTTTGCTTGGAAATGGAAACCCAACGATATGGAACAACTCTTACTTCAGAAGGAATTACCAATACCATTACCATCCTCTTTGGAAGACGATGGAGAAACCTTCACAAATGCAAACATATGGAGCAAACTCACATTCCTATGGCTGAACCACATTTTTAAGAGAGGGAGAATTCAAAAACTTGAACTTCCTCATATTCCTTCTGTTCCTCATTCTGAAACAGCAGAGAATGCCTCCTCCATGTTGGAAGATTCAATTGGAAATCAGAAACTTGAAGGGGTTTCTTTGACCAAAGTTATTGTCCATTCTATCTGGAAATCCTTGGTCTTCAATGCAGTTTTTTCAGGTAAGTTTTATTTTGGTTTGGTTTCACATCAACTATTTCTATTGAGATCATTTTGTCAATTTGTATGTCTCATTAGCTATTCATGCAATGATTACTAATTTGTTTATCTTATTTATATGGCTAGGAGTTAACACAATTGCCTCTTACATGGGTCCCTTGTTGATCACAAATTTTGTGAGTTTCTTATTGGACAAGGATGATAGTTCAAGCAACCAATATGGGCTGATTCTTGCATTTATTTTCTTCCTCTTGAAGATGGTGGAGTCACTAAGTCAAAGGCAATGGTACTTTGGTGCTCAACAAATTGGAATTCGGGTACGGGCAGCACTTATGGTGCTGATTTATAAAAAGTCCTTATCAATTAAGCATGCTGGTAAGATCACAAATTTGATCAATGTTGATGCTGAAAGAATTGGAGACTTTTGCTGGTACAGTCATGGAGTTTGGTTGCTTCCAGTTCAAGTCATTCTGGCCTTGGTGATCTTATGTAGGAATTTAGGTTATATCCCATCCATTGCAGCATTTGTTGTCACTGTTTTGGTTATGATATTCAATACACCTTTGGCCAATGTCCAAAAAAGTCTCCACTCTAAGATCATGGAAGCTAAGGATTCAAGAATCAAAATGACTTCAGAGACCTTGAAGAACATTAGAATTTTAAAAATGCATTCTTGGGAGTCCATTTTCTTGAAGAAACTTCTCCACCTAAGGAAAATGGAGAGGGGGTGGCTGCAGAAATACCTTTACACATGCTCAACAGTAGCCACTCTATTTTGGACATCTCCAACATTAGTTTCTGCTGTCACTTTTGGTGTCTGTTTACTGGTGAAAACAGAATTAACAGCAGCTACAGTTCTATCAGCTTTAGCAACTTTTCGTATTTTACAAGAACCAATCTACAACCTACCTGAGCTTATCTCCATTATAGCTCAAACAAGAGTATCGGTTGATCGAATCCAGGATTTCATCAACCAAGAGGATAAAACATTGTTTGTGATTAGTCATGCTTTAAAATCTTCTTCTGAAATTGCCATTGAAGTCAGGGCAAGTGAATATGCATGGGAAACAGATAAAAACCAGAAGAAACCAACAATTCAAATTACAGAAACTCTGAAGATAAAGAAGGGTCAAAAGGTTGCAATTTGTGGATTAGTAGGATCTGGAAAATCAAGCTTACTCTGCTGTATGCTTGGTGAGTTATCAAGGATTTCTGGGGAAGGAATGGAAATCAAGGGAAGTAGAAGTTATGTGCCCCAAAGTCCTTGGATTCAATCTGGGACTATAAGGGAAAATATTTTGTTTGGAAAGGAAATGAATAAGAACTTGTATGAGAAAGTTTTAGAAGGTTGTGCTTTGCACCAAGATATGAACATGTGGGTTGATGGAGATTTGACAATGGTGGGGGAGAGAGGCATAAACTTAAGTGGAGGACAAAAACAAAGGATTCAACTAGCAAGGGCTGTTTACAATAATTCAGATATTTATTTTCTGGATGATCCTTTCAGTGCTGTTGATGCACATACTGGAACACATTTGTTTAAGGTAAGTAATACTAATGATTGTTGAATCTTTTTTTTTCTCACTTCTGTAACTTATTTCACTTTTATTTCTTCAATGCAACTAATAAGTGGAAATGTTGTGCAGAAATGTCTAATGCAACTTCTATATGAGAAAACAGTTGTTTATGCTACCCATCAACTGGAATTCTTGGAAACAGCTGATCTTATTGTAGTAAGCTACTAAACTAAACATATGGTTTTCCTTGATAAAATTATTACAAGTATCTGACCTCTTGCCATTAACATGCTTTTTGGTAGGTGATGAAAGATGGAAAAATTGTAGAGGCAGGAAAGTATAAAGATTTGATAGAACTTCCCAATTCTGAACTTGTTGAACAAATGGCTGCTCATAAAGAAACATTGAAGCAAATAAATCCATGCAAAGATGATGATTCTGTGAGCTGTAGATCCTACCAAATAAATCAGATTGAAGGTACTGAAAAAAATCTTCCAAAGACTGTCAAAGATTGCAAGCTTTTGGAGAAAACCAATGAAGAGGAAGCAGAGAGTGGTCGAGTGAAATGGAATGTTTACTCATCCTTTGTTACATCAGCTTATAGAGGTGTACTTGTTCCCTTTGTTCTTCTGTGCCAAATTTTCTTTCAGGGATTGCAGATGGGAAGCAATTATTGGGTTGCTTGGGCCACAGAACAAAGGGGAAAGGTCAGTAATGGGCAGCTTATAGGGACATTTGTCCTACTATCCGGTGGCAGCTCCATCTTCATATTTGGAAGGGCTTTTTTAATGGCAAAAATTGCTGTAGAGACTGCTCAATGTCTTTTTCATGGAATGATAACTTCAATTTTCAGGGCGCCTATTTCCTTTTTTGATACCACACCTTCAAGCCAAATCCTGAGCAGGGTCAGTTCCAGTATTATTGTCAAATTGATGTTATGTTAGTTTTTATCAATGCTATTGAACTATTTTGACATTGTTCCTTGTGATGATTATAGTCTTCTACGGATCAAAGTACAATAGACACAGACATACCATACAGATTAGCTGGACTTGTATTTGCACTTATCCAGTTGGTGAGTATCATTGTCCTAATGTCCCAGGTTGCATGGCAAGTCATTCTCCTATTTCTTGTTGTGCTTGCTATCTCCATCTGGTACCAGGTAAGAACCATCAATTTTTGCTTATTTACACAAACTAATGGTGTGTTTGGTTTACACTGGATATACATTTCAAACATGGATCCGGGCAGAAGCTACTCTCGGTAGCGTTTTCCCGGATCCACGTTTGAAACATGGTTTTGGAGTAAACCAAACACACAAAGCCTCATTAGTCAACTTTTGGCATGTGCTCACTCTTACATGGCTTATTATATAGGTCCTATTGATGAATGAAGTTGTCTTTCTGCAGGCTTATTACATCACTAGTGCAAGGGAATTAGCCAGGATGGTAGGGATCCAAAAGGCTCCAATTTTGCATCACTTCTCAGAATCAGTTGCAGGAGCTGCCACAATTCGTTGTTTCAATCAAGAGCAAAGATTTTTGACTAAAGTTATGACTCTAATTGATGATTATTCTCGAGTAGCCTTTTACAATTATGCTACCATGGAATGGTTGTCTATCCGAATCAATTTTCTCTTTAATTTGGTCTTCTATTTTGTTCTCACCATCTTGGTTATTCTGCCAAGGTCTGCCATTGATCCTAGTAAGTTCTTCCTTCCCTGCTCATCACTTCTAAATTTATAGAAGTTACAGACATGCATGTGAGAATCAATCTAATATCACACTAATTAAGAAGCTCCTTGGATGGACAGTAATTCAAAAGTTGATGATTAAACTCTGGCTTCACTTTTGTGTAACCAAAAATAAAAATAATTTCAAAGCAAGTATCTGATTTGAATTTTACCTTCCTATATGTGACTGTGATAGCATAAGTTGAGCTACTTCGTAATTGATATCTATAGCAACTTATAACTATAAGTATACATATATGAAATCTTCCTTGGTCTTAATAATTTCCTACTCCATGGACAATAATATTTGATAAAGCAAAAAGGATGAGATCATGATTTGATTCACCAACTTTTGTTATCATGTTGCTTTGAATAGAAATCTTGATTTTACGTCTTCAATAATTAATTGCTTCATTTGATTTTCAGGCTTGGCAGGATTGATTGCTACTTATGGTTTGAACCTAAATGTCCTACAGGCTTGGGTGATATGGAATCTTTGCAATGTTGAGAACAAAATGATCTCAGTTGAGAGAATATTACAGTTCACTAACATACCAAGTGAAGCACCCTTAATAATTCAAGATTCTAGGCCTGAGCCTGAGTGGCCTAGGGAGGGAAAGATTGAACTGCATAACCTTCATATACAGTATGATCCTGCTTCTCCTATGGTTCTCAAAGGTGTCACTTGCATCTTCCCAGGACAAAAGAAAATTGGAGTTGTAGGCAGGACAGGAAGTGGGAAATCCACCCTTGTTCAAGCTCTCTTTCGAGTGGTGGAGCCTTCTGCAGGATGGATACTTATTGATGGTATAGACATTTCAAATATTGGTCTGCAGGACCTAAGATCTAAGCTTGGTATAATTCCTCAAGATCCAACCTTGTTTCAAGGCACTGTGAGGACTAACTTGGATCCTCTAGAACAACATTCAGATCAAGAACTTTGGGAGGTTAGCATTAGAAGAATTATGTCTCCAAAATACCAATATTTGTCTCCTTGACTTCTTAACCCCACAAAAAAAAATTGCTTTTTCAGGTTCTCAGTAAGTGCCATCTGTCAGAAATAGTAAGGCAGGATGCAAGGCTTCTTGATGCACCAGGTATACAATATATTTGTCAAGAAATATTTCATTAAACAATATAATTGTAAAAATATTCATTACATTTGCAATATGGTGCAGTGGCCGAAAATGGTGAAAATTGGAGTGTGGGGCAAAGGCAGTTGGTTTGCCTTGCTAGGCTGCTGTTAAAGAAAAGAAGAATTATGGTCTTAGATGAAGCAACTGCATCCATTGACACAACAACTGATAATTTAATTCAAAAGACTATTAGGGAAGAGACAAGTGGATGCACAGTCATTACCGTGGCACATAGAATTCCTACAGTTATTGATAATGACTTGGTTTTGGTCCTTGATCAAGGTATTTAAGGACTCATCATGTACTTCTAATGCATGTGATTATAACATTAGTAAAACCTATGATAAATCGCATATCATAATGCTGGGGGTATATCATATCATTAAAAAAAGTAACCCCCCAACTTATAGTTTCAACATAACATATAGATACACCCCTTTGTGTGTGCTTAGAGCTGATTAGCTGTGATGTTTTATACATACAGGGAATATTGTAGAGTATGATTGCCCAGCTCAATTGCTGCAGAATAATTCTTCATCATTCTCAAAGTTGGTGTCAGAATTTTTGAGCAGATCATCCCAAAATAACTACCAAAAGAATACAAAATAAGGATAGGCGAAATTCATTTATTTTAAGGAAGATGGTATTTTAGTTGCAGATATTAGCAGTACATAGAGAAAAATGACGACCAATGCTGAACCTGGCCATCATTAGTTCTGACAGCAGACAGCAGCTCAAGCATATCTGGCTGATTACCTTAACCAACTCAGATAAAATGTAGATTAGGGATCTCGATCTTAATGCAAGTCTTAAATGAAGTCTTTGTGTCACAAGCTTGATTGATTTTCCAAGTAATTTTGTTCTTTTTCTTTCCAGAAATATAGGTCTTTCAATTCTTTTGGTGTCTATAGTGTTTTACTGATTTCCTTCAAAATAGTTGATAATATTAAATAAAATTCCAAAACTGCCTGATAGTCTTGAATCAAAGAGCAATGGAGACAGGCATTCTTTTCATGGCTCAATCTCATCTTGTGATTAAATGAAAGAGACTAGCTTGTTATATTTTGTGCAGGAAAAATCTTATACATAGTGCTACACAGGCACAAAACTGAGTCACACCACTCTATGATGTTCTCGCTGCTGTCTCTGGTATTCATGAATCATGATTAACCAAAAGTTGGATGAAGAGAGACATTTTCTCATGGTAAATACTAAGAATCAAATGTTTGGGCATCAGTAGTTCTTTATTTTTTTCTTCTTCTAAATGAAATTGTTAATCATTTGACAAGTAATAAGAAGTAAACCAAATTTGTTGAGACAACTGGTGGTGGACCATTTGAAGAGAGATATGAAGTATAAAACTTTATTAAGACAAAAGACAAATTGAATGTCATCCATCAACAAATTACATAATCATCATATATTCTTTATATCTTAAAAAATCAAATCCCTTTGTCCTACTTCTCATTTGAAAACACCGGAAAGCCAAAAATTAATCCCAGGAATCAATTTCCTAGAACAGAAAGTTTGGCATTTTAGTTTGGATCAGAGAAGAAGCTGTTGATGGATGGCATAATCTGAGGGGTCTTGTTGCGAACAAACTTCCTCACGCTATGTTGTGAATATTTCTCACCCTCTGCAAAATTATCAAGAATACCTGCAGCTCTGTTCTGTTTGGTTACCCTGAAAGCATCATCAAATCAAATTCAAGTATTATTTATTTATAGATCACAAAATATCCTTATACATAATCTGGGGAATAGATCCAAAGAAAAGTATTATACTACAACTTTTTAAGGATCATGGTGCAATACTACAGCATGTCTAAGATATCATTAAAGGCACCAAATTGGCCAATATAATTTACATGTGGATTTGTATTTTGATAGAGAAAACATTGGATCTGAACAACGAATAAATCAAAAGAAACCCTAACTAACAACACAAAGGCAAAGAAGAGATCTATACCTGACTTCAGGATTGGTGCTGATGTTCCTAACAAGTTGCATACCGCAGATCCCAACAGCCACACCAACTGCAGCAAAAAGTGGGTATACCTATTCACGTGACATGAAACAAAACTCAGTTTAGATATCATCATAACACAAACTAGATCCAGCACAAAAAGCATAGAAAATCACAAAACTGTATTTTCTCTATGAAAATGAAACTAGTATTAATATATTTGAGTTACATCAAAACACACGTTATAAACCTGGATCAGAGAAGCATTGAACTGGATTCACATTTGTAACGTAATTTTGAGCATACTATCTATCTTAAAGGATATCAAACACATGAAATCATATCATATATAAATACAAAATTGTAAATGTGCATATAGACAGAGAAACACATAGGATAGGGATTAAGGAATGTGGAAGTACCTCAGGCTTTAACCATCTGTTGGCGGCCATTTTGAGTTGAGGAATGAGAGAATAGACACAACACAACACAAAAGAGAAAGATGTATATGACTATGCCCCGCCTCCAAGGAAACTTGTGAAACAAGTAGGACGCGGTGCAATGCAATGCAAAACTGAAGACTAAATGGTGAATGGGGGTAGGTTTTATAAATGTGAACGTGATGCGAATATTATGGGGCTAATGCAATAACCCGAGAAATTCGAGAAGCATGTGGGTACCAAATGCAAAGAACAGGTCACCAGTGTGTGACCGCCGCCTAATTGCTTTCAAATGAATGGTAGCCTTCCTATTTTCTTGCCTCTCAATTTGGACCTTTCCTTTTTCGAATATTCTTCCTTATGTCCTTCTTTGTATTTTCATTATTAATTATTTTAGTATATGCACTGGCTTTCTTTTGTCCAACGTGACACTAGTGCTTTTGATTTGAAGAAGAAATTTTGTTAGTAGTAACATCTTTTCCATAGACATCAAAATACTCGTTGCTTTTTAATAATTTGCGTGAAGACCAAGGTGGACGAATCCAACTTGAACAGCCTGTCTCTACCTACCATCATCAAACAACGTGTATAAATTAACTAGTATTAAATTACGAGTCATTTTATTTCTCTCAATTAAAATAAATTGGAAAATTGGAGACATCCCTGGAATGTGGCTGTTTTATCAATTTGACAGTTTTGTTATGAATTTCTATAATGGGATAATTTAGTAAATAAATAAGAAAACGTTTTAATGAGCATTCAACGGTTTCGTGGTGTAGTTGGTTATCACGTCAGTCTAACACACTGAAGGTCTCCGGTTCGAGTCCGGGCGAAGCCATTACAGTTCCTTTTTTTTGTGACTGTGAGACCTCTTTATATTTTGTCCTCAATGGCTAATGAGATTCATTAGTTTGTTTTTGAGTTCAAAATTCAAATCATTCTTCGACCTTCTGGATGCTTTGAATTTGTACCAACACCTTGTTGTGTATGAAAGGAAACCCCATAGACATCATTCAGGAAGTAGCTAGTTTTAAGCACAACTTGGAATGGAAGATCCAAAATGCCATATAGGTGCTAGACACTGACTTGACAGATCAATATTCTTAATTGACTTTGCTTTATATTTTAAGATAGATCTAGAAAACTACATTTATTGACCGATTTGAATTATGATCCCTTAAAATAGTAGGGAGTATCGCTGGTGAGTTCATGTTCCATGCTTTCCAGCTTAGCCTTATTATATAAACACTAATCTTCAGCATATAAAATTAGTAAGGCCTTGATCCTTGCAGCATATGATTATAGATTAGGAGAACGTGAAGACTGATGTCAAGCATCACGCTCAAGCCTCACCATTTCAATATATGCACTGTAGGTGAATAATGGAAAAGGGTCAACCAAACATATATATATATATATATATATATATAATTACAAAGGGGAGAGAACAACGTAATTAATTAAGCATGTAATTAAGAGCTTTGCTAGTTAGTTGTTTTAAATTAAGAATTTATATTTTATAATTTGTATTAAAAACAAAAAATATAACGTTCAGTATATTATATATAGTTGAGCATTGGATATTATAAGTAGGTTTGATATCACTAAAACTGGGATTTATTATGAGTAGTTACTTCGGGATTCAGGGATGAAACTAGGGAAAAAAAAAAAAAACATGCGTAGGGTGAACAATATTTAATATATATAATGAGTAACTCCGTACTCATTGGACCTTTATGTCCATACTCGCACTCATTATTGCAGTGTAGTTAAGTGAAAAATTAGCAAATCAATAAGAAAAACATTGATTTAAGCAATTAAAAAATTATTCCAATCCAAACATAATTTTTAAATATCACCATTCACCAACATAACGATTTAATAAACAAGAACTTTATAACAGTTTAATACTTCCATATAACAATTTAATGAACTCGAACTTCATACTCGTTTAATATTATCAACATAACATAACAGTTTAATCTGAAATAGAAGCAGGAAGGGGACGACACGAGGAGGGACAATTAAGATTCTATTGATCTATTTTTATTGCAATGTTAATCTGATATGTTTGAAGTGTTTTATTTTTATGGTAATTTTAATATGAAATATCTATCCATTTTTTACTTTTTATTTAAAAATATATATTATGAGTTTTAAAAATATATAAATATATTATTTATTTAATAATTTTGTGTGGGGAGCTTGGGGTGGGCTTGGCACTATAGTGCTCCTACCCATGCTCATCCTCGTGACAATATGCGGGTAAAAGCTCGTATCACTACAAGAAATTTGAAAATTAGCGACGACTTACGACGGCCACACAAACGTCAGTAAAATGTTCATCGTTAATACAGTAGCAGCGAGCAAAAGCAGTTGTCGTTACGTAGCGTCTGCTAACCCGACGCTAAAGTTTTGTCGCAACGTGAAATGATCAAAGGGTCGTCGCTAAGTCGTCACAACATAATGACGGCTTCGGCTTCGGGCGTCACAACACAAATTAATTTTTTTTTTTTAAACTAATGACGGTCATGACCGTCGCTAATAATTTTATTAATTTTTTAAAATTTTTAATTGAATTTATGATTTATATTTAATTTTAGTTTAATTTACGGATTTCCAGTTTAATCACTACATAAATCCAATTTTTTATTTATTTTATAAATTTTATATCATATTAGTTAACGATCTAAAATATAAAGAAAAACAATAAATACTATATAAAAACACTCATATAGAAAATAAAAACATGTATAAACAGTACATATAAAATTTGTACACAAACATAAGTCAATAAAAAGAAAATAATCACGGCTGATAACGGCGATGCTGCTGTGGTGGGTCACGATCCTCATCCAGGGGCTCATCCAAGTCGTCGTCGTAGTGCGAGTGCACCTGACTGAAGATGGTAGAAGCATCTGCACTGCGGGCATCCAGCACTGTCTGCAGCTGTATGATTTCAGGTTTGATGATTTTAAAAAATTATGTTTTGATAACAATGAAAAACTTTATTAAAATAAAAAGTATTACTATTAATTACATCAAAAGTATAAATAAATAAAAAAATATTTTTATTTTAATAAAAAATTTCCATTAATAATTAAACAAAAACAGTTAAAAATTTTACACATTTAGAAGTGTTAAAATAACTTGTCAATTTATCTTTATCTTTATCTTTATACATATAAAAGTAAGGTAGTGAAATGATCCTTTAATATTTTAAAGGGGGATAAAATGGTAAATTTCATTTAATAAAACTTCTAAAAATAGTAAGTCACTTTTATATATTAAATTGTTTGTATTATTAATCATCATTAATTGGAAAAACACTATTACTAACTTATAAAAATAACCATAATAATAAAGATATATCCTTTAATTTACCTCAAAGCCTATAACTTTTACTAATCTTTATTTTACTTATTAAATAATTTAATTTATTTGAGAAATTATAAATACTAATATCTGAAAAATGATTAAAAGTTGCTTAAATTAATTGAGATAAAATGCATAAATCAATAAGTAGGGGCAATGATAAAAATAAATAAAACCAATTTTTAAATTAATAGTTTTTAACAAATGAAAATGAAAAATGTTAGTCACACCTGAATCTCTTTGATGTAAAATGCTTTTAATTAAACATGGGAAGTGACATTGGGATAAAAAGGAGGATATTAGAGAAATAAGACTTACGAAAAATTGAAATAAGAGTTCTATGATAGGAGAGTTGATGGAGGGGTGATTAGAAATGGGAGGAGAAGTTAAAAGATAGGTTCTCTGCTTATTAACGTTCACAAGAATATACCTCAAAAGCTATAACTTTTACTAATCTTTGTTTTACTTAATTAAATAATTTAATTTATTTGAGAACTTACAAATATTAATACCTGAAAAATAATTAAAAGTGGTTTAAATTAATTGTGATAAAATGCATAAATCAAAAAGTGGAGGTAATAATAAAAATAAATAATACGAAATTATTTAATTAATTAAGCACCTTTTAACAAATTATCAAAATGAAGAATGTTAGTCACATGCGAATCTCTTTGATGTAAAATGTTTTTAGTTAAATATGGGAAGTGGAGTCGGGTACTCGGCATCCAGCTCAACAAAAATATTCCACAATTAAAAAAGAAATATCATCTATTGTTTTATGTATCACCATGTTTCTAGATGGCAGGCTTTGCTTTCGAATTTTGATTTTGAGATTGTACATATTAAAGGCGATAAAAATATGCATTACCAGATTTTTTAACTAGAGAATCTTTGCAGGGGTCAAATGTCTAGGCCAATAGGAGAGTGGATGGAGGGGGAGATTAGAAATGGAAGGAGAAGTTAAAAGATAGGTTCTATGTTTATTAACGTTCACAAGAATATACCTCAAAAGCTATAACTTTTACTAATCTTTATTTTACTTAACTAAATAATTTAATTTATTTGAGAACTTACAAATATTAATACCAGAAAAATAATTAAAAGTGGCTTAAATTAATTGTGATAAAATGCATAAATCAAAAAATGGAGACAATAATAAAAAAATAATACGAAATTATTAAATTAATTAAGCACTTTTTAACAAATTATTAAAATGAAGAATGTTAGTCACATGTGAATCTCTTTGATGTAAAATGCTTTTAGCTAAATATGGGAAGTGGAGTCGGAATAGAAATAAAGAGGATATTAGAGGAAATAAAACTTAAGAAAAATTGAAATAAGAGTTCCATGATAGGAGAATTGATGGAGGAGGTATTGGAAATGGGAGGAGAATTTAAAAGATAGATTCTATGCTTATTAACGTTAGAAGTTAGTTATTTTTCAAAATCTAAAATGTTATATATATATATAAGTCTTTTAAAAATATGGTATTAATGGATATTTAGTTATTTAATTAATTGTTGCCATTTTTATTTTGAAAATATAACATCTTTTTCAATATTTTAATTCATATTAACAGTCCATGCGTTACAGATGAATAATTTGATAGACTTTATGATGTTTATACTTTTAAAATTCTTTTTACAACAAGTTATTCAAAATTTCCAAACCATAATATTAAAATGAAAGTCGTATTTCTATCATATTATTGACAAATATAAAATTATTTTTTAGATTGTGTAAAATTACGCATGACTTATAATCACTGAGATGAACACGCATGTTTTTAAAGGAAGAGTTATATTTAAAAACAATGTTGGAGAAAAAGTTTTAATTTCAAGTTTTTCATTAATTTCATCAAATAAAAGTATTTTTTAAATTTCAACGAAAACATTTTCTAATTGTCAATTTATTTAAAATTATAATAAATAAAAGACTTATATATATATGTAATTTGTCTTATATTTAACTTTAATTTTGTATTCTGTTTAACTCTGTATTCAACAATTATTTACTTTTTTTTATTTTAATATACAATTTATTCATTAATATTATTTTATTAATTCAATATATCATGTCCTGTGCAGAGGGCCTGCCTAACACACGTTGAGGCCTATGACAAAGTTTTGAGATGGGACATTTTCTAATTAACTAAAAAAATTATTATCATATTATTAAAATTTGTTCTTTTAAATTTCTTAAATATAAAATTACTTATTATATTATTGTTATTTATAATTAACGTTTATATTAGTATTTTGGTGATTTTAATATATTACAATATTTATTATATTACATGATACAAATATATGTATTATAACTAGGATTAACATGATAAGAAAAATCATCTAATAAAATAAATAAAATAATTTTTTATTATGAGAAAAAGTTATAGTAAAAAGAAGCCTATTATTTTAATCAAAAGGGATTTTTATTAAGAATTTAATCACTATACATTAAATTTTACACTGTCATCCAATTATGTGTTACCACATCATTTAATGAGTAAAACACCTCATGTATTATTAGCTCATTAATTGATGTGATAACACACAATTGAAGGACAACGTAAAACGTTTTTACACGGTCAGTATATATACATAAAATTCTATATTTATATAAATTTTAAATATAAATTTAATTGATATAAGTATAAAATTATGAGGCCTATGTAATATTTGGGGCCAAAAGCCCTTGCTTTAGCAGCTTGGCCCTTGGGTCGGCCCTACCCGTGCATCGCACGGGTATTATACTAGTATATATAAAAAAACTTGTCAAAGAGAGGGTGTTGTATAAGGTGCACGAGTTAAAAACTTGTGGACCGATACACAAGTGATAATGGTCATCAGATATAATAATATTTAATTCAATGGCTCAGATTTAATTCCCTAAACCGGTTGCTGGTCATCAGTTACACATTCAACCCATCCGCCATTGATGACCAAGAGGCCACCATTGATGACTAAGTGAAACGCATCGTTTCATTTAAAAAAAAAAAAGAAAAAGGGGCCAGCTTCTCAAATGCAAGAAGCGTGAACCCCAACCCCACTTTTTGTGCTTCATTTCTCCCTAGTTCCCTTACACCTAGTGAAAGATAATGAAACACATAATTTCTACCCTTTTTCTTTCCGAAATTAAGTTTGGTAATTTTAGGGGTTAGGGATAGTGCTCTGAGGAAGGAGGAGAGTACCCACACCGTAAAGGTTGTTCGTTTCGGCTCTCTAAGGTAAACCCACAACTCGTAAATAGGCTATTGGTATGTGTTAACTTTAGGTAGAATTATTTTTAGAGCTTTGGGCACTAGTTTTAGGGATTTTATGGTTACCCATAAATAGGTAGAGCTTCAAATAAATTTCTAAATGTTGAAACTATTTGTTGGTGCCCAGATCTGTTGATTTCTACCTTGCACAATACCACTAAAGTTGTTGGGAAGCAGTTTGGTTGACTCTCCATAGTTGTGAGTGGTTTAACTGTCATCGTGGCCTATTTTAATATTTTTATATTTACTATTTTAATTCATCTTGTTCTATTTTAGTGTTGTTTACTTAACAAATTTGGGAAACATACTTTTTTTATTGATTTTATTCTTTATGAAATTTATTCCAAAGGTTAAGATCTTTATAAATTTAAATTGATTATGTTTGATGAAATTGGAGATTTAATTTTTGAAGGGACTTGGAGAAAATAGAATAAATTTAATATTTATATTATTGGGATCCATGTTAGAACCTTGTATGTCGTTAGCGGATGATAACGACCTAGGTGCACCTAGTTGTATGATTCCGGGAGGAGAAGGCTATTCGTTAGATGAAGCCACCACGTTGTGGAGAGGGCTATCAATGAGATGGAGCTGCCCCCGATGATATGATATGATATGACATGGCATTAAGACATGATATAATTCCAGGAGGAGAGGGCTATCCGTTAGATGGAGCCGCCCCAAGAGAAAGGCCATTCTTGGAGGAAAGGGCTATCAGCGAGATGCAACTTCCCCCGCTGATATTGAGATATGGACATGGCTCTGGAGAGGAGAGAGTTATTCGTTAGATGTAGCTGCACCATGGGAAAGGCCACCCTTCAGAGGAGAGGGCTATTAGCGAGATGGAGCCGCCTCTCGGTTCTATCATGAGTGATCCCTATTGTATTTACATTTCATATGATTTATGCTTTACTCAATTTATTTCATTTTAAATTTATTTATTAAACTTATATATGATAAATCTTTATTGCTTGGATATGAAAAACTTATCTCTGGGATATTGGAAACAAGTTATCTTAGATTGTGGGATTTATCGAACTCACTTGTTTAGTAAGTTTTATGTTGAGAAATAAATTTTATACTGTCAATTGTTTCTATCGAACAACTCGTGCGTTCGTATGTTTTGCTTCTAGTTCATGGTGGTTGTTAGGCCCTCACTAAGTCTTTGTGACTTACCCCTTTCTATTATTTCCCATCCAGATTCTCAGGCAGCTGAGTAGCAGGTTGTTGACAGATCCATTTGTTCCAACTCCGTTGTTATTTCATTTTGGTAGGCCTCCTTTGTGTTGGTGGCCATTTGATGTTATTTTGGGATTATATGTATATTCTGAAGTTATAGGGCGTTTAGTCGTTGGTTTATGTTAAGATGTATATTTAATGTTGATTGGATAAATATTATGTTGTTGGGAACCCCGGTTGGTGATTTTTGTTGATAACATGATTTCTGTAAAGTTTTGGGATGCCTAAAATATATGGGAGACTCTGTCAAAATTTCTGTAAAATCCTAGAAGTATGTTAATTCCAGAACATTAATTGTCAAGTATTGTTTTGTGGTTGTTAGGCTTGTTAGGCTAAGAGTGCTAGTTTGTGCATCGGTCACGACCTTGGATTTGGGTCGTGACACCAAGTTCCACCATGATTCTTCCATTCACCCTCCGCATCTGAGATTCTCGCATGCGATTCGAACATAGTTCACTGTCTTTCTTCCTTTTCTGTGGATCATCTCAAAGCTCTCTATTTTTTTGTGAGACGGATCCCTTGTTGGGTGATGGACGGTGATGAACGGGAGGTGACTGTTACGGCTGGTAGTGATGTGGTGGTTATGAACGACGCCGGTAGCGCAGTGACGGACGGTGGTGGCAACGGTGCGATGCCCCCTAATGGTTGTTCTGTTGCTCGACGCGTGGTTGGTAGGGAGGGAGCGCGGTCTTGTTATCTTCCTCGCGTGTTGGAAACTGCACCTCCACTCTCTAAATCGATTGGTCTATTACCTTCATGATTAAAACATAAAATTGGTTCTAGCAAATATGAGGGACGAGGATCATGAACAGGAGATGGGATCTAGCAAGAAAAGAGAATAGAGAGACGAGAATTAGCAAGAAAAGAGAAGAGACAAAGAGGGTCGGTCGGTGATGCTTGGCGAGATTAAAAGTAGTTGTGGTGGTGCAGACGGAGGAGTAGACCCAGTAAGTGTATATCGCCCATCACCCTCCTTCTACTTATTGCGGCACAGCAGACCAGCATCTCCCTCAACCCTAATTAAGCAAAAGTAGTATTTATAAAATAAAAAAAAAGAAAAACCTACAAAACCTGCTATTGCCAGTCAAAATATTTGTGTACCGTGTGCACCTTAAACAGCACCCAAAAAAAGTATCTTACTATTATTTCTCATAAAGATATTTACCTCAACTTCCTTAACAAGTAATTTTTTTTCTTTCCCCAAAATGACGGGTGAAGACTCTCTCCGGTTATTGGAAATTGTCAGTAGGAGAGAGATACACACAACCCATGTGTGGGTCCCACACATGGGTTGTGGGGTCGTGTGTATCACTCTCCTACTGAAAATTTCCAGTATTGGAGAGGATACTAACTCCAAAACGACCTACTATTAAAGAAAAAGGAAAATGAAGCAGATGTCCGATTGGTTAATTTTTTTATGTAAATTACAGGTATCATCTATTATTAGGGTAGACGAGGTAGTCCTACTCAGGACTTACTCACAATTAAAGTTCATTGCCCTCGCTAAAAATATGTTTAGTCAGAACTGAACTGAAAAGTTATTCCTACCAACTCAACTTATATTACCAACTCAACAATAGAGATATCCTGTTGGTTAATTAGTGACGTCCTCTAAGGACTTCATTTCTTGAACGGCAAAACCCTCCACCACAAAAAAAAAATGTTTCTGTCAATCTCTTAAATTTGTTCTTTATTTTTTGTCAAACAAACTTTTGTTTCTTCTCTATACACGTCATTATGATTAGAACAATCTAGAAGTTATGCGTCTTGTACTCTTGTTTATTTTAGGAGTACTATTATTTTTACCACCTTTCTTTTTACCCCAATAATATTTTATTACACAAAATTTTTGTCATGTCCCTCTGCAGATTTAAATAGTCAAACAGTCAATAATTGTATTTAATAGTGGTCAATTATAGTTAAAACATTTTACAATTTTAAATGTATTAATAAGAAAATAATTATAAAATATTAGTAAAGTGCAAAATCATAAATATTTAAAATATTATCAATTTAATTGATAGAATATCATTTTAATACTAACAATTAAAATACAAAAAATACATATATTTCAAAATTTTAGATTTAAAAACTAGAAATAATTTAAATTGATAAAATATATTTTAGTTGTGATTTTTAAATATCTCACACTCTGTCAAATTGCTCGCTTACTTGGGGTTGGAGTGTTTTTTAGGTCACCCATGCTTTTACCATTTGAGTTTTTATTCCGTTGAGGAATTAGTTATTAGAAGCACCACTATTCAGGTACCCGTGCGTTTCACGGGCCGAGAAACGGAGGGAAATGATAGAGAGTCGAGTATTAAATTTAGCTAAAAAATACATGTATAAGTTGTTATAACAATAAATATTTAATAAGAATGAAAAATAAAAAAGTACTTAAACAATAATGAGTATAATAAATTTCATTGAAATAACATCGTAATAGCAAATATACTTAAAGCATTGATGATTTAGTAAATATTTATTGATTAAACTTGTTCATATAAAACAATATTGGTCTGGAAATTTTAAGTGAAATTATTATATCAAAAATTATAAACAGCCACGAAAAGAAGTTCCCTGAAGAACTTGGAAAAAAATGTGGAAAGGTCATAAAGAAGATTAGTATATGAAATTCATTGATTGAACACAATTGGAATGAGCATGATTTGATCGATAATAATAATAACAATGACAAATAATAATTTCTAATTAAAAGAATTGAGGAGCAACCTAATTTAAATTTTGGAAGACTTTTTTATATACATTATTTGAAGTTGTGTCTGAAATATGCGCTTCATCATTAGTTATGAGTAATTTCAATCCTCCTCTGTTTGTGACTCTGGATACTGCAACATATAATTGCCCATGAAAGAAGATAGACTTTGGCAAGTAAATTCTCACATGTTTCAAACATTGACCTTGACTTTTAAACCACTCTTGGGACATCTCAACCTGGATAAACTCTCAAACATAAAAACTCTAATTTGTTATAAATATAAATATAAATGTATATTTATTTATGAGGTAAATGCTAATAATTATTATTAGTAAACTTGTTAAAAAATCAATTTAATTGTTGAAGAATTTTTATGAATGTAAAAAAAATGGTATTGGAAGAATTTTGCCTTGAAATAGGTCTATCCAACCCAACTCAAATTAGTTGGGGTTTTAACATAGTTTTCAAATACCAAGGCTCTAAAATTTAAAAAAAAAATCACTTGGTAAAAATTCTAAAAGTAGAACATATTTAATAAGAAGCAAAAATTTCAATATGTTAAATACTATAATTTTTATTAATTGTTTTTTATTTCTTAATAATTTTTCAACAAATACTCTTAAAAATCTTACTAATACGACCTTATTCATAATATTAGGAGTTTAAATTTTAAAATTATTATTTTATAAATAAAAAAAACTTGCATAACTGCTAATTAAAAGTTTCCATTATAAAAATACTTCTTCATGGTTAAAGCCATAAATCCTTTTTTTTAGAATATAACTAGTTTAGTACCCGTGCGTTGCATCGGGACGAAATAGTAAATATGATATTTATTATAAAAATATATAAAGATATTTTAAAAATATATATTATGATAAATTTTTTAATAATAATTAATATTCATCGTGATATATATTTTAGATTAGAAGATATAACTATTCATATAAATGAATAATATTAATTGTTGAAAGTATTATGAACATTAATATCCTCGAATTGAATTTTTTTATCAGTAATACAAATTTATGTGAGAATTATTTATTCAAAATTGGATACCATACATAAACTCTAAAAAAATTGTTTATTAATATATTGAAATAAATAAGACAATGAAAAAACTAATACAATAAACACGTAATATGAATTTTTTTATGTATTTAAAAATTTCACACTTAGTTTTAAAAAAACTGGTCAAATGCTTTGGTTGAAATTAATATTCTTATTAATCCTAGAGATGTTTTGCTTGTTCCAACCCCATATTATCCTGGGTAAAAACTAATCTCTAAACTAATATATTAAGTATTGCATTTCATAAAACTCAAGTGATGAAATTAAGTAATATATAAGAGCAAACTACTTAAAGAATTCAAGTGATGAAGAGAAAATTATAACTGTTCAAGTACAATGGAATCTAAAAACAATGTTGGAGAAAAGAAAGAAGAGGTGAGCTTCATCAAGCCTATAGTAAATTGTCAATACCAAGTTAATAACATAAGCAAAAAGGGGATCGAACAAACCAAAAATAGCAGTCTTTGCTTCCTAATATAGCATAAACACATATCTTGAAAACCATAAAGGGGAATAAAAGAAGGAATTTCTATAAAAAATACATTGAAATATTGAAAAGGTTAAGAAGTGATGGAGAAAAACAATTTGTTCCGGAACATTTCAAATTTGAAATTTAAATAGATATTAAAATAAGGGGAATTCAATAAATGATGATAGAAGGTTAGCAAAAATTTATACACCAAACACCATGAATTAGGTAACCCACTAAGGGAAAGAATTTAAATTTAAAATAATTAAAAATAAGCTGATTTATCATTGACATGCAGAGAACATAACAACTTACTTAAAAAACGGCCCTGCAAAAATACACCGGGATGCAAATGTAAAATATAAAAAGTTTAATAAATGTATTTTCTGCTCCTTTATTACAACACAAATGAAAGAAGAATGTGCAAAATATGCTTGGAGTTCCATTTAGGGAACCTTCCTCCAATATGGTTGTCTACAAAATTGTTGAAAACCATTTTTCAAATAAGTATAATTATTTTTAGAATATCAAAATGGCCAGATTTGAAAGTTGGATCCAGGTTCATTAACTAAAACAATATCTTTCTTCTTATATGAAGAAAAAAACCTTTTAGACATAACTCCGGGCCAAATCTCTACATTCAAAAGTCTCAATTTGTAAGTGAAATCTTGAAAGAGGTCATCCTTAAATTGATTACTCACATACACAAAAGCATATATTAAACTGATACTAATAATATTAATATTTGATGTAGTAAGTTGTGTCATTTTATCATGAGTTTAATATCTGTACACTGTCAGTGTAAAGAAGTTTTACACAGACATCCAATGATGTGCTGTCACATCATTTATTGAATTTAATAACACCTGAGGTGTCATATTCATTAAATGGTGTGGCGGTACACCATTGGATGTCTGTGTAAAAATTCTTTACACTGACAGTGTATACTAATTAAATTCTTTTATCATATACAATTAATGATAAATCATTATTTTCATTTTTGGTGGGCATCCCCTTGTCGTGTATTTTTACACTTAAATTATTATGTCTTTATATTTTTTTTAATTTTATTATTTTTTATTAATGAGTTTTCATATATTTTTTATTACATAATGAGCTTTCATAATGTTGTTGGTTCTATTTTTACTCTCATATAGTTAGTTTTTGTTTTGGTTTCTTTTGCTGTTGTTTTTGCCCCTTTACCAAAAAAAATATGAAATCTCATTTCCCGTGTAATATATTCTTATTTTATAATTTAAATATGGTAAAATTTTAATTTAAATAAAACACAAATTTTAATACTCATATTTATTATAATATTTTTTAATGAGATTTCATATAATTTCTACTACATAATGAGCTTTAATATGAAATCTCATTTCCCGTGTAATATATTCATATTTTATAATTTAAATATGGTAAAATTTTAATGTAAATATAACACAAATCTTAATACTCATTTATTATAATATTCTTTATTAATGAGTTTTCATATGAAATCCTATTTCCCGTGTAATATATTCTTATTTTATAAATTAAATATTGTAAAATTTTAATGTAAACATAACACAAATTTTAATACTCATATTTATTATATTATTCTTTATTAATGTGCTTCCATATATTTTTTATTACATAATGAGCTTTCATATGATATCTCATTTCCGGTGTAATATATTCTTATTCTATAATTTAAATATGGTAAAATTTTAATGTAAATATAACACAAATCTTAATATTCATATTTATTATAATATTCTTTAATAATGAGCTTTCACATATTTTTTATTACATGATGAGATTTTATATGAGATCCCATTTCACGTGTAATATATTCTTATTTTATAATTTAAATAAGGTAAAATTTTAATGTAAATATAACACAAATCTGAATACACATATTTATTATAATATTCTTTGTAAATGAGCATTCATATATTTTTTATTACATAATGAGTTTTCATACGAAATCTCGTTTCCTGTATAATATATTCTTATTTTATAATTTAAATATTATAAAAATTTAATGTAAACATAACACAATTTTTAATACTCATATTTATTATAATATTCGTTATCAATGAGCCTTCATAAATCTTTTATTACATAATGAGCTTTCATATGACATCTCATTCCCCGTGTAATATATTCTTATTTTATAATTTAAATATAGTATAATTTTAATGTAAATATAACATAAATTTTAATACTTATATTTATTATAATATTCTTTATTAATGAGCTTTCATATATTTTTTATTACATAATGAGCTTTCATATGAAATATCATTTTTACCCGGCTCGACAGGTTGCCTCTCGTGGAGGATACCTGTGGTCTTGCACAAAAAAAATATGAAATATCATTTCACGTGTAATATATTCTTATTTTATAATTTAAATATAGTAAAATTTTAATGTAAATATGACACAAATTTTAATGCTTATAATTATTATAATATTCTTTATTAATGAGCTTTCATATGAAATCAGAAATCTCATTTTCCGTGTAATATATTCTTATTTTATAATTTAAATATGGTAAAAATTAAATGTACATATAACAGAAATTTTAATACTCATATATATTATAATATTCTTTATTAATGAGCTTTCATATATTTTTTATTACATAATGAGCTTTCATATGAAATCTCATTTCTCGTGTAATATATTCTTATTTTATAATTTAAATATGGTAAAATTTTAATGTAAACATAACTCAAATTTTAATACTCATATTTACTATAAAATTCAGCTTTCATAAATTTTTTATTACATAATGAGCTTTCATATGAAATCTCATTTTCCGTGTAATATATTCTTATTTTATAATTTAAATATGGATAAATTTTCATATAAATATAATATAAATTTCAGTATTCATATTGTTATTAATAAAAAATAGTACTGAATTTAAAATATGATTAGTTAAAAAATGAATTAATTAAAATGAAACACTTTATAATTGAAAGCAGGTTCAAATATGTTTGAATTTAAGCAAACATTAAAATTTAAGTACAAAATCAGATATTAAACTGATACTAATAATATTAGAGTCAGGATCCGTTGACACCAGGTGTCAAACTTTATGAGTTACACCTCTTAATAACTTTTTGTAAATTGTGAATTTGACCAATCCAACCGTTGAATTGAAAGTTCTTATAAAGTAGATCAAGCCTATAAAATTTCATAAAAATTGAAATCTAATTGATACTTCATCATCTAATTTATTTTAACGTATAATATGTTTTTAAAATATAAGTAAAAGTCTACTATTGGATAACATACCTACGAATGTCCAAATTAATTGAAATTTGATATACATGATAATGAAGGTAATATAATGTGATTTAACGGTTGGATTGGTCAAATTCACAATTTACAAAAAGTTATTAAGAGGTGTAACTCATAAAGTTTGACACCTGGTGTCAACGGATCCTGACTCATAATATTAATATTTGATGTAGTAAGTTGTGTCATTTTATCATATGCAGTTAATGATAAACCATTATTTTCATCTTCGGTGGGCATCCCCTTGTCGTGTATTTTTTCACTTAAATTATTATGTCATCATATTTTTTATTACATTATGAGTTTTATATGAAATCTCATTTCCTGTGTAATATATTCTTATTTTATAAATTAAATATGGTAAAATTTTAATGTACATATAAAACAAATTTTAATACTCATTTATATTATAATATTCTTTATTAATGAGTTTTCATATATTTTTTATTACATAATGAGCTTTCATATCAAATCTCATTTCCTGTGTACTCCCTCCGTCCCATTTTACTTGACGTTTTATCTAATTTTTTGTCCCAATTTAATTGTCATTTTATAATACCAATATATTATTAAATGTTTTTTTCCAATTTCACCCTTATCAATTAATTAAGTATATTTCTTGAATGATGTGTTTTTAATATGAGAGATAATGGGTATAGTAGGAAATTAATTTATAATTTTCATAAAACTCAGAATATTAATGATATTTCTTAATTCTTGTGTTCCAACCTTAAAGTCAAGTAAAATGGGACGGAGGGAGTAATGTATTCTTATTTTATAATTTAAATATTGTAAAATTTTAAGGTAAATATAACACAAATTTTAATACACATATTTATTATAAAATTCTTTATTAATGAGCTTTCATAAATTTTTTATTACATAATGAGTTTTCATATGAAATCTCATTTCCCGTGTAATATATTCTTATTTTACAATTTAAATATACTATAATTTTAATGTAAGTATAACACGAATTTTAATACTCATATTTATTATAATATTCTTTATTAATGAGCTTTCATATATTTTTTATTACATAATGAGCTTTCATATGAAATCTCATTTCTCGTGTAATATATTCTTATTTTATAATTTAAATATGGTAAAATTTTAATGTAAACATAACTCAAATTTTAATACTCATATTTATTATAAAATTCAACTTTCATAAATTTTTTATTACATAATGAGCTTTCATATGAAATCTCATTTCCCGTGTAATATATTCTTATTTTATAATTTAAATATGGATAAATTTTTATATAAATATAATATAAATTTCAGTATTCATATTGTTATTAATAAAAAATAGTACTGAATTTAAAATATGATTAGTTAAAAAATGAATTAATTAAAATGAAACACTTTATAATTGAAAGCATGTTCAAATATGTTTGAATTTAAGCAAACATTAAAATTTAATTACAAAATCAGATATTAAACTGATACTAATAATATTAATATTTGATATAGTAAGTTGTGTCATTTTATCATATGCAGTTAATGATAAACCATTATTTTCATCTTCGGTGGGCATCCCCTTGTCGTGTATTTTTTCACTTAAATTATTATGTCATCATATTTTTTATTACATAATGAGTTTCATATGAAATCTCATTTCCTGTGTAATATATTCTTATTTTATAAATTAAATATGGTAAAATTTTAATATACATATAAAACAAATTTTAATACTCATTTATATTATAATATTCTTTATTAATGAGTTTTCATATATTTTTTATTACATAATGAGCTTTCATATCAAATCTCATTTCCTGTGTACTCCCTCCGTCCCATTTTACTTGACGTTTTATCTAATTTTTTGTCCCAATTTAATTGTCATTTTATAATACCAATATATTATTAAATGTTTTTTTCCAATTTCACCCTTATCAATTAATTAAGTATATTTCTTGAATGATGTGTTTTTAATATGAGAGATAATGGGTATAGTAGGAAATTAATTTATAATTTTCATAAAACTCAGAATATTAATGATATTTCTTAATTCTTGTGTTCCAACCTTAAAAGTCAAGTAAAATGGGACGGAGGGAGTAATGTATTCTTATTTTATAATTTAAATATTGTAAAATTTTAAGGTAAATATAACACAAATTTTAATACACATATTTATTATAAAATTCTTTATTAATGAGCTTTCATAAATTTTTTATTACATAATGAGTTTTCATATGAAATCTCATTTCCCGTGTAATATATTCTTATTTTACAATTTAAATATACTATAATTTTAATGTAAGTATAACACGAATTTTAATACTCATATTTATTATAATATTCTTTATTAATGAGCTTTCATATATTTTTATTACATAATGAGCTTTCATATGAAATCTCATTTCTCGTGTAATATATTCTTATTTTATAATTTAAATATGGTAAAATTTTAATGTAAACATAACTCAAATTTTAATACTCATATTTATTATAAAATTCAACTTTCATAAATTTTTTATTACATAATGAGCTTTCATATGAAATCTCATTTCCCGTGTAATATATTCTTATTTTATAATTTAAATATGGATAAATTTTCATATAAATATAATATAAATTTCAGTATTCATATTGTTATTAATAAAAAATAGTACTGAATTTAAAATATGATTAGTTAAAAAATGAATTAATTAAAATGAAACACTTTATAATTGAAAGCATGTTCAAATATGTTTGAATTTAAGCAAACATTAAAATTTAATTACAAAATCAGATATTAAACTGATACTAATAATATTAATATTTGATATAGTAAGTTGTGTCATTTTATCATATGCAGTTAATGATAAACCATTATTTTCATCTTCGGTGGGCATCCCCTTGTCGTGTATTTTTTCACTTAAATTATTATGTCATCATATTTTTTATTACATAATGAGTTTCATATGAAATCTCATTTCCTGTGTAATATATTCTTATTTTATAAATTAAATATGGTAAAATTTTAATATACATATAAAACAAATTTTAATACTCATTTATATTATAATATTCTTTATTAATGAGTTTTCATATATTTTTTATTACATAATGAGCTTTCATATCAAATCTCATTTCCTGTGTACTCCCTCCGTCCCATTTTACTTGACGTTTTATCTAATTTTTTGTCCCAATTTAATTGTCATTTTATAATACCAATATATTATTAAATGTTTTTTTCCAATTTTACCCTTATCAATTAATTAAGTATATTTCTTGAATGATGTGTTTTTAATATGAGAGATAATGGGTATAGTAGGAAATTAATTTATAATTTTCATAAAACTCAGAATATTAATGATATTTCTTAATTCTTGTGTTCCAACCTTAAAAGTCAAGTAAAATGGGACGGAGGGAGTAATATATTCTTATTTTATAATTTAAATATTGTAAAATTTTAATGTAAATATAACACAAATTTTAATACACATATTTATTATAAAATTCTTTATTAATGAGCTTTCATAAATTTTTTATTACATAATGAGTTTTCATATGAAATCTCATTTCCCGTGTAATATATTCTTATTTTACAATTTAAATATACTATAATTTTAATGTAAGTATAACACGAATTTTAATACTCATATTTATTATAATATTCTTTATTAATGAGCTTTCATATATTTTTTATTACATAATGAGCTTTCATATGAAATCCCATTTCCCGTGTAATATATTCTTATTTTATAATTTAAATATAGTAAAAATTTAATGTAAATATAACACAAATTTTAATGCTCATATTTATTATAATATTCTTTATTAATGAGCTTTCATTTTTTTTAATTACATAATGAGCTTTCATATGAAATCTCATTTTTCGTATAATATATTCCTATTTTATAATTTAAATATGGATAAATTTTTATATAAATATAATTCAAATTTTAGTATTAATATCGGGGCGGAGGGCTTTGGGGACCAAGGGGGGCCATGGCCCCCCTCAAGTCTCAACTTCTTTTTTTTACACATATATATATAAATATATTTAAATAATTATATAAAAGTATCTATACTAATATATATATATATATATATTTATATATATAGTACACCAATAAAATATAGTTAATTGGGGTATTGAAATTGGTTGATTAAAAATAGTATCTATATTAATATATAAATTTAAATGATGAGGATAATATTTTAAATTTAAATTAAGAAATAGGGATTAATATTGGAATAGGAAAAAATAGAATCAATCAGGATTTGAATTTGAATTGTAAAAATAAGGATTAATGTTAAAAAAATTATCATTAAAAAAAAGAATTCAGTATATAATCCAAACTTAAAGAAGGATTTGAATTTAAATTTAAATTAAGAAACAGGGATTAAAATTAGAATAGAAAAAAATAGAATCTAACAGGATTTGAATTTGAATTGTAAAAAAAATCAATAACATATAGTTTAGGATATTGAAATTGGTTGGTTAAAAATAGTATAAAACAATAAAGATGACTCTCCTACGCACTACGTGTAAAACCGCACACAATTCAACAATTGTTAACTGCTCAACTACAACAGAGTCACGGAGAACATTGAAGACTGATTTGTAAGTGACACGCAGAGCTAATCATCTTTATTCTTTATTGAGAGAGAAATTGCCAAGAAGTTTAGTGTGGATTCAATTATATATGGATTTCGTGACATTAAGGAACGCAGAGCTCTTTTATAGTCTAACCTTTTAGTTACTTTGAATTAATTTTTTTCTTTGATTTTATTTTATATAGTCGTTTTATCCTTTTAACAACTTTATTTATTTAGCAATAATATTTATAGGCTGACTCACACTTCAACTTTATTTGGCCCCCCTATCTTAAGATCCTGGCTTCGCCCCTGATTCATATTGTTATTAATAGAAAATTTAGTACTGAATTTAAAATATGATTAGTTAAAAAAATGAATTAATTAAAACTGTAACACTTTATAATTGGAAACATGTTCAAATATGATTGAATTTAGGCGAACATTAAAATTTAAGGGGGTGTATTGGTTTAGGATTTTAAAAGACTTTTTATGGGTAAAAAAGTCTGTTGGTATTCAATCAGGATTTTAAAAGACTTAAAAACAATCCACTAGTATTCAATCTAGATTTTGAAGACTTTAAAAAGAGTCCGTTAAAATCCATTGGTATTTGTTTGAGATTTCGTAGAACTTAAAAACAATCCATAGGTATTAGAAAATATAAGGATTTTAAGGGATTCTTTTATTACATGGATTTTGAGTGACTTTTTAGTAGTATCTATACATACCAAATCCATCAAACAATCCCACCCAAATTGAAAGGATTTCTGAACATGACTTTTCAAGTGTTTCATTCTCCAACAAGCACAGAGTCACATAACCTTTCTTTCTCTCTCTCACCTCTTCCCCCAACAAGCACTGAGTCACTCACCTTTCGAATCTCTTTCGTCTTTGGGTTATGAAGTACGTTTACTGAATCCTCTTGCAGTGGATAAAATTGTTGTTGGGGGTGGAACAGCTAGTGGAAAGGCTTCCATATCAGTAGACCCTGATGATACTGATGCTACAACTTTTGCGGAAGAGAATATAGATTCTGGGATGCTACAAGCTTATCATGTGCTAAATGGCCTAGCCTTGCATGCCACAATTGATCATCATAAGAGTAAAGATTGTTAACAGAATGAGTATTGTAACAACAAACTCTTGGTTTGTAATATAGAACATAAAGTCTCATTCTTCTTTCAGTTGCACCAATTGATGCGGACCAAAATGAGTCAATTTGCTACAACTTAAAGTTGAAGTGAGAGAGAACCGCAAGCAGGCTGCGGATTTTCCCATGCCTGTGGAAATCCTCCAGAGTAAGGAAATTGAAGTCAGAGAGAACCACAAGCAGGCTGTGGATTTTCCCATGCATGTGGAAACGCTGCAGAGTTAGGAAATCACCTAATTTAGTTGTTACAATTTTCTCTAATTGGGCGACCAACTTGATTACAATTGTGGGCTGAATGTGTTAATTATTTTGGGCAGTTACACTTTGTTTTTAAGGCTTCTAATTATTAGTTTTCATTAGAGTTTACTTGTAACATTTCTGAATGCCAAGGGACATGTGAATTGCGCATAGGCTTAATGTATAGAGCCTTATATATTATGCGCATATGCTGCAAGAAAAAAACAAAATATCATTTTGTTAAAAACATAAGTTTGAGAGAGTTTTCTCTTGGGTTCTTGTGAATCCATCTATTGAGATTTATCAAAGGTTTTCACCCTTTGTGTGTTTAATCTCTTAGGCTTATCTTCCATCCTTGGAAGTGTGACGTCTATCATTTTCCATTCCATCTTCTGCCCTCTCCATTCACGCATTTTATTACCAATCTCTTACTTATGAGCATTCCAACCTAGATAGATCCGTAAACGAATCTACCCCTTCAGATTCTTATCATTTGGTATGAGAGCTTCGGCTCTAGGTTTGGAATGGCGATGGAAATTTACTATACAAGGTGTTTAGTCGAAGGCCACCCATGTTTAGTTGCATTCGATTACGGAAGCGGCAACAATATTGTGAGCCAAAGATTGGTGGAGAAACTCCACCTACCAACGAGCTTTCATCCGAAACAAGCATGGATTAGATTCACTGTGGGACAGTGCGTGAAAGAAGTATTATGTGATATCCCTCCCATGGACTCTTGTCATCTTCTTTTAGGTTGGTCATGGCTTCATTTTTAAAACATTTAATCTTGATGAACGCTCGCTTTCTTTGTGGCATGTGGCACACATGCTTAAGTTGAAATTTTTAACACCAAGGCAAGTGTGTGAGGATCAACGAAAGCTGAAGGAGAAAATGGAAAAGGAAATAAAATAAAAAAAGAAAGGATAGAAAAAGAATCAAGAGAGAGTGAAGAAAAAATGAGCGAAAAAGAAAGAAAAGAGAAAGAAGAAAAAGAACTAGATAAAAAGAGCGAGGAAATTTTAGTTGTTAATGATTTTTCTTCTACTCTTTGTGATGTTATTTTACAAGAACAAGAGGATGGGTCTATGAATGAAATGCACCAACTTTCATGTTTGAAGAAGAAGAACGTTGATATTGTTCCAATTGCGCCATTGTTCATCCATTCCACCGTTGTTAACCAAGTTCAAGAGGATAATGCAAACAAAAACATGGAAACGTTTGTTTGGTAATATAATAACCATATTGTATGTTTTCAAAAGCCTTTTGGATCTGCAATTTTTCTGTTTGAAGAAAAATTAAACATGCAGGTCCAGCATAAAAGAAGAATTGCCCTTAAATCCAATTTTTGGGTTTGTGAACTCTAGAGGAAGACTTCTTTGATGCATGAATTTATCCAAGTTGTATTTGATCCTGGAGGACGAGAATTAGTTTCAAGTTGTGGAAGAATAAAGTCCTTTACAAGGACATAATAGACTTTCAATAAAATTAGTAGGAAAATAAAGCCTTAAGATTCGGGACGAATCTTCTCGAAGAAGAAGGGAATGATGCGGACCAAAATAGGTCAGTTTGCTACAACTTAAAGTTAAAGTCAGAGAGAACCACAAGCAAGATGTGGATTTTTCCATTCCTATGGAAATGCTATAGAGTAAGGAAATTGAAGTCAAAGAGAACCACAAGCAAGCTGTGGATTTTCCCATGCCTGTAGAAATGCTCTAGAGTAAGGAAATTGAAGTCAGAGAGAACCACAAGCAGGCTGTGGATTTTCCCATGGCTGTGGAAACGCTGTAGAGTTAGGAAATAACCTAATTTGGTTGTTACAATTTTCTCTAATTGGGGCAGCCAACTTGATTACAATTGTGGGTTGAATGTGTTAATTATTTTGGGCAGTTACACTTTGTTTTTAAGGCTGCTAATTATTAGTTTTCATTAGAGTTTACTTGTAACATTTTTGAATGCCAAGGGACAAGTGAATTGCGCATAGGCTGAATGTATAGAGCCTTATATATTCTGCGCATATGCTGCAAGAAAAAAAACAATATCATTTTGTTAAAAACACAAGTTTGAGAGAGTTTTCTCTTGGGTTCTTGTGCATCCATCTATTGAGATTTATCAAAGGTTTTCACCCTCACTGCATCATCTTCATAGTTGTGTTGTTCCTCATTGAAGCAATTATTGGTTGTGCCTTTTTTCTTAAAGCTAGGTGAGAAGCCATGCTTTCTGTAACACTAATCCACTGTGTGTCCTATTTTGTTGCAATATGAACAAACTTTCTGTCCCCTACCTCTGCCAAAATTCTGAGTAGGTGGTCTATAACCTCGACCTCCTATTGATCCGCCTCTTTCCTACAACACTTCTTTCAGTAGCACTTACAAGAATCTTGCTTTCTTCTGAGCCATAGTTAGCTCCATTATGCCTTTCTTGCTGGATCAGTAAAGAAAAAGCCTTTGCTATGTTTGGAAGTGGTTCCATCAATGTTATCTTAGATCTAACAGCTGAGTATTCATTGTTTAATCATTTCAAGAATCTAATGACATAATCATTCTTTCTATATGCTTTAATGATTGAAATCAGTTCACTACTGCAATTACATTTAGCTTCACAATTAAAACCATGAATGGGTCAAAAATTGTCAAGTTCCTGCCACATGATTTTCAACTGAGTATAGTATGTTGTAATGCTTAAATCTCCTTGTTTGAAAGCATATACCTCTTCTTGCAAATATGAAATTCTAAAAACATCTCCTTGATAATACCTTGCATGCAGATCATTCCAGATTTCTTCAACTGTGTCCATCAAAAGTGCGTTTTGAGCAATCCCTGCATTCACAGAGTGGATAATCCAAGAAATTATCATGATATTGCATTTCTTCCACGCGATAAACATCGAATCAGTCTTTTGAGGCTTCTTAATAGTTCCATCTATAAACTCCAATTTGTTCTTTGAATCAAGACATATCTTCATTGCTCGACACCAAGAGTGATAATTTTCACCCGTCAAAGGACTTGAAACCAAAGAAGATGCTGGACTTTCATTAGGATGCAAGTAGTAAGGACTTGACACATCAATGCTAGTATTCGCCATTGTAAGAAAAACAAGAAACAACGAACAAAAGGGAAGAAGAACAATGATATCAAAGTTGTGAAGGATGCGCAGCAGAGCTCCCCAGAGGGAGCTCTGATACCATGTGAAGAACTGAGAACTGAAAGAGATTTGCGTTGAAGAAGGTTATTCTCATTGTATCAATAAGGAAGGGTACATGGCTTTATATACAAACCCAAGTAATTGGGAGAAAACGAAAAGAAAGATTAACAAAAAACTAACTAATCTGTTAGTCTAACAAAAAACTGATAACAGAAGTAACTAACAACTGCAATCAATTAGCTAACATGTACCACTTGAACCAACCCGTTAGTATATTTCTCTCATAATATAACACTTGTAAATAAAAAGTGATAAAATATTATATCCACGGCGAGGGCGACAATGAGAATCCATTGGTTCACAAACACGGTTGAATCAAATATAGTACTATCTTAAAATAAACTTTTTACATTAGAGAAATAAAAGTTTTTAATAATTAATAAAAATTAATAATAAATATATACTTATAAATATGGATTTAATAGATATAATGAATTATTAATTTGTTAGAATTTCTTACTTAATTTCTTTAAATGATTATCATCTCTATTTTTTAATAATTTTTTGAAAAGTGCTAACAACACACTCTTTCCAACACACTTTATGTGATTGGTTAAAAGTCACATGGGTCCCATCACATTGGGAGTGGAACCCACGTAATTTGGCGGGACCCATGTGAATTTTAAACAATCACATGAAGTGTGTTAGAGAGTGTTGGTAACACTCATTTTTCCACATTAATCAAATTTTTATATATCAATTTAAACTTTCAACAATTAACGCAAAATTCAAAATGGTTAAGTTGTATTTGTATTTTAAATTTGCTCGTGTTTTTTTTTTTATAAATTATTATAATCTTAATTTTCTACATGTGTTTCAATGACCAATCTGTAATCGTCGAGGATCTTATGACCACTATTCATGCCATCAAAGATCCGTTATTTACTCATATATCAAACAATTTATTTTAAGTTTGAAAAAAGTTTAATTTTTTTTGTGGGGTGAGTACTTAAGAAGGTCAATAACAAAGTAACAAACAAATAACCTAATCACCATTCTGGTAAAAAGTAGCAGAGTTATCATACAAAAAGATCAATTTTACGGTATATTTTTCTAGAATATTCTTTTAGCAAGTTATTAATTTTTATTTTTTAATAAAAAAAATACTAAAAGTGTCTTTATTTTTTTTAAATATATAGTGATAGTAGTAGATGTTGAAAAAGGTAAATCTGATAGGAAACGTAAAACGTGAGTGGGGACAGCGTTCAACTTCAACGGCTCAGTACAGAAACGACTCCGAATATTCTACCTACGATTCCAAATTTTCAATTTCTTCTAGTAACAACAAAACCAATTGTCTCCTCCGCTCACACAATGCAATTGCGTGAACCCATATGCCAATGGAACGCACCCTTTTGTCAAACCAGGGGTAACCCTTGGTTTCCATTCTATGTAAATCAGCGGCTCGAAGCCACTTTTCTTTTTCCCCAAGCACAACGTCACGTGACCATGACCCATTGTCTTCACACACTAACCCTTTTAAATACCCCTCGCTAACCATTCTTCTCCTCACCAAACCACTCTCTAATCTCTCACAACACAAACACTCTCTCTTCCGCCTTTTCTCAACTCCTCTATTCTCATGGGTATTCATTCATTCTACTATTCTATTCTCAGTCTCCTTCTCTTTTTAACACCTTTTAATCTATATCATTTCCTAATGTATTTGTTTCATCTTTGTTGAGCAGCATCAGACAAGAAGATTAAGATCGGAATCAATGGTGATTAGATTTTTTTCATTTTTGTTTTTACTAGGATTTTTATTTATTTTAACCTAACTATATGAATATGAATTCTCTGTATGCAGGATTTGGAAGGATTGGCCGTTTGGTGGCCAGGGTTGCTCTTCAAAGGGACGATGTTGAACTTGTAGCCGTCAACGATCCTTTCATTACCACTGATTACATGGTAAAGCCTTTTTCCTTTGATTCTATTTGGAAGTAGTACTGGTAGGTTTTGCTAACAATGTGCGTTGTTTTGTTTGAACTTTGATTGATCTTGTAGACATACATGTTCAAGTACGACACCGTTCATGGCCAATGGAAGCATTTTGATGTTAAGGTGAAGGACTCTAAGACTCTTCTCTTTGGTGAGAAGGCTGTCACCGTTTTTGGAATTAGGTAAAGTTTCTTTCTTGTGATTTCTGATTGTAGAACACTAGATTCATGCTACCATTTTTTTGTGTGTCTAATTCCTTTGATCTTGTTGTCAGGAACCCTGAGGAGATTCCATGGGGTGAGGCTGGTGCTGATTATGTTGTTGAATCAACTGGTGTTTTCACTGACAAGGAAAAGGCTGCTGCTCACTTGAAGGTTCGATGTGATCTCTGATTCTCAAATCTCAATGTATCTATTGATTACTTGTCATAGATCGTGATTTTAATCATGAAAAACTGTGTTTTTTGTTTAAATTTAGTTCTGTGTATAAAGTATAAACTGTTATGGACTCTTTCCAATGTCACATGCTGCAATTCTTAGTACTCTGATCTTGCCTCTGTTACAGAGGATTCTCTGTTCCATAGTGTTTGACTCATTAATTGTCTTAAAAATAATTTTAAAAAATTATTATCTTAATTAGATTTGTAAGGAGATTATTCAATAATTTGATATGGTGAATGATTTGGATTTTGTTGATGATTAGGGTGGTGCCAAGAAGGTTGTCATTTCTGCCCCAAGCAAAGATGCACCAATGTTTGTTGTTGGCGTTAACGAGAAGGAATACAAGCCCGAGCTTAACATTGTTTCCAATGCTAGCTGCACCACCAATTGCCTTGCTCCTCTCGCCAAGGTTTTTTATTTGATACCCCTTATGATATATATTATATTCATTGGTGTTTCTATCTGTGATTCTATATTTAACAATTTGCCTATTTTACTTCTTAAATTATTAATCTTAAATTTTTTCCACAGGTTATCAATGACCGTTTCGGAATTGTCGAGGGTCTTATGACCACTGTTCACGCAATCACAGGTCCGTAACGTCCGTTAGTTACTCACATTGGACAATTTAATGAATTTATTAAACTTAAATAGGGGTGATTTTATGGTATAGTTTTTCTAGAATATTCTTATATTCTTTATGAAGTTGGTATTTTTATTTAAAAGGACATGATAATATTTTTTTATTTAACTTTTTCTAAAACGTATAGGTAATATGAATTTTTTTTAACATCTTTCAATTTTACAAGTTTCCTTTTTTTAAATAAACACAAATATACAGAGACCAATATTCCTTTTTTTTAATTAATATGTGGCGTTCTTTTATTTAAGATGAAATTGGTATTCATTATCTATTTCTTGTGATGAATCAGCTACTCAGAAGACTGTTGATGGTCCATCAAACAAGGACTGGAGGGGTGGAAGAGCTGCTTCCTTCAATATAATCCCCAGTAGCACTGGAGCTGCTAAGGTACCTAATTATTATATATAAATGTATAACACATTATTGAAGGGTGTAACTTCTATTCCAAATCTTTTATTCTGTCTCATCATTGATTGTTGAATTTGGGACATACAGGCTGTAGGAAAAGTTCTTCCAGCACTAAATGGTAAATTGACTGGAATGTCTTTCCGAGTTCCTACTGCTGATGTTTCAGTTGTTGACCTCACTGTTAGATTGGAGAAGGCAGCAACCTATGAGCAAATCAAAGCTGCTATCAAGTGAGTTTTAAACTTTTTTTTTTGGGGTTTTTCAACTTTTGACATTTGGTAAATTGAAATGTGTTTTCCTCCTAACTAACCCCTTTGTGTTGAATGACAAAACCCAGGGAGGAATCAGAAGGCAAATTGAAGGGTATTTTGGGTTACACTGAAGATGATGTGGTGTCTACTGACTTTGTTGGTGACAACAGGTAATGTTGATTTTTGAAGCAATGTAGTTCTTTATCAATCTTTATTGGTGGAAAGATAAACTATCATGATCAGCTTTTGGGGTTCTCTCAATCTAATTATTATGTTGGATATTGTACCATATGCAGGTCTAGCATATTTGATGCCAAGGCTGGAATTTCTTTGAATGACCACTTTGTAAAACTTGTTTCGTGGTATGACAACGAATGGGGTTACAGGTAATTGCTCTCTAAACCTTGCTGTCATAATCAGACCTTGAATACCAGGATGAGCAAAAATGTTGATTTTTTTATCCTTCTTAAAAAGTGTTTACATAATGAGGACATTTTGTTTCTTTCTTTGCAGTTCCCGTGTGATTGATTTGATTGTTCACATCGCTACTGTGGCTTAAAGCTGAACTTGGGCTGCATCTTTACACCGTTACAAAATTTGTCCCAGTCAAGGTTTGCTAGTGTGTGAATTCGGAATAAAAAACTTGTGTTGTTAGTGAGATCATTGAAACACAGTGTCAACATTTTTATTTGTATTTCAAGTTAGAAGGCGGCCTTAGTTTTTTCCTCCTCTTGTTTGAGAGATGGATGACTTGTATTTCGTTTTCATAATTATTAATATAAGCAACATTTTGTTTCCAATGACTCTTTGCTACTACAACTTCCTCTGGTTTATATTTAGTTGATTGAATTACGCCCGCTGATCAATACAATCTATATCGATTTTGTTTTAATAATATGCAAATTATCACAGTTATGTAAGCACAAGGTAAAGAAGTTCAAGTTAAGAAATACTGCCCGGCCCGGCCCCAATAATGTTATTATGAAACATCAATTCTATCCTCAACTTTTTTCTTAGTTTTTTTTTTAATTTTGTTAACTAGTATGTATATTTTAAAATAAATCATATATAAAATATAATTTACTATAAATTTAAATAATATGTAAAAATAGATATTGAGAATAAAATATGAACTTTTTTTATATATTATTATAATTAAAATTAATTAACTTTATAGTGAATACTTATACCCCAAACTCGCCTTGTCTTATTGAAGTTGTGTTAGCATGGAGTTTACCTAATCATGTTAAAGCAGGTTTTTTTTTTCCGTAAAAATAAGACTGAGTTCAGATTTAATTGTCGGCTTTTAATTATCACGAGACTTTAAAAAAGTTAGTTGTAAGTATTCTTTGAGCTCGGAGACGACTGATGCACCATCCCCACCCTAAATTAATAAAAAATAGCTGAAATTATAAATAATTTGCTTGAATGTTAAAATTTTACTAATTTTATCTTAAATTTTTATTTTAATAAATTACTAGCAAATATATTATATATTGACCGAATGTTTTCTAAATTAGGTAAACTATAAAAAGTATAATAAATTAAAAGAAAATATTTAAAATTATAGATAATAAACTTATGTAAAACTAAAAAAAAATGTTTAATAAAAAATTTTAAATTAAAAATTGTATAATCAATTATAATAATTTAAAAATTTAAAACTTACAACTTACAAGAATTTATTTAAGAAAAAATGCATTATTTAATCACTCTCAAAAAATAAACTTCAATATATAGAAAGTTGTGTTATTTAGACTTTAATATTTATTATTTTTACTATTTATATCCTAATATTATTAATACTAGACATTATATTTAAAAAACAAGTAGAAGTAATTTGCTAAAATTTGAGATTGATCTTGTTGTGAGTAATTTGTAATTTAACCATAATTTCATTCAAGATAAATTCTAGTAGCACATTGTTTAATACATTATTTTCAATACCTTTTTTTAATTCACCATAACCATCAATTGTGGGATTCACTCTTATTTGATGGGATCCATATAATTTTTAACAAATTATTAAAAAATATAACACACATTGGATTTAATTGATATACCAATATACAAATATTTTACACAGACATCCAATGATATCCCACCATACCATTTAATGAATACGACACCTCATGAGTTATTAAATTCAATAAATGATATAACAATATATCATTGGATGTCCATGTAAAATTCTTTTACACTGACCGTGTATATATATTAAACTTATAAACATTTACATTTCTAACACCATTTTTATTCAATCCAATATATGTTGCTTGCGTTTTTTTTTTTTTTCTTTTTACAAGTGTTCTAAAATGGGTAGGCGGGTTATCGAGGTTAAAGACTAGGCTTACGGCCTTCGTCCTAATTTAACATTTTGCTTTTCACACCCTGCCTTTTTTCCTTTTGTACTCCTTTACTCTCCCTCCGCTCTCAAATATAAGAAAAAAAACTAACTCACTCTAATTAAGAAATGTTAGTTAACTTCATTAAATTTTCTTGATGTCATCTAAAAATGAATTGTATTCTCTAAATTGCCCTTCATAGGAGACTCCAATTTTATTGAAATTTGTTCCAAGTGGAAACACTATCTCTACATGGTTCATTAAATAGGGTCATTAGATAGAACAATTTAAATTTAAGTAAAGGATATTTTAGTCCGAGGTCATTAAATAAGGCAAAGTTAGTTGAAATTTGTTTATATTTTAGACAAACACAAGTGGATTTTTTTTTGCTTATATTTAAGACCGGGGGAGTATGTTTCTAAATTCTTTTTTAAATATCCTCTATCCATTTATGGGAATAATTTCTGAAAGCTTCATGACAATAATTTCTTGAATTAATTGTTAAAAATATTTGAAAATTAATTTTCGGAAGCAAAAATTACTTGAAGAAATTATTTTTTGGTATTATGTTTTTTTTTAAAATACAACTTCTAGAAGTTAGTTTTCAGAAAAAATTTTCGACAGTTAATTTCTGGACGTGTAATATTTTATATAAAAGTTCTCATTTTTTAGAGATGTAAAAAAATGAAACACAACAAAAAAACAAAAAAAAAGAGAGAGAAATAGGAGAAATGGAGAAGAGAGTAGGGTGGAGTGGAGGAGCGAAGATGCCGTGGGGGGACGTGGTCGTGGGGGTTGGGAGGTGGAGGTGGAAGTGGGGTGGGATGAGAGTGTGGGTGTGGGTGTGGATAGTTTGGAAAAGATATTATAAAAAAAAAAAGAAATGGTGTGAATAGTAAAAAGGAGAATGCTAAAAGCATCTTCCCCTACTTTTAGGCCCATCATTAAAAAAACCACGTTTTTTTTCTATTTTTTTTCTATTATGAAGATTTGGACAAAAAATGCCCAAATGAGAGTGACTCCTTACTTTATTACACTCTAAAGTGTAACACTCATTTTAGAGAAGCCAAACCTGAAAGACTAAATACTACCTCGATTGTGGTCAATTTCTTTAATTTAGAAAAAAATTAAATTGGAAAAAAAAATCATGCAATGATAGTTGTTAATATTATAGTGGAAATATAGTACAAAAGTACTCAAAAATATTAGATGATGTGTAATATTATATAGGTAAAGTGTGTTTATTTTATTTTGTTTGTTTTTTATATTATTCCCATTAAAAACATAGGATAAAAGCAACTCCAACGGGAGTTTTTATCTTTTTACTAAGGACATGTTGCTTATGAGTTACAGGGTTGGAATAAGACCGTGAGACCCATATAATGTGTGTATTATTCTCTCTCACTGAAAATTTCCACTAACTAGAGAGGATTTTTTTCATGTGGATAACCGATTAATTCTTACATGGGTACAAACCTAATATCTCTGGATCAACTGGTAAGGGGCTGTTCCAGCTTAACCAGTAGTCTCGAGTTCGAGCCCTTGTGTTAAATACTCAGAGGGAGAACTTTAAATATTGCACAAAAAAAAAAACTAACATCTCATCTTTAAATATAACCAATTAAAATATTACAACTCATCAAAATCAAATTATAAAACTAATTTGTAAAATTCCCAAAATCTAGGCAGATTGTACTTCCCCTTTTTCCCTCATTTTCACCCAAATGGGTTATGGCCACAAACTATTTCCTATGTCCGTCGTCATATGATGTAATTTGGATGGGCAAACTAAAGCAGTAGAAAACTAATATAGGAAGAACAAAAGGGTTATATAGCTCATTTTGTTGTTTATGTTATCTTGCTAATGGATTTCCTTATGTGATTGCTTTTTGCAACACTGTGTTCTACCCTTTGCTTCACGATCTTTGAACTTTAAATTGACATAATATGTTTTGTCAATGCACACATCCACTTTTTACTTTAATGGTGAAAATCGATCCCTCTCTCAAAAGAAGTAGGGGTTAGCAATGGTTATCAACGGTGGTTTGGGTGAGATAGAAAAGATGACAGTGGGTGCAGTGATCATGCTGCACAACTTGGTGGTTTCATTGTAGCTCAAACATCAGGTGTCTTTTAAATGGATATATGGGTGATCGTTGTGTCAATAGGTTAGACGTTGGATAGTCCTGCTAGTGGCCATATCAACGATGGTGACAATGCGCCGATAGGCTGCAAACCAATTGACCATGGTGGTTAGGTGAAGAGAAAGGAGGAAAAGGAGGGTAAAGAGAACTAGAGGTGTTTATGGGTCGGTTTGGTTTGGTTATATAGGAAAAATAAATCGGAACCGAATAAAACTGTTCGGTTTAGATTTTTCAATTTTTTGTAAGTGGCCCAAACCAAACTGAACTAACCAAGAACGAGTTGATTAAGTTTGGTTCAATCATATCATAAACTTTCCAAGTCAATACAATCAAAATTATTTTTCAGATTTTTTTAGCAAATAATAAAAAAATTCATTTAAGAAAAAAGACAACCTATAATAAAAACTCATGATGATATTTAATCTCTCCTCTCTTCCAATTTTTTTAGTATAGTTTTTTATTTAGATCATTCGGTTCAGGTAACAAGTTCAGTGTCTTTAATTAGTTACATGAATCAATCATTGACAAGTTTGATTGGTTTGGTTCAGGTCCAACCCAATTGAGCTAAAAAAATCCAATCCAATTAGATTGGTTCGGTTCCTCGTGATCATCAAATTGAACCGAACCAATGAACACCTCTAATGAGATTCACACTGTTTTTGGTTATGGGAATCTAGGGAGAGAGAGAGAATGGAAAGGGGGAAGGTGAGGAAGACGTTTTTAGAATTAGATAAATTAATTTGTAATTTATTTTAATGAGGAGTAATACTTTAATTGGTTGTGTCTAAAAATAAGATGTTAAATTTGTGCCCATATAAGAATTACTCATGGGTAACCACTCGTTGCTTTTGTGAGCAATAGTGTGTTATAAAATGTTGTGGGTCCATCATGGTAGGATTAGCGGTTAGCAAAAAAAAAAATCCAAACACTTTTGACAATGGTATTTAGTGTTCGTTTGGTTTACAGTTGAATAGAATTGATTCTGAAAATCAATGGTTGAAATGAGTGATGCACGTTTCACGAAGCACATAAGACGGAAGTGATTTAAAATCAATTCCACAAAATCATGGTTTTGATTTTCTCAACGCCCAACCAAATGGGCTACTAATCATTGTCAAAAAGGTATTTTAACTGAAAAAATAATTGTTTACCAAAAACCAAAATCTTTAGAGTTGTTGAGATATAAATATATGATGTAACTTGTGAAGCTCATTTGGAATGTTTTAGAGTTGTATTATTGAAGAGAAATATTACCTAAGATGTAAAAAGTAAGAGGAATGATTAAAACACAAAAATGAAGGCAGATTTTGAGGTGGGGCCTTCTTTAATTAATAAAATATTATTAAAACTATCATAATTTTATTTATAATTTATCTTTCAAGCTTTTTAAAGTATAAATTTACTTATTAAATTATTGTAATTAATTTAATTTAACATTTTTTCAATCAATAATTAAACCAATGCATTTGATCTATCTTCAGACATTGTTGATCTTAGGTAAAAAAATTCATTTCTAGTGAAGAACAATTTCTGAGGGGATAGTACCCCGGGCAAAGACCGGGAAAGTCTCTAGGCTCAAACAATAATTACATAGTAACTTACATTTACCCCATCTCAAGTAAATGTGTAGGGATTCAAACCTATAACCTGTCAGATGTGACACCTTGTCTTTTTACACTCAATCAATCATTTGGGGTTTAAGCAATACATGTATTTGAAAATGAATAAAACTTTCTTACCTTTATACCACTGTCAAACTAAATTGCAACTTTCTACAAAAGACAAAAGGTTGGAGTGAAAGATAGTAAAAAAATATATAATAAAATAGAATAAATTATAATCGAAGGCAAAGCTTAGAAGAATTAAAGACCTAAATGAGAGATGAAGATAGAAAAGCATTTTGGAATCATTAAAAAACATTTAAAAAGGACAAATAATGAGAAACATAGCTTGTCAATAGTGGAGACAACAATTGTGTTATGAATTTAAAAAAGAGCAACCAAAGAGAAACATGGTCGTGATTCGCATATTGCAGCTGTGTTTTATCTTTTATGATCTTGTCACTTTGTAGATTTTATCTAGATTTAAAACATTACCTATTTAATTTTGAAGACTGTATGAAGATTTTGATGAAGTCAACCCTTCAAGCAAGAAAAGGTGAAAGGCAAGAGACGCCAAAGACTTAGTATGTTTGCAATTATTTGAAATATGGTGCCTCTCACATATATGGACTCAAACTTTTGGTTAATTAAACTGAATCCAAGCCTTAAAATAAATCAAAGCGCTTGGGAAAGAAATAAACTAGTTTTAACAATGATAAATGAAAAAATTAAGCTTTAAGAAATGGTTGAGAAGTGAAAAAAAGAAAGTTAGTTAGCATGAAATTATGTTAAAAGAGCTAGAAATTCATTTTCTTAATGTTTTAATCGATTACATTAGTATGTAATAGATCAAAATGTTCTTGGATAATTCCCAGGTAAAATTTAGAACAAGATAATGATCAAGTGCAAAATAAATTCATTGGGAATTGTGATTCTCTTTGTTTTAAACCAATTAAATTAATCTAAATTGAAACTAAGAATTTTGATATCAACTTAATCGATTACATCACTAATTCAATCAATTTCATCATTAAAAATGAGTCTTGTAATCGATTACAAGAACTACATATAATCAACTATGGTGTACCTCGAGCTAAAAAATAACTAATTTTTCATAGTTGTTATCACTTCCTAATTAACTCTAACAACTAGAATTTGATTACTCTCTATAAAATGATCCTTGAGAACAAAATCACATAATGAAAGAAAGAGTGATTTACTTTACACAAAATTCTCTGAGGAGTTTTAGTTGCATACATGTGAGTTAAGGCATTAGAAGTTTAGAGAGTTATTCTTCAATATGTAAATATTTGTCACACAAGGTGATTGTAATTTTTCTTTTCAATTTTCTATAACATTGCGCAAGAGGGTGAAACAACTCTTGGAGAAGGGAAAACAAGGCTGCAGATGGGGTATCCTACAAAAGTGGAAAGGGCTTTAGCAATAGTGAGCATATATTGTGTGGAGTTGAAGAACTTGGTGTAGCTTTCTATGGTTTGGTTTCTTATTGGATAATCTTAGATATAAAATTGAGGATTTGATATAGCTCTTCGTGGTTTGAGAATGAACCAATCTAAAAACCTTGGTGTATCCTCTTTCCATCTCTCTCTCTTTATTAAGCTTTACAAAATTTTTCTTTATATCACATCAATGATATGTTTGTAATTGTTTAGCTCTTTCACTTGATCAATATTAGAAAAAAAACTATCAGATACATATATAAATCTAGATTGTTTTCGATAAATTTGTGATGTTTTGATTGATATATATTTAGGTTGTTATTTAGACATGACAAACATCTCTATTCTAGGGATTGGAGGTACCTCAATACAAATCCACAATGATATAAATAATCATGATCATTCTTTACCTTTTGAATTAATGTTTGACAAAATTTTGTTCAATATTGAAATGATTAATACTTGTAAATGCGTTAAATTAAACCTTATATTTGCATTATCATAAATATATATATATATATATATATATAAAAGACGAAGAACTAAAAGATACTATTAAGTTTGGTGACAGAAAAACCAGATTTTTTCACATGTCTACTATGGTTAGAAGAAAGAAGAATAAGATAGAGGCTTTGCATGATGATGACGGCCGAAATATATCTGATCCATGGAGCTTCAGGAGTATGTTGTTAATTTTTTCAAGAATATTTACTCAGGGACAAATGTTTTGGAAAGGTGGACCCTCACTGGTTGCTTCCCTAAGCTAAGTCATGAAGCTTTTGATTTTATTCAAGTTATCCCCACTGATCCTGAAATTAGAGATTCAGTCTTTGACATGGCTCCTTTAAAGGCACCGGGTCCTGATGGTCTTCATTCCATCTTCTATCAAACTCATTGGGATTTGGTAGGACCTTCTGTGTGTAAAATTGTTAAGGATGTGTTTATGGACCTCTCAAAGGTTAGTGATTTGAATGAAACTCTTCTAGTGCTCATTCCTAAAATTGATAATCCGGAGCATGCTAAACACTTGAGACCTATCAGTTTATGCAATATGATTTACAAGATTATCACCAAACTTATTACTAGAAGATTAAAGCAGTTCATGGATTTTCTGGTTGCACCTTACCAATGTAGCTTTGTTCCGGGAAGGCACAACTCTAATAATATCATTGTTGCTCAAGAGGTATTTCACTCCATGAGAAGTTGGAAGCGGAAGGAGGGGGCCCTGGCCATTAAAGTAGATCTTGAAAAAGCCTATGATAGGCTTTCTTGGGCTTTTCTGGAGGATACGTTATTAGACATTGATTTCAAAAGTTCTTTCTGTAACCTTATTAAGTGGTGTATGTCTTCTAGGAAGGTGCGTGGGATCTCTTTACCTCTTCGTTTTAAGTATGGAAAGACTTGGCCATTTAATTCAGAAAGAGGTCTCTCAGGGTAGGTGGCGCCCTCTCCAACTGAGTAGGAATGATCCTCTGATTTCTCACTTGATTTTTGCTGATAATTTAGTCTTATTTGGGGAAGAAAGTGAAAACCAAATGTTGGTGATTATTGATTGTCTTAGAAAATTTTGTTAGGCCTCTGGAGAGAAGGTGAGTGTGGAGAAGACAAGATCTTTTGTATAAAAAAATGTGCATTTCTCTAGGATCCAAAGGTTACGCATGTTTTCTGGGTTCACAGTGTCGAGCAATCTGGGGAAATACTTAGGTGTTCCCTTGATTACCAATTCATTATTGATATGGCTTGCAAGCGCCTCTCTAGTTGGAAGGCCCATAACCTCTCCTTTGTTGGTCGCGTCACTTTGGTCCAATCTGTCTTGAGTGCTCTACCTACATATGTTATGCAAACTACATTACTCCCTAAGTCTGTCTGCAGGGAATTGGAGCATATAATGCGGGATTTCTTATGGGGTACCACTAATGGGAAGAAAGCTTGGCATACCATCTCTTGGGAGAAGATTTGTAAGCCCAAACAGCTTGGTGGGCTTGGTATCAGGAAAATCCGTGACTTTAACTCGACTTTGCTTATGAAATTGGGGTGGGGTTTCATTAGTCAACATGAAGCCTTTTGGTTCAAAGTGTTGAGAAGTAAGTATGGGTGTGGGCTCACTGAGATTCCAAATGTCCAAAAAAGCATAGGTACTCTAATGCTTGGAGAGGAATAGTCACCACCTGGAAGCATGTACTTCGTGGGTTGCGTTGGATTATTGGTAATGGGAGAAAAATTCTCTTTTGGCAGCATGTGTGGCTCCCTGGGGGTGTTCTTTAAAGGATCTGGTGTCCTCTCCTATTCCCCAAGAGCAGTTGTTCCTTCCGGTTTGTGCGTTCATCAAGGAAGGTGCGTGGGATGTCTCTATGTTTCGCTCCCTCTTGTCGGAGTGGGTCGTGAATGAGATTATGAATCACCCAGTTGCTTCTGATGAACTAGACGAAGACTATCCTAGCTGGAGCCTTTCATCGAGTGGGCTTTTCTCTACTAAATCAACTTACCAACTGATTACAGGGGGAATGTTTCGCATAGAACCCAAGTTTGGGACCTTATCTGGAAGTGGAATGGACCTCCCCGTGTGAGATTATTCTTGTGGACTCTTCTCCGTGATGGCCTTAAGACGAATGTGAGGCGCCAACGTTGCTCGATTGGAACTTCTTCTTACTTGCCCCCTTTGCCAGGCTTTGGAGGAATCTCCAATGCATATACTTTGAGATTGCAGGGTCTCTAGAGAAGTGTGGAACGAGCTCAGAAGGAAGCATAAGGATATGCCAAGTCGTTGTTGGAGTGCGAATCTGAAGGAGTGGGTTACGACCAACCTTTATCAAAGTGGAAAGAGAGATTTCCATCTCATCTTTGGGGTGATTCTTTGGGCAATTTGGAACGCTCGAAATGAGGTTTGTATGGCCAACAAGCAGTTTATTCCTTCAGATGTGGTTAGGAGAATTAATTGAACAATTTGGGAAGTCAAGCACTCCACTGTTTCTAGCCCGCATAGGTCACCATCTTATTGCATCAAAGAAGTGGGGTGGGTGTTACCTCAGCAGGGCTGGACCAAGTGCAATGTTGATGGTTCACTTAAGGGGGTGGGTCCATGGTAGCTTGTGGTGGTGTATTTAGGGACGCGACTGGTCAATGGTTGCCTGGTTTTGCTAGGAATCTTGGCACGGGAACGATTCTGTCAGCAGAATTACAAGCCATTTTAACAGCCTTGACTCTAGAAATGGAAAAAGGGTGTCAATAGGTTATGGGTGGAAAGTGATTCGCGTGTAGCTGTTCATCTCATTGAGAAAGGGTACCCCGCCTCACATATGTGCGCTTCCCTTCTGAATAGGATTCATCATCTATGTCATCAGGATTGGCAAGTAGTTATTACTCATGGCTTGCGGGAAGGAAATTGGGTCGCTGACTGGCTTGCTAATTTTGCATGTGATCTTACCTTAGGCTTACATGTTTTTGATATTCCTCCTCAAGGGTGTATCCCCTTACTTTGGCATGATTTTATTGGGGTTTGATTCCCCCGTAGAGTAGTTGTTTAGTTGTTCTGGCCTTTTGGCCTCCTCATTACAAAAAAAAAAAAAAATACTATTAATGTTGGAAATCTCAAAACTGAAGTTGAGATTCTAATTTTCTAAATTATGAAGAAAAAAAAGTTTCATCTCTTGAGAATTATTGAATTACTATAGATATTAACGGATTTTTTTTTGTTTAACCACATGTAACCTCCACGGGAGACAATCTTGTTCGAGCCGGAAACATCCACATCATGGTGGGGCTAGCTCTCCCAGCGGAGATTTTTTTCATCCACAAGACTCGAACCCGAGAACTTGCTTAAGGGGAATCAAGCATGTACCACTTGAACCAACCCCCGTTGGTATTAATGGATTTGATTTAATAAAATTACGATGAAAGAAAAAATTAATCTAATCAAATATTCTAAAAGGAAACAATGATCACTGATCAGTACTGGATCTGATTGTATTAAATTTTGTCCCCAAATCAAATCACCTCGTTACCTTAAACACAACATGATTGATATAATGATTTTTGTAGGAAATGATTATCTATTATTTGGGTAAATAGTATTTTAAGATTTTATTTTTTATCATTGAGTGTTTGCCGTTTGGTATAACACGAGCAACAGAATAATATTATGCGTAACAAAATTCAATACAAATTTTAATTGTTAATTATTAAAAAGTTCAAGTGGTTCACGTATTAAAACCAAAATTCTAAAAATAATATCCCATAAAATAAGTAGCTTAAATATTATGGAGATGGGATTGGACTTTATGAAACAAAAATATGTATTTTTTTAGCCACAAATATCCCTTATTATTAGGGATAATTAATCATGTTTGGGGTTTAGTCACATTTAGAGTATGTTTGATAAAACTAGTTGAAAAGTTAGCTGAAAGCTGAAAAACTCGCTGAAAGCTTAAAGCTAACTGAAAGCTGAAAAACTATTGAATGTGTTTGGTAAAATTAGTTGAAAATGGTAAAATGACATTTAAGGACAACATTAATTATTAAATAATAATAAGTGGGGGTGATTGATGACTAAACTTGTAATTAATTTTCTGCTAGTAGCTGAATTTTTTTTTAAAAAAAAAGCTACTCCAAGTAATTTTTTAAGAAAAAATTATTGCTACCCAAAAAACTACCTTCCCAAACACTGCTAAAATGGTTTCCGCTACTATTTTCAACTTTAACTAGCTGAAATGATAAGCCAAATATACTCTTAAATCATACAATCCATGTGGAAAAGTTTGTTTAATGGGGGAAAAAATAGATATATTGATTTTTTTTTTGTAATTGCCATTTGCCAGGTCAGATTTTGTCTTACGTAATTGTTTTGAGGCCTCTGGCACAAATGCACAATGGATGCATGCGGGTGGCACATGGACATGATATTGCCCATTTCATTTATTAGAGTTAGAGATGAAAGAATAAGAATCAAATCCCGTGATCCCACGATTCAGATCTATATATCTAGCAGACAGAAGAAACGCATATACATAGATTAGGAGTGGCAACAGGTCAGACTGTTAGTCAGGGCTTACTACTCGGTCTACATCATGTTCAGGTCAAGGCTTTTTCAAAAGCATATTAGTGTGTTTGGTAAAACTAACTGATAAGTTAGCTTGTAGCTGATAAGCTAGCTGCTAGCTGATAAGCTCCGAGCTTTGAATTAGAAGTGTTTGATAAAACTAGCTGATAAACTAGTTAATAAATGTAAAATGACATAAAAGGACATAACTACATAGGTTTTATTATATAAATTCTATTTGTGTTTTTTAGATAAAATATATTATTATGTAATTATAATTTTAGAGTTTTAAAAAAAAATTAAATTCTTATTAAATTTTTAATGATAAAATATTTAATTAAAAATTAAAATAAATAGTTAAATTGATAAAATAAATAGTATAATATAAAAATAATTTCATAAAATAGAAAAGAAAATAACAATTTTAATTACATGTAATAACAATCAGCAAGTACTAAGATGATTGAGATTTTACTACGATACAATAAATCAAAAATCATTGGCGAAAACGAGCCTCTAATAAGAATATGTTAGCATACAATTAATTTGATTGCATTAACGACAGTAAGGGAAGAATGATATTAACGAAAGTAAGGAAATTATATTAAAATATAAGGGATAGTGGTGGAAGAAAATTAAATAAGCTAGAAACTAGTTAAGGTAGCTTGTAGCTTATAAGCTAGAAGCTCCCAAAATAAGCTACTTTAATGTACTTTACCAAACACTTTTGAGATGGTCAAACTAGCTTATAAGCTAGTCAAATAAGCTAGTAGCTAGCTTATTGGCCTTGCCAAACACACTCTATATAGCAAAACAGGTCAGACTTCAGACCATCGAAAAAGCCTTTTGAGCCTATCAGGACGGTCTATTTAACTGAATATAAATAAAATACTAATATTTTTATATTGATATTATTATTATAAATTTTTTTTATTACTTTTTCCTTATAATTATATACTTATTAGCTTGTATAAACATTTAAGTATGTTAAAAACTTGGGCCTATAAGTCTATTCATATATATGCTTATCATATATTCAAGTACCTTACTGCTAAAACAGGCTTTTAAACAGGCTTTAAGGCCTTGTTAGGCTTTAAATAGACCAAACTCAGACCATAAAATAAAGCCTATGTCAGGTAACAGGCCAAACTCAAGCCATGAATTTAAAGTGAAAGTCAGTCAGGCCTTGAAAAAGCCTATCCTCGGCTCGGCCTATTCCTACCGTTAACGTATACATATAGAGATGGAGGTAAGTCCAAGATTGCTCCTCGGTTAGTTCGCCAGTGTCACCTTCCATGTGAAAGTGAAACTAGGTATATAAAAGGCTGTCTTTTGTTTTAATTAATTAATTTCATTTCGTTTTTTTCTTCATTGTAATTATAATTAAAATGATTAAATTTATAAATTTTATTATTTTTATTCAATTCAATTCAGTCTTTCAATATTTTAATTATTATAATTAAATATTTCATCAATTTTTCAATATTTTTATCTTTTAATCTTTCAATATCGTAATATTTTGATCTTTCATTATATTTATGAAATTCTTATCTTATGTTTTTAGAGTACTAATTAAGAAGAACCTTGACTTAATTTTATTATTAGATTAATTTTTTTCCTGACTTTTATCACCCCATAAAAATTCACTAAAAAATAAAAGGCTTAATTACACATTTGGTCCCCCTACTATCATCAATCCGTGTTTTTGGTCACCCTACTTTTTTTTTCGCGATTTTGGTCCCTCTAACACATACTTGGGAGGTATAGAGGGACCAAAATTTTGAACTATATCGTGAATTTGGAATAGTAGGGGGACCAAAAACGCGAAAAAGAAAAGTAGGAGGACCAAAATCGCGAAAAAAAAAGTAGGGGGACCAAAATCGCGGATTGATGATAGTAGGGGGGACCAAAAGTGCAATTAAGCCAAAATAAAAAAAAAGCATTCATACAATTTTCTTGTAGATATTTCTATGAACTTTGGGATATTTTTGTGAATATTTTTATGAAATTCTAATGGATTTTATTGTGATTTTGATAAAAATATAATTATTTACTTAAAATTTGAAGGAAAATACACCGAACTTTTTTCTTGTGAATTCTCATACAAGTTCTTAGGAAAAACTTAATATTTTGCTATGAATTTTCGAAAGATTGATTTGAGGACTAACTCATAGCCTTTGTTTTTTCTACGACATTAATGTCCGTTAGTGTCTTTCTTTTGGCTTTTCAACGGAATTTTTGGATTCAATGGAAGAATAAAGAAGTTATAAACAATTTCACACAATGAATATCATTGGTGTAATACTGATAACTGATAAATATATGCCAGAGTCTTGATGTTAAACAAACCCGTCCCCCGACTTTCGGTTCTGCATTCTAGCTCGGAAACATCCCGCGTGAAGCCCGTAGTTCTAGGGCTGGGTATCCGACGAATTTAGTCGGATTTGGGCTCAAAAAGCCCAAACCGATCAAAATTGATTGAAACAATTTTATGGCCCATTTCCGACCAAAAAGTGCATCGGGCTTGTCGGATATCGGATTTGACGGGTGGGTTTAATCGGTTTGGGTTAACATTGGGCCAGACCTTTTTTTTGTTCTCATTGCATTTTTTAGCGATTTTTTTCAAAGTGATTACACAAAATGGGCCTATATTTCTTAATTAACCCAATTAGCCATCAATTTTGAATTAGAATCTTTTTAGCAGTTTTTTTCTCAAATTTTAAAACCAAACAAAAATTAAGCTTGCTATGTTTTTCTATTGTTCAATTGGGAAGAAATTAAAGGAACATCACAATAATTACAAAAAACAGAATATGAAAACAAAGACCAAAAGAACCAAAAAATGGGGACCATTATTAATAGGAGAAACAATAGAGAAGAAATTAAAGGCACATCTCCAAGAAAAATAATTACAAAACAACAATCCAGAAACAGAAATACCAAAAGAACTAGAAAAAAAAAACAAAACAGAGCGGCGTCTTCAGTCTTCACTTCATCAATCGCGGCCAATGGGGGGTGGTTGTCATGTCTCAGTCGCACCTTCCCCCATCGCACACCACCTGAAAAAGAAAAGGAGTAAGATAAAACGATAACAAATAACATGAACATGGAAGAAATATGAAGAACAGAAGAATCAGAAGTCCAAATCTAGAACACTCTTCGTTTCAATCTTTGTTTTTTGTGCCTTCGCCGGTAAAATGTTCTTTCACTTTTGTTTCGAACATCTTCACCGTAAAGGCATGAAAAAAAAGATTGGTCGCTGCCACCGCGCCGCGTTGCTGCCAGCCCGCCGCGTCCCTCTATCTTCTTTTGTCCCGAACCACCGCAACAGTGACTATTGCAGGACCAAATGGTGGTGCAAGGTGGCTGCCAAATGCTGCGTGCGAAGGTGGCCGCACGAGGTGCGGCCTCACCGCGGCCAAATGCGGTGGGCGGTGGCTGAGAGAAGGACAGTGTTGCAGCGAGAGCTTGAGTGAGAAAGAGGGAGGAGGCGGCCATGAGAGGAGGGAGGCGCCGAGGCGACCATGGGAGGAGGGAGGCACCGAGACAGTGGTAGCCATGCCCATAGGAAAGAGAGAAAAAGAAAGAGAAAGTGAAAGAGAAGATAGAGAGGCAAGTGAGAAACTGAGTTACTGAGTGAAGTCTCTGGAATTTGAAACTTGAATTGAATGTGGAATTAAGAGAGGGAGGAATATGGAAATACAAGAACGTATCGTAGCCGTCCAATAAAAGCACAAAGTCATCACGGCCATCCAATAAAAGCACAATCCGTGTGCTATTCTATCAGCCACTCACAATTAACCATGTGTCGGTTGGGTTCGGACACCGACGATTTTTTTTGTGATCCGAACCCGTCCGTTTTGACTCGATAAAAACTGTTTTTTAAATCGATTTAACCTGGTACCCCGTTTGAACCCGCCCGCACACCATTTTAGCACTTCGGGTAGCCCGGGTTGCGGGCGGTTCGGTGGATTCTGCCCACCCCTAGTCCGTACCACAAGTTGTACGTTCAGCGATTCTGATAACAAGCTGATGACGCAAGAAAGGATAGCTTCTTTACAATGAAGATAGTCCCTTTCTTTTGGACCTTCAATAGCTTTTTCATTCTGCATGGAATGCATTGGAAGTTGCTTGTGAGTCCTGGACCCTGTCCCTGCCAACTCACTTGAGAGTGCTATGAGCTCTAGCTCCCCTCTAACCACATTAATCATTCATCAAATTTAATTTTTTTAATGCTTCTTGTTATATTCTTAATTGATAACTCATAAGCATTTTTTTCAATTTAGGTTTATATTGGCCTTAATTGCATTTTTCAGCATAATTGGATGTTTCGGTATTTCAAGCATAACTTGAGTTCTATACATCTAAAATTATGAAATTTATATTGTAAGAAAACTGAAAGAAAATCCTACAACTTTGTTGTTGAAACCCAAAAGCTGGAAATGATGTCTAGTGGGTCGAAATGATTTTAGAATTGAGAACTGTCATAATGTCATGAGAACCTGAACAACATCCAAAGATTGAGTTATATCTTGGGCTACATAGATCCTTTTGGGCAGAAATCAATGGTATTAGAAAGCTAACATACTCAGGGCTTCAACTCTTCTGAAGACCACTTCCTTGGATTTGACCATCTCAATAATGAAATGCTTAGTGCAAGTTGGAGACAAATTGATGAATGATAGATAGGGAAAATAATAAAAGGGTGAATTATTCAAAATAATGGACAAAAGTTATGAATAATTTATTAATAATTCCATGAATGGACAAAACATGTTGAATCATGATTGAATAATTAGCTAGGAATGGTATCTTTTCATCTTCTATAAATAAGAGAGTTTGCTAGATGGGAATGCATCCTAAGTTTTAGAATTCCTAAGTCTCTCATTTTCTTTTATTCATCTCTTTGTTGTCAAGTCTTCATGGAAGGCTAAGTTTGCATTCAATTCAAGGATTCAAACTTATTTTCATCTTGGTCATGAGATTTGATCTTCATTTACATGCATATTGAATTATATCGATCTACTTTGCTTTACTACTTGCTTCAATTTCACATTTCTTTAATCAAAGCTTGATTGGTTAATATATTTTGATTGTAAAACTTGTGATTGAACTTTGTTTGTACTCTTGATTGGTTAATCATCATGCAATAATTGAATAATATAAAGTAATTAATTGAACTGAATGTTTTCATTTAGTTACTTAATTACTTCAACTAGGTTCCGACGATAAGATTGATTTTGATCTAACAAATATTGAGTGGTTATTAGATTAAATTCAATTACTTACTCTATACCTAGTTGAAGTAAGTAGAAATGAAAACATTTAATTCAATTACTCACTTTATACTCTTCAATTGTTGCATGATGATTAACAATTCAAAAGTACAAACAAGCTTCAATCACAAATTTCAAAACTAAACCATGTTAACCAATCAAGCTTTGATTAAAGAAATATGAAAATTGAAGCAAGTAGAAAAACAAAGTAGATATAATTTAATATGCATGTAAATGAAGATTAAACCTCAAAACCAAGATGAAAATAAGCTTGAATTCTTAAATTGAATACAAACTTATCCTTCCATGAAGACTTGACAACAAAGAGATGAATAAAAGGAAATGAAATACTTAGGAATGTTAGCTTTCCATTGCCACCCGGTTTCAACCTAAAAAGATCTGTGTAGCCCAAGTTATGGTCCAATCTATGGATGCTATTCAGGTTCTCATGATAAGATGATTATTCCAACTTCCTAGCCCATTTCTACCCACCACACATTAGATTCAACTTTTGGGTTCAACAACAAAGTTGTAGAAATTTCTTCCAGCTTTTCTACAATATAAATTTCATAACTTTTAGATACTTAGAACTCGAGTTAAGTTTGAAATATCGAAATAGTGTAATTTTCCAATTATGCTGAAAAATGCAATTGAACCCAATATGAACCTAAACTGGAAAAATATGCTTATGACTTCTTAATTAAACATATAAGAAGCATTAAAAAATTAAATTAATAAATCAGTATGGCCTATTCCATACATGTTGTAAGCTAGATCGTAGGTTCTTGAAGAGTGGTCTGACCTATTTCTGCCCTTTCATGCTTTTCCACGAGCTGTCTGGCCTATGACATCAATTTTTAAATTGAAATTATGAATCTGTTTCACTCATGTTAATTATAATTAAGTCCTTTTCAAATATAATTTCATATTGAGTGTCATTTTATATAGTAATTTTTATTTCATATTGATGGTCACTTTACAATATCAATAAATAATTAAATATTTATTTTCAATTGTATCCTTAATAATTAAAATGAGAGAGAGAAATTTAAAAGAGAATAATAAAGAATGAGAAATTAATATGAAATATATGGGTATAATATATGTTAGCGCAAAACCCTCTGAGATTTGATTTTTTTAATGACAACAAACCTTTTGATCAAACTTAACGTTCTCTGTTCTTGAAGTTACCGATGTTTTGTATGTGAGATCTTAGAATGACAAGAATTTTATGCTTAGTAAAGAACTCAGGAAGATCAAAAGAATCACGACCAAGCTCAGGCTGAGACTGAGAGGCAACCTCAGTCTAAGACTGGTAGGAATCCTCAGACTGAAGATGAAGATAAAGGTCAGACTGAGATTGAGCAAACAATACAAGCATTTCCTGAGACATAGAAAGATCATAATCCTAATGTTAAGATGCATCAGACTTCAAAATTATTTATGGAGAATGGGCAAAGCCTAGAATGTTCTATATGCTGAAGATAATTTCAGTAGAAGGCCTTAAACAAATTCTTTATCAAAAAGCTTTCAGAAGCTCAAAATGGTTGAATCTGAAGATAGCCTAAGCTCAGTATGGTGCACATCAGAATGCAGTCCTAGCTATAGTCAGAAAGGGTCCATATTAGAAACGCCAATCATCAAGATGAGTCTAAGCATCCTACAATGAATAAATCTGAGTTGATTCAACATAAAGATCATCTCTATGGTTTGAAACTGCTACACTGCTTGTGGATTCAAGATTTACAAAAGAGTACAGTCAAAAGGAAAGAATGAAACAAGACTCAACCAACTCAGGTCGCAAGGTCAGACTGAGAAAAACTCAGATTGCAAGGTCACACTGAGACAGACTGAATATTGCAAGGTCAGACTAAGATAGACCCAGACTCAGATTGCAAGGTCAGACTCAGTCTAAGCATGACAAAGAAGCACTTTAAAGTATGAAGCTCAACACAAGACAAGGTAAGAGTCAAGCTAAGACTGACGAAGTTCAGACTCGTAGGTGAGACTGAGATTGAGACTCACCAACTAAGACTGAGACTCAGACTAGTACCCTCAGACTCAGACCAAGACTAAAACTTAGACGCAGAGGAAAGACTGAGACTCAGATGAACAAGTAAGACTGAGCTTGGAAAGTAAGACTGAGACTAATATTCAGATAGAGACTCTCAGCAACAAAAGCAAGTCACAGCAAGTACACTGTCACAATAGAGCCCATGCCAGAAAAGTACTGAGCTCGTTCCAGAAAAGTACTAAGCTCCCTCTCTCTCTTCCAACAGCTAGTTTTCTGAAGACTATAAAAGGAAGTCTCATTAATGTTGAACAGATGTGAGACACTGCTGCACAAGCTGAAAAATCCAAGTCTCGAGTGAATCTCAACTTACCTACCTATGCTATCTTAGCTAATATCATGTAGTAGGTTTAACTCTTGTTTTGTAATGGTTTATATACACTCTTGAGTGATTTAGAGAGTGATACCTAGCTGAGCTCACTGTGTATCTGTACCTTGTACGTAGTCTAAGCTAGACCAAATCAATATCATCAAATCTCACCCAGTCTCAGCTAAGTCAGGAGGTGCCTGAGCTTAATGTGAGTGACTGTGAGCCTGAAGAGGCAGAGGAAAGAATACTTGTATCTCACCTAAGTTAGGATGTGCATAAGCTTAGTGTAAATCCTAGAGAGGCAGAGGAAAGAATACTTGAATCTCAGCTAAGTCAGGAGGTGCCTGAGCTTAGTGTGAGTAAGTGTGAGCCTGAAGAGGCAGGAAAGAATACTTGTATTTGACAAGGTTGTCATAGTGAAATCTCACAAGGTTGTGAAGACTGGACGTAGCCTAAGGTTGTGGATGAACCAGTATAAATCTGCGTATGTTTTCTCTCTCTATCTCTTATTATCAGCCTCTGCATAACTAAGAGCAGTCTCTGCATAACTCAAATCTTAGAATGCCTTTATATCTGTTTTATCTAACTCGGTTTATCTGAGACTGGACTTAACGAATCTTAAGAGTTAAGCTCAGATTTGAGTTAAGATTCGATTTGAGTTAAGCTTAACCTTTGTTGAGCTGAGCTTAACCTTTGTTGAGCTAAGCTTTCTTAATCTTAACCTTCCATTGAGTTAAGATTCAATCTGATTTCCAAGTCACAGACTTGAGATCCACCTCAGATTGAATCTGAATTTTTCGGGTACAATATTTTCAAGTATCTATTCAACCCCCTTCTAGAGACGTTCATCCAACTTCAATATCGAGTCGGGAACATCCACAAAACTCGAACACGAGACCTTGCTTAAGGGGAATAAATCATGCACCACTTGAATCAACCCCGTTGGTTGTTAACAATTTTTATAAAAAGTAAAATAGTAACTATATTTCTTAGTTTATGAGGATAACATTAAATGACAATAAAACCAAAATTAATGGAGGGAATAGTTACAATTAGAATAACTTTATTTCTATAAAAAATTGATAAAAATAATATCATTACCCGTGTGTGTAAAGAATATTGTCAAGTTTTTATTTCTTATCTTAAAAAAAACCATCCTTTAAAAGGAATTAATTTTTCTCACTCAGTTTTATTTTCATACTTAACATTTATTATAGTTTGAGTAAAAGGGATTTGATTCCCTTGAGTGTGGGATCCTGAATTTTATATCATCTCAAGAGGTTAGTTTCTCATTTATCAAGTAGTAGAATGCTATAAGGAGAGGTTGTTACGAGCATTCATAAATTCTTATTCAGGGGTATTTTTTTCTACGTGTGTTTTTAGTTCATGTAATATAGTTAAAATTTAGTTTTTGTTCCTATAATTTAAAATTAGTGGTTTTAGTCATTCATAAATTAGTGGTTTTTGCCTACTAGCTTATTTCAAACCATAAAGAGATATGTGAAGTTTGCAAACAAAATTAGGAGAAGGAGAATGATGACCTTGGGGAATTTCCATGTAAACATCATCATCCAAATCACCATGTAAGAAGGAATTATTAATGTCTAGTTAGTGTAAATGCCAATTCTAAGAAGATTCTATAGCTAAAAGAAGATTGACAGTGCCTAATTTTTCCACAGGGGCAAAAGTATCAAAGTAATCTAGACCTTCTACTTGATTGTAACCTTTCCCACCAATCTGGCCTTATATCTCTCTCAGTTTAACCATCTGACCTATATTTAATTTTATATACCCATTTTGAACCAATAGGGGATTTGCCAGGAGGAATGGGAACAATGGACCAAGTCTTGTTATCAGCCAATGCTTGGAGCTCATTTTGCATAGCCTGGACCCACCGTTCATCTTTGACAGCTTGATGAAAAGAAGTGGGCTTAGTGTGAGTGGAAATAGAAAGAAAATAATTAAAATATTTAGGACTAAGAGAAGAATAAGAAAGGACAAAAGTTAAAGGATATTTGGTAGTACTGTGAGTATCAAATTGGTTGGTATGGAGAAGGTTGAAATGATAATATGAGAGATAAGTAGGTGAAGTCTAAATTCTGGTGGATCTCTTGAGAGGAATATCAGTAAGATCAGGAGATGGGAGGTTTTGAACAGTAGTAGAGTCAGGAGAAGGAGCAGGTGTAGACTGAATAGAATGAGGAACATCTAGAGTGAAATCAAAAGAAGATATCTGATTAGGCTGCACAGTAGTTTCAGAAGTATGTGTTTTAAAAGGAAAGGTATCTTCATAAAATAGCACACTCTTGCTAACAGAAAGCTCTCTAGTATTAAGATTCATGACAATATACCCTTTAGTTCTAGTTGTAAAGCCAAAAAAAACACACCTTTTGGCTCTAGGGTTAAGTTTATTTCTATTGTGAGTTAAAGTAAAAGCATAACATAAACTGCCAAAAACCTTTAAATTTAATAGAGTAGGTGATTCATTGTAGAGAATTTGGAAAATGACATTTACCTTGTATAACAGGAGAGGGAAGTCCATTGATCAAGTGAACAACATGCATGACAACAAAATTCCAAAAGATTCTAGGCATGTGAGAGTGAAATAACAAAGCTCTTGTAATGTTAAGAATGTGTCTATGTTTCCCCTCCACAACAGAATTTTTTGTGGAGTCTCAACACAAGATTTTGGTGAATTATACCATGTTTAGAAAAGGCAAAATGCATGACAAACTCAGTCCCATTATCACTTCTTATATATTTAATTTTCTTACCAAATTGGGTGGAGACAAGGTTAATGAAATCATCAATTAAGTTTTGAGTTTCAATTTTAGATTTCATAGGAAAAATCCAAACATGTCTAGAGTAGTCATCAATAATGGTGAGAAAATATTTATGACCATGCATGGAAGTAACGAATATAGGACCCCAAATGTCCATTTGTATAAGATCAAAACAAGCAGAACTTTTAGTATTGCTAATAGGAAAAGGGAGCTTAAATTGTGTTGCCAAATGACAATAGTCACATATAATGTCAGAATTAAAATGAACATAAGGAAATTGTTGACTAATATGATGTAGAACTTTATTAGAAGGGTGGCCTAATCTAAAATGTAACAAATCAAACATAACATGATTGTTTTATACATTATTATCAAAAGATGAATCGATAGCATAATCAATAGGTATAACAATCTTATTAGGTTTCTACAACACATATAAGTTCTTGTTCACTTTATCTAATTCAATCATCTTCGAAGAAGTTATATCCTTTATAACACAAGAAGATTTTCCAAAAATTAAAAAATAGTTTAGTGGTTCAGTAATTTTCTTAACAAATATGAGATTGAAATGGAAATATGGTATGTAAAGAACATTGTTGAGGTAGAAATCATTAGTGAAAGAGACAGTTCTAGAAAATTTAGCAAGAGTAATAACACCATTGGGTAGTGTGACATGAACAGGTTCTATTGAATGATAAGAAACATAGTTATTTAAGGAATTTGACACATGATCGGTGGCCCTAGTGTCCAAGATCCAGACATGGGGACCAAGAAGGTTACTTGACTTCTTTTGATGAAGATTATGGGAAACCTGGTTAACCGTATGAGCTTGTCCCTTCAATTCTATCTTCTTGAAAATGTCAAGGAGACTTGAATATATCACTTTGCTCATTACCTGGATTAATGGAGACTTGACTATCACTGCTTTGTTCTAACGAGAAGGTGTTGACAGAAGGATTGACAGAATTGTTTATGAATATGAAATTCGATGGAAAGCTATGCTTAAAATAGCATGTTTCCATTACGTGTCTCTCATTCCCACAAAACCTGCACACCTTAACATTTCCAGTGTTTGGTCCTCTTTGATTAGATCTACCTCTCCCTTGGCCACCTTGATTTCTTCCTCTTCCTGTTGTGGAACCTCTCTAAGCAAAATTCTGATTAGTGGTGGTGGCAAAGAATCTTGGTTCTATAGATCCACTACATTTCCTTTCTTGCTTAATTAACAATGGTAAAGTTTCTTTATTGATGGAAGATCCTCCATCATGAGAATTTGGATTCTTACATGATTGTACTAATCATTTAGTCCCTTTAAGAAGCATATAACATATTCAGATTCCCTATACTTCTTTATAGTTTTCATGAGATCACACGGACATTTCATTGGACATGTGCAAGATGGGTGAGGTCTTAAAATCTCAAATTCTTCCCATAAAGTCTTCAAGTCAGTATAATAAGCAGAAATTCCACGATCACCTTGTCTACTAAAATGAAGATCTTGCAGAAGATCAGAAACTCTGAAATGGTCTCCCTTCGAAAAAATGATCCTTTTGATCTTCCTGCAATTCTTGAGCATTATCGATGTAGATAACACTTTGCGCAATCTCTGGAGAGAGAGTTTTCATGATCCAAGATACAACAATATTGTTGCATCTTTTCCATGCACCCCAGAGTGGATCATTCTTGTCTGGCTCTTTAATAGAATCATCAACAAATTTGTATTTGTTCTTCGATGACAAAGACCTCTTGATGTTCTTGCTCCATGAATGGTGTAACATCCCAAATTTTATTAAGTAAAATAAAATTAATAAAATTGGAGCAATAAATAAATAATAATATTAGTAAGATTAGTATATTTTATGAATAAGGTTATTTGATAAATAATAAAAATAATAAATAGAATAAGTGGGTTGAGAGTGGGCCTAGCCCAAGTAAGTATTTATTTAAGGAGGGGTTCTCAGTTCACCCTAATCCTTATTCGTATAATCGTCAGAGAGCGAAACGCCAACGAGGGGAGAAACCAAGCCTCAAGAGAAGGTTGCTGAGGAGTAATCATTGAGAATCAAGAATTGTTACGATTCGATCTTCACTTCGAGGTACGGTGGGGGAGAGGGTGCTGCTTGTATATGCATGTGGGGGGTGCTTGGGTAGTGATCTAAGACTTTGAATTCGAATTGATATATGTTTCTATTGAGTATGGATGATGAAAACATGTTGATTATTGAATTGTTTTATGAATCTTGATGAGTTCTTGAATGAGATTGAAGGGGATAGCAAAAATAGCGAAAGGGGTAAATAAGGGTTTGATGATTTGGGGTTTTGATTGAATAACTGTATAATCGTGTTAAAGATTGATTATTTCATTGAATTTGTTTGATAAAAACGTGTTGGATCGAAGTATAAACGATGAGGATTGAGTAGGGATTGAAGAAAGGGAGCAAAAAGGGGGCAAAACATAGAACAGACGCGTTCTACGTAACTTGCACCGCAGGTTGCGCTGCAACACAAGTTGAGGCGCATGTCTCTGGAATCTGCGCTGCAGTGCAGGTTAGGGCGCAGCTCGCGGATCCTGTTTTGATAACTTTCTCTCCTGAGAAAGAATGTTTCGGTTAAGGGTGCAAACGAGCTCGGAACCCTATCTTATAGCATATAAAACTGAAGCCCCGGATCTTAACTTTCTAATAGAAGTGGAATCATATTAATTGGACACCTATAACTCTAGATAATTCCAAATTAGTGCACTAAGGTCATTAAGCTTAAAACTTGAAGACTCCAAAATTGAGGAAACGCCTCGGGTAATCGATTACAGCTGTGTGGTAATCGATTACCAGGTTAAATTGTGTATAAGAGTGTTGTTTATGTGATGATTGTGACCCTTTTGTTTATTGATGTTGTTTATACAAACTATTTGTGAAATTAAGAGATTTAAGTGGATGTTTATAGAGCATTGATTGTGGTGTGAGTATGATGATATGAATATCTCCTTGATGATAGATGTTTATATTATTAGGATGTATGATGATGATGTATTGATGTAATGAGTTCATGATGATGATGTATTGATGTATTGAGTTTATGATGATGATAATTATGATGATGATAATTATGATGATTGGTGATATTTATGATGTTGATGATTGGTGATATTTATGATGATGATAACTATGATGATTACTGATATTTATGATGATTGGTGATGAGAATGATTGATGATGATGGTGTTGATGTTGTACCTGAGGCTAACTCAGGGAGGTGAATGGTTTACCTGAGTCTAACTTAGGGAGGTGACGACGATGATGATATAACTGATGTTATGGTGTTTATGATGACTTGAGCATAGATGATGTTGTACTTGAGATACACAAGCCCAGTGAGGGGTGGGGTGTAGCTCAGGGAGGTGATTGTACCTGAGTATAACTCAGGGAGGTGATTGTACTTGAGATACACAAGCCCAGTGAGGGGTGGGGTGTAGCTCAGGGAGATGATTGTACTTGAGTATAACTCGGGGAGGTGATTGTACTTGAGATACACAAGCCCAGTGAGGGGTGAGGTGTAGCTCAGGGAGGTGAATGTTGTACCCGAGTCTAACTCGGGGAGGTGATTATGGTACCTGAGTGTAACTCAGGGAGGTTATGTTATTGAGGTTGGTACCTAAGTGTAACTCAGGGAGGTGAGTATTGATTATGTTATTGAGGTTGGTACCTGAGTGTAACTCGGGGAGGTGAATATTGATTATGTTATTGATTATGGTACCTGAGTGTAACTCAGGGAGGTGGGTATTGATTATGATATTGATTATGGTACCTGTGTATAACTCAGGGAGGTGGGTATTGATTACGTTATTGAGGTTGGTACCTGAGTGTAACTCAGGGAGGTGAGTATTGATTATGTTATTGAGGTTGGTACCTGAGTATAACTCAGGGGGTGAGTAATGATTATGATAATGGTGATGATTGTACCTGAGTATAACTCAGGGAGGTGAATGATGATTATGATGATATTAATGGTGATGATGAGTATGATGATAATGATGTTAACGATGATATTGTGATTAATGACGATGATGATGATAATGATGTTAATAATGATTTTAGTGATTAATGATGATTATGATGAGTATGATGATAATGATGATAATGGTGATTTTGATGATTAATGACGATTATGATGATTGTGGTGACATTGATGATATTGTTGGTGCATATGATGATGGATATAGATGTGTTATACTTGATGATGAAACTGAGTTAAATAATGATGTTAGGAATATTAATGATGAATGAGTATTATGTGTAAGGATAGAGTATGTGATTCCTTTGGTAAATGATGGTATGAGATTTATATGATGATATAGATGGATAGTTATATGCTGATTTATAGATGATTATTATCTGATGAATTATTGATGTTTGGGTATGTGGTGTGATGAATGATGATGTTGTTTATATGTGGGTGAGGATAGGGTAGTCTCCTATGTGTATATATGAGTAGTATTCTTTTCCTCACCGTTACACTGTGGATATTTTACAGGTGATGATGAAGACACAACTGGTGTCGAGTCTTGAGTAAAGGGAGTGTTGCTCTGGTACATGTGACATCAGGGCATATCATTGGGGTCCTTTTTTTCATGTTTCAAATTAGGAAGGTTTTTGTAATCTGTTTTAGATGCCTTGTACGGCAAGTAGAATGTTTTGTTATTTTTATTTTGGAGATTCCGCTGCTTGAGTATTTTGAGTACATTGAGTTCTATTTTTATTTTAATTAAGTTGTTCTTTTGAAACAAGGAGGTTTTTAATAAAGAGTTATGTGAACCTTTTTATCCGTTGTGGGACGTTACCTTTTCTACACTTCAATTTATTAAACGTATAAGAGTTTGGGGTAGAAGGGTGTCACAAATGGTAATTGACTCCATTGAGTTGAGGATCTGAGATGACAACAACTGGATTTTCTCCTGGATGGAGATAATACGGACTTTGAGATTAGTCATCTTTGGATGAGCTTCCTTTGGTTGATTTCTCTGTTTCTGCCATTGCTGAATGGAAGCTTTGCGGAAAAAAGAGAAGCGAGCGTGGTAGAGCCCCCCCAAGGAGAGCTCTGGTACCATCAAAGGAAAAATGAAAATTATTTGAATTTCTTTGAAAAACCATCAATACAAAAGCTAGACCAAAAATATATAGATAGCCGCAAAAGCAAAAAACAGAAAAACCAAACTAACAGAACCTAACAAACAAACTAACAAAACTAACTAAATCAGTTACTCTCTAATTTTTCTGTATTACTCAATATGCATTTTTAAAAATATATATTATATAATGGATTTAATGAATGTCCGAGGATCAAGTTACTCCGAGAATACCTTTTTGGTAAAGTTACTTCGCTTATAATTTTTTATGAATGTTGACTTTCATCAATCTAATCGTTGAATTGAAAGTTTTCATTAAGTAGATTAAGTCTACAAAGTTTTATAAAAATTTAAAAAAATTTATAATTCATCAAATAACTTCAATTTAATGTATAACATACTTTTCAATATATAAGTAAATGTTGGCTATAAAACTACATACAAATATTCAATTTATCTAAAATTTTGTATGCATAATCATCATATTAATATCAACGGTTAAATTTGTGAAATTTATACATTACTAAAAGTTATTAAGTGAAGTACCTTACCAAGAGTTACTCCTAATTAACTTGATCCCCACCTGAAAGAATATACACTATAAATAAATTTCACACTAATATACAATGATGTGTTATCACATCATTTAATGAATAGTAATTGCTATGGTCCCCTTTAGTGAGAAAGAACATGAATTCCCTATCTTATATTGAATTAGTTAGTGGAAACACTCCTCTCTTTTCATCTCTCCCCCATCACTTACTTTTTTTCACTCAGACCCAACTTATTTTTAATTTTTTCCTCTCACTTAAACTGTTAAAAGTCTCCTTTACCCTTTTTTACCATCCCAAATCAAATCAAATCAGAAAATCACTAAATCCCTTTGCAATTTTCTAAATCTTCATGTAGGTTTTTTTTCACATCATATTTTTCGGTTTACAAGGAAAGCAATGAGGTTTGAACCTAGAACCTCATGTTAAACTACCCAAACCCCCAACCTCATATGTATATAAACATGTATGTCACCATCATATATTAATTCACTCATGATTAAAATGCTTGCCACCACTCCTTCCAAATTAATACTCCATTCAATCCTAATTATAAGAATCTTTTTACTACTTCATATGGATTAAGGAAGTTGGTTACTTTAGTTGTTTCAAATAAATTTGTCATGAATGTGTATGATATTTCCTGAATTACCCTTGGATTTAGTGATACCTAATATCTTTTTCTTTCTATTTAATTACTCTACTGTGTCATACTCTCTCTACTAATTAATTTATGTCCATTGCCATGACCACTAGCCCCTGTAGCACCAACAAGGTGAGCAGTTCCACATCAATTATGTACACGCCATGAAAAGAAAAAATTGCACTGGAGATCGAATAGGGATACGAAAGAGCTGAAACAATGAATAGAAGAGCAAGAAAGACCTGGGTTGGGGATAAGGGTGGAAGTAGGTCGAGCCAAACTCGGCTTTACAAGGCCCAAGTCTGGCCTACATTATATTTTCATGGCCCAAGCCTGACCCATTATTTTTCATAGGCCATTTTTTTGCAGGTCTGACCTGACCAGTTTAAAAGTCTGGTTTGATCTATTAGCCTGTTTAAAAGCCTATTTCATATTATGACCTTTAAATAAACCAACAGATCTATCTCAAAATAGGTTAGTATGTTTACGGACTATAGAGATTTACTTTTTACAAATGTAAATATGTCAATAACATATGTCTTTAAATAGGCCAACAAACCTATCTCTAAATAAGCCAATTGGATAAATAAAAAAGTTATATATTAAAAAAGTTAATATTATTTAAAAATAGGCTAGCCCACCAAGCCTAATAGGCTTTTTAAAAAGCCTAAACCTTACCTATTCAATTAAAAAGGTTTTTTCAAAAGCATAAGTCTGACCTTTCTATTAAATGAGGCAAGCTAAACTAGGTTGTAAATAGGATGAGTCGTAGGCCCCCGACGAGCGGCCTGATTTATTTCCTATGATTAGACTTTATTGAGGATGTTGTCTAACCAAGTCATTCAGGTATACTCAAATAGAGTAGAAAGTTTCTTCATGTGCCTTACTTGATGATACATGAAAGGAGTTGTTAGAGAAGTTCAGGAACCTAAAGTTCAGGTGTAGCAATTAAAGGGTATAGAGTCGGACTTCATTTAAATGAGATCACTAATGAGCTGAGAGCTCTAATCAGGGAGGCTCAGAGTTTGGACTCAAGCCTCCAATAGAATAGACAATAGTTATGATTTCCGAATCAGAAGATGGGATGATTCTCTTCCAAGGGAGAGTCTGTATCCCTAAAGGAGATAACCTCAGACAACAAGTGTTAGAGTAAACTAATAGAGGTAAGTTTTTGTGTACATCCTGGCTTTACCAAGATGTATCAGGATTTGAAGAGAGATATAGTAGATGTAGGAACACAGGGAAACACTAGAAGGGGGGGTTGAATAGTGTTTCTAAATATTTTAAGAAGCTTTTCGAAAACAGATTTACAAAATCAGGATTTTCAGACAGGTTACTAGAAGGCTGTCTGAAGTTTTTAGTTAGCTGTCTGAAGTTGGTTTCAGACTGCTTTAAAATGGTTCTAAACGAAGTTTCTTCTTTTTAAAATATTAAATAAAATATTCAGTCCCCTTAATTAGTTTAAAACCTGAAATGACAAAGATAAGGGAAGAGAAACTTAGCCACAGAATTTATCCTGGTTCACTCACTACCACTTGTGAGCTACGTCCAGTCCCAATGCCAACTAGCACTTGGATTTTCTCTTAATCTTGCAAGATTACAAGTATTCTTTTCTAGCAAGCCTCTTCAGGCTCTACAACCAAGTATTCTTTTTCAGACAAGCCTCTTCAGGCTCAACAACACAAGTATTCTTTTTCAGACAAGCCTCTTCAGGCTCAACAACACAAGTATTCTTTTTCAGACAAGCCTCTCCAGGCTCAAAAGAAATACAAATGAGAGAAATGCTTAAGCTCACAAACTATATCAGTTTTGAGACTTAAACAGCTACAGATTGTACAGAAATTACTGAGGTATGCTCAGAATAGAAATTGTGTGTACAAAGATGATAAATTCTATCAGAGTGTTGCAGCGAAAAACTTGCAGAGTTGATGTTCTTTTGCTATGTTGCTCTCTCTTTGTTGGTCTTCAAATGAGGGGGTATTTATAACCAAATGATTTGAATCATTTAAGACTCTTAGGTTTGTGAAATCAATGCTAGCCGTTGTGAGACAGCTGCTGCAGTACAGAATATTCTCTGACATATTCTGATATTCCCTGACAATTTCTGACATTTTTACAAGGTTTGCTCCTGCCAAAAAGGTGCTCTTTGTTGCTGCTGCAATTGCTGCGTAGCAGAGGACACGTTGTGACAGAGAACGTGCTTGAATTGCATTGCACAGGTGTCAGCTGTTTGTAGCAGAGAACATGCGTGAAAAACGTGCAGAGGTACATGGATTGTCACAGCTTCAGACAAGAGATGCCACGTCATCAAAAGCTTTCAGACAGCTTTGATGCTTCAGACGGGTTGATCATCTTCAGACAGCATCAGCTTCTTCAGACGGATCCAACACTTAGTCTTATATAGTAGGCTTCTTGCTGAAGATCATAGATAAACAATTTAGACAATCGTATCTTATGAGAAACAACTTAAGTTGAATTTGTTGATCATTAAAACTTAGAGAAATTTCAGTCTTTAAAACATCATAAACCTCTTTATGATATTTTTGAGACTCAACATTCTCCCCCTTTTTAATGATGACAAATTTAACTTAAATTATGCAAAATTGAGAGATTAAGATTTAGCTCCCCCTGGGACAAATATATCCTTTTTGATGCTTTTTATATATGATTTTCTCAGAAGTTCAGACAGCACAGCTTTGGACTATTTCATGTACTCCCCCTGAATCCTGTAATCACTCCAGATTTTGTTAGATTTAATACTCCCCCTTTTGTCATCAATCAAAAGGGAATTAGAGAGCAAAAACAGTAATAGATCAATAAAACAAACAGGAGTATGAACTACAGATAGAGTAAAAACAAGTATCAGAGCAAGGATCATAAACAAGTATGAACACATGAGATGGAATAAAAAACACTGATTGTATTAAAATGATGTAAGGATTAAACAGACAATCAGCACTTGAAACAGAAATATGAACATAAGACAATGGCAATAAATTAGTCCTTCTTCTTCAGCAGGGCTTCAGACAGAAAGGAGATCAGTTCTTCCTTGGCCTTGTCTATTGCAGCTTCAATAGAAGACTTCAACTCTTGTTGACCACTTCTTATTAGCTGTTGCTCATGAAGAATTTCTTGCTGATTCTGAATAACCTTTTGTGCTTTCTTTTCTGAGACTTCACATCTCCTCTCAGATTCTTCACATCTCTTCTCAAGGGCCTTGACCTTTGATTTCAGCTTCTGGTTTTCTTCAAACAGGTCAGGTTCAGACTCAACTAGGATGAGCTGAAGGTAGGGACAAACAAATCTCAAAACTCCAAATCCAGGCTGTAAGCCATATTCTGAAGGATTGTAGACTGGACAGAAAAAGGTCCCAACATACTTCAGAAGCACCCAAGCTTGGTTGAATGAATCTGCCTGTGGGGGAAAGTGATCTCTTAAGAAATGGTACTGAACATTTGTGAAGTGTCCAACACCCATTGCAGATTCAGCATCAGGATCACTACACCCAGAAGAAGACCCAGCAGCTTCTCTGATCTTCCAGTAAGATTCCCACATCCAGTTTTCCAGCAGGTGATTCAAGCCGCCTCCTTCTGACATAATAAACTCAGGAAGACCTTCCCATTCTGAAGCAGTCATGACTTCAGACAGGGGTGCTGATACAGAATATACCTTAGTACCCTTCAATTTTTCATCTTGACCTTCTTTGAGGGGATACCTAGGAACAATTCTATCAGGCTTCACCAAGATTTTGGTTGAAGGCCTGATTGAACTGGTTCTAGGAGGCCTGTAGCCTATCATTCCAACTCCTCTAGCCAAGTCCCTTTGGAACAATTCAGCTTCTGTGTTCAGCATTCTTACCATTAGCCATTCTTCATTATTCAGCTTCCAGGAGTCTTCAGAGAATGGATTGATAAGATCCCAAGTATGTTTAGGAGGGACAACACCCTTCCTTATCTTCTCCAAACCATCAGCATTGTTGGAATATAAAGCCCTTTCATCAGACACAGTTTTCTTAGAGAGACCCTGATGAAGTGAGACAGCAGGGGCTGTTCTAAAGTGATGCAGCTCTTCAGACAGATGCTGGAATTTTGGCAAAGGACAAGAGCCAAAGGAGGTTCTTGTCAGTCTCTTGCATAAGGCTGCAATCTCAGCTGAAAGGTTGAATTGATGAACAGATGAGGGTGGTGAAGGAGGTAAAGGTGTGTGAGGTGGAGATGATGATGGTGAGGAAGGTGATGAAGGTGAAGATAATGAGCTATCAGATAGCTGTATGTACATAGGTGAGAGGGGTTTGGATGGTGAAGATGTGGGTTCAAGAACTTGGTTTTCTTGAGGTGCAGGGGGTTCAGACAACAGGTTGTCTGATGGTATGATGAGTGTAGGTGATGAGGGTTCAAATGGTATGAAAGGTTCAGAGGGTAATGAAAGTTGCTGTAAGGTTGGTAGAGGTTGGGAGATAGGTGGAGAAGGTTGCTTTTCAGGTGATGAAGGAGGTGAGGGAGTTACATTATCAAATCTCACCTTGATCCTTTTGTAAGGCTTGGGAGCAACAGCATCTTGAGCTTTAGCAGCTCTTTCTTTTTCTTCCCTTTCCTTGGCTTCCTTATCCTCCCTTTCTCTTTCTTCAGAGGAAAGAGCCCTTCTTCTCTTGAAGTATTGATTAGCCTTTACAAAATTTTGATACCTTCCAGCCATGTCTGCTTCTTCTAGATGAGAAGCAGTACTTCTGGTAATCCTAACTTCAGACACTGTCTGAAGTAGTTTACCCTTCTTCTTCTTCCTCTGAGGTGCACTTGACCTCTTTCTTTTCTTTGAGGCTTCAGCAATGACTGCTTGCTTGTCATCCTCAGCATAAGCAAGCTGTGAGGCAATTGCAAGAGCTCTGTCAGTTCTCTCTTGCTCTTCTTTCAGTTCTAACTCTTCTTGTTCAATGGCAGTAGCCAAAGCAGCAACCTGAATCAGTTCAGGATCAGAGGAGCATGCAGCAAGAGGTTGAGCCGCAACTGCATCAATATCCACAGCCTGTCCTTCCATTATAGAAGTAGGCTTTGAGGATTGTGCAGGTTCAGACACCTGACCCACAATTTCAGACAACCGTTGAGAAGGTTTCTGAACAGGTTCAGATGCTTGAATCTGTACAGATGCAGAAGCTATCTTGGCTGAGCTTCTTACAGGTAGCTTCTTCAGCTTAGGTTGAGGTGACGCCTTTGAGGGCTTGAACTCATGTCTTCTGATATCTCCTTTTAGTTCATTTTCCAGAATCTGCACAGTGGAACTTCTCCTCTGAGCTTTCTCCATTAGCAAACTTTCTTTCATGGTTGGCGATGGAGGCCTTGGAGTCAGCTTGATCTTCATGCTCTTTAGATTTGATTCACCAAACATAGGAATTGAGTGGTGATCAAAGAGCTGGTGAACTGGAACTTTAAAATGCAACAACACCTTGGTGATGATGGTGTTGTGAGGAAAACTTCCAGCAGAGTCTCTCAGCCTCTTCTGAAGGTGGTACATGATGATATTTGGAAGATTTATCTTCTGCTTCTTCAGAAGATGAATAAGGCAGAATCTTTCCAGTTCAGACACATGGTTTCTGCTGCCACTTTTAGGGATTACAGAGTTCCCCAAGATAGCATGCAGAACCCTAGCCTTATCTGACATATTCTTTGCATCCAGACTAGCAGGAGAGGAAGTTCCATATAAAAACTCAGTAAAATGCTTCTGACCTCCATTTCTTGATTCCCAGCCAGGAGAGAAGACAGCACCTTCAGTCTTGACACCACAGACAATGGCCAAGATGTCTTCATCAATAAAGATAGATGTGCCGAGCACATTAGCCTTGATGGTAGTGTAGATGCCTTGAGGGTTAGGGATTCCTCTGGCTGTGGCCCAGAAATCAAGTATACTCTGCTCATGCCAATGTGAACGATTTTTGTTGAAGTATTCAAGCCACCCAGCAGCTTGAAATTCTGCATGAAGATCCATTCCTAGTGCTTCAAGTTCTTCCAGAAAGACACCCTTGGTCTTCACAATATTATCAGCTCCAGACTTCTTTGGTGCCATTGTTGAAGGATGGAAAGAACTTGAGAGAGAAAGTGCTTTCTTGAAGATGAAGAATAGCAAAGGTTTTGAGAGGGTAGTGAGCTGTAACGTACCAAGGACTCACTGCCTTCCAGTACTTATAGACCTCTGAGGCAATGATGGCAGAAACTGGCCGCGCAGACATAGGGTAACGTGCAAAGTGGATTTAAACCGCCCCTTTATTGCCACGTCATTTGTTCATTTCAGACAAGTGCAAGATTTCAGACATCCTAGTTAATTTCAGACGACCAAAACTTCAGACAGGTCACATGTTTCAGACAGGCTGAAGTTTCAGACACATTATTTTTCATACATACTCACAATGCATGAATGTTCAGTTTATCTCTGATGAACTTAAACCTATCTTCAGTTAGAGGTTTTGTGAATATATCAGCCCATTGATGCTCTGTATCAATAAACTGAATATCAAAAACACCTTTCTGAACATAGTCTCTAATGAAATGATGTTTGATTTCTATATGTTTAGCCCTAGAATGTTGAATGGGATTTTTAGATAAATTAATGGCACTGGTATTATCACATAACACAGGTATAACAGATATTGCAATATTAAAATCTTCAAGTTGATACTTCACCCATAATAGTTGTGAGCAACAACTGGCTGCTGAGATGTATTCTGCTTCAGCTGTTGATAATGCAATTGTGCTTTGCCTTTTGCTTGACCAGCTGATCATATTTTCTCCAAAGAAGTGACATCCACCACTGGTGCTTTTTCTTTCAACTCTGTCTCCAGCAAAATCAGCATCACAGTATCCTACTAACCTGCAATCCTTACTTTTCTTATAGCACAGACCAAGATTAGTAGTACCTTTAAGATATCTGAAAATTCTTTTTACAGCTTTGTAGTGAGTGATTCTTGGATCAGATTGAAATCTAGCACACAGGCACACACTGAACATGATGTCAGGCCTGCTTGCTGTTAGATACAATAATGAACCAATCATTCCTCTATACAAAGTTTGATTTACTGGTTCTTCATTATCATCTTTATTTAAAGATGCAGAAGGATGCATTGGAGTTGACATGGGTTTGCAATCACTTAGGTTGAACTTTTTAAGCATTTCATTTGTATATTTCTCTTGATGGATCCATATACAATCAGAATCTTGCTTAATCTGAAGTCCAAGGAAAAACTTTAGTTCACCCATTAGGCTCATTTCAAATTCAGATTGCATTAACTCAGAAAATTCTTTGCACAATGAAGAATTAGTTGAACCAAAAATAATGTCATCAACATATATTTGGACAAGTATAAGATCCTTGTTAGACTGTTTTCTAAAAAGAGTTGTGTCAACTTTTCCTCTTTCAAAACCATTAGTTGCAAGAAAACTGCTCAGTCTTTCATACCAAGCTCTTGGGGCTTGTTTCAGACCATAGAGAGCTTTCTTGAGTTTAAACACATGTTCAGGAAAAGTTACGTCTTCAAAACCAGGGGGTTGTCTAACAAAAACCTCTTCTTCAATGAAACCATTGAGGAAGGCACTTTTGACATCCATTTGATATAGTTTGATGCCATTATTTACAGCATAAGATAAAAGAATTCTAATTGCTTCTAACCTGGCCACTGGGGCAAAGGTTTCAGTGAAGTCAATACCTTCTTGCTGGTTATAACCTTGAGCTACTAGCCTTGCCTTATTTCTGATAACTTTGCCTTCTTCAGACAGCTTGTTTCTGAACACCCATTTGGTTCCAATAATTGTTTTCCCATGGGGTTTAGGAACAAGGGTCCAGACATCACTCCTAGCAAATTGATTTAGCTCCTCTTGCATGGCTAGGATCCACCCTTCATCATGCAGAGCTTCATCAATGCTCTTTGGCTCAATTTCAGACAGGAGAGCAAGAGAATTCAAATGTCTGAATTTTGATCTTGTCTTAACTCCTTCTGAAGTGCTGCCAATGATTTGCTCTTTTGGATGATGTGACTTGTATCTCCAATCAGTTTTATGAGGAGACATCACATCTGTCTGAGACTCAACATTTGTCTGAAGAGGTTCAGAAACAGCAGGAGCTTCAGACAGGTGCTCATCCTTCAAATCGTTGTGATCATTCAGCTCCATTCCTGCAAAATCATCTTCTAGATCTGATAGTTCCCTATCAGTCTCTTTGTTATCATTGAATTTTACATGAATGGTTTCTTCAACAGTTAAAGTTCTAGAGTTATACACTCTATATGCTTTAGATGTTTCAGAATATCCAATGAAAAATCCATTATCAGACTTTGCATCAAATTTTCCAAGATCATCTTTGGTGTTCAGTATAAAACATTCACATCCAAAGATGTGGAAATATGATATGTTGGGTTTTCTTCCTTTCCACAATTCATATGGAGTCTTTTTCAGAATTGGTCTTACCAATATTCTGTTTTGAAGGTAACAAGCTGTGTTAACAGCTTCTGCCCAGAAGGTTCTAGGTAAGTTGCTTGAGTTGAGCATGGTCCTTGCCATCTCTTGCAAACTTCTGTTCTTTCTCTCAACAACCCCATTCTGTTGAGGTGTTCTTGCCACAGAGAAATTGTGTGAGATCCCATTCTCATCACAGAACAATTTGAAATTTGCATTCTCAAACTCCCCACCATGATCACTTCTTATGACAGAAATACAGAATCCCTTTTCATTCTGTACCTTTTTACAAAATATTGTGAAATTCTTAAAAGTCTCATCCTTGTTTCTAAGGAATATCACCCATGTGAATCTAGAATAGTCATCAACGATGACCAAACCATATTTCTTTCCACTAAGACTTTCTGTTCTAATAGGACCAAACAAGTCAATGTGTAAAAGTTCTAGTGGTCTGCTAGTTGAAACAACATCTTTACTCTTGAAGGAGTGTCTTGTTTGTTTCCCTTTCAGACAGCTATCACATAAAATGTCAGATTTGTATGAGAGCTTGGGCAATCCTTTAACAAGGTTGTGTTTTGCTAATCTTGAGATTAATCTCAAGCTGGCATGCCCAAGTCTTTGATGCCAAATCTGTTTTTCATCTTCAACAGAAATGAAGCATTTTACATTTTGACTTGCTAGATCCTCTAGATCAATTTTATACACATTGCTGTGTCTCTTAGCAGTAAAAAGTGTTTGATCAGAGGAGTCTTTGACTATGCATCCTTCCTTGGTAAAGGATACTACATAACCACTGTCACATAATTGGCTTATGCTCAGTAAATTATGTTGTAGTCCTTCCACAAGAAGAACATTTTTAATGAGGGATGAAGGAATTATACCTATAGTCCCTATGCCAGTGATCTTCCCTTGCTGATTTCCACCAAAGGTGACCACTCCTCCTTCCTTAGGTCTAAGGTTTTGGAACAAAGACCTTTCTCCTGTCATGTGTCGCGAGCACCCACTGTCCAGGTACCATTTGTGGGGTCTCCTTTGTCCTGTTAAACACATCTGCAACAGGAATGATCAAGTTTTTAGGTACCCAAGTTCTTTTGGGTCCTGTTTTGTTAGCTTTGGGTCTTGCTTTTCTCTTGTGCTTGCACTGAATCACATTGTGTCCAAGCTTACCACAGTGAGAACACCCAGTGACCTTCTTTTTACTTTTAGAAAAATTTAAGACAGTAGGTGGTTCAGACAAGTTATGATCAAAAAAACCTAGTCCACTTTTGTCAGAGGAATGTCTTTGATTTCCAAGCATTATGTTTAAATTTTTTGTTCCTTTGACAAACTTGGCCAGATCATTTGTCAGTTCTACAATCTGTTTCTGAAGTTTTTTATTTTCTTCAGACACAGTTTGTGAACTGTGGTTTTTATTCTCAAGGACCTTTTCCTTGAGTATAATATGTTCTATTTCCAGAGACTCATATTTGTTACACATTTCTGTGTGAGCCTTGGATAGATTCTTATACTCTAGGAACAGTTCCTTGGAACTTTCCACCAGATCATCATACATTTCTTGCAAGGTAAGAGTGAATACCTCAGCTTCAGAACTGTCTGAAGATGGTAGGCTTGCCATGAGACACAGATTTGCCTCTTCTGAGGTGTCTTCCTCCTCTTCTGAAGTTGATTCATCCAGATCCTCCCATGTTGCCATGAGACCTTTCTTTTTCTTGAAAAACTTCTTTTTCTTGAAGTTGTTTTTCTTTAGTTTTGGACATTCAGCCTTCATGTGCCCTGGTTGCTTACACTCAAAACAAATAATCTTGTCAGTTTGTATGTCTTTACCTGACTTACCTCCTTTTGAGGTTGAAGGTTGATTCTTTCTGAATCTTCCTCTGTTCTGTAGCATTCTCTTGATCTTCCTACTTAGAAGAGCAAGATCATCATCATCTTCTGAGCTATCTTCAGAGTCTTCATCTCCCTCTGAAGCTGCCTCAGCTTGCATAGCCTTGATGTTGCCATGCCTAGACTGTTTGGTCTTGGAGTTTAGGGCTAGAGATTTTCTCTTGTTGTCATCTTCTCCAAGCTCAAGCTCATGGACCTTAAGAGATCCCAACAGTTCTTCCACTCTAAGAGAATTCAAATCTCTTGCTTCTTGAATGGCAGTAACTTTGGGTCTCCAGGACTTAGGCAAGCTCCTTAGGATTTTTCTGTTATTATCTCCAGAGTTGTATGTTCTGCCTAAGGACCTGAGTCCATTAGTTATGGTCTGAAACCTTCCAAACATTTGATCAATGGTTTCAGATTCTTCCATCTTGAACATCTCATACTGATGTATGAGCATACTTATCTTCGATTGCTTGACAGTCTCAGTACCTTCATGGGCTGCTGCAAGAGTATCCCAAATCTCCTTGGCAGAGGTGCATCCATGAACCTTCTCATATTCTGATTTGTTCAAAGAACATATCAGATAGAGTTTGGCCTTAGCATTCATCTGGACTCTAGCCTTTTGCTCCACAGTCCATTCAGTCTTAGGTATAGGCACATCATTTAGCATAGGCACATAGTCTCCATCAGTGACCACATCCCAAACATCAATGTTTGTGCTTTCAATGAACAGCTTCATTCTATCTCTCCAGTAGTGATAATCTTCTCCATTGAAAGCTGGAGGTCTTGTGATAGAGGCTCCTTCTGTGATGTATTGCCTGTTACTGTTTGAAGCTTCCATGTGGATCTTTCAGTCCTCAGACACTTGTTAGGTGTATCAACCCTGAGTAGAGCTCTGATACCAACTGTAGGAACACAGGGAAACACTAGAAGGGGGGGTTGAATAGTGTTTCTAAATATTTTAAGAAGCTTTTCGAAAACAGATTTACAAAAACAGATTTTCAGACAGGTTACTAGAAGGCTGTCTGAAGTTTTTAGTTAGCTGTCTGAAGTTGGTTTCAGACTGCTTTAAAATGGTTCTAAACGAAGTTTCTTCTTTTTAAAATATTAAATAAAATATTCAGTCCCCTTAATTAGTTTAAAACTGAAATGACAAAGATAAGGGAAGAGAAACTTAGCCACAGAATTTATCCTGGTTCACTCACTACCACTTGTGAGCTACGTCCAGTCCCAATGCCAACTAGCACTTGGATTTTCTCTTAATCTTGCAAGATTACAAGTATTCTTTTCTATCAAGCCTCTTCAGGCTCTACAACCAAGTACTCTTTTTCAGACAAGCCTCTTCAGGCTCAACAACACAAGTATTCTTTTTCAGACAAGCCTCTTCAGGCTCAACAACACAAGTATTCTTTTTCAGACAAGCCTCTCCAGGCTCAAAAGGAAATACAAATGAGAGAAATGCTTAAGCTCACAAACTATATCAGTTTTGAGACTTAAACAGTTACAGATGTACAAAGATGACTGAGGTATGCTCAGGATAATACAATATGTGTGTACAAAGATAATAAAAATCTATCAGAGTGTTTCAGCGAAAAACTTGCAGAGTTTCTGTTCTTTTGCTATGTTGCTCTCTCTCTGTTGGTCTTCAAATGAGGGGGTATTTATAACCAAATGATTTGAATCATTTAAGACTCTTAGGTTTGTGAAATCAATGCTAGCCGTTGTGAGACAGCTGCTGCAGTACAGAATATTCTCTGACATATTCTGATATTCCCTGACAATTTCTGACATTTTTACAAGGTTTGCTCCTGCCAAAAAGGTGCTCTTTGTTGCTGCTGCAATTGCTGCGTAGCAGAGGACACGTTGTGACAGAGAACGTGCTTGAATTGCATTGCACAGGTGTCAGCTGTTTGTAGCAGAGAACATGCGTGAAAAACGTGCAGAGGTACATGGATTGTCACAGCTTCAGACAAGAGATGCCACGTCATCAAAAGCTTTCAGACGGCTTTGATGCTTCAGACGGGTTGATCATCTTCAGACAGCATCAGCTTCTTCAGACGGATCCAACACTTAGTCTTATATAGTAGGCTTCTTGCTGAAAATCATAGATAAACAATTTAGACAATCGTATCTTATGAGAAACAACTTAAGTTGAATTTGTTGATCATTAAAACTTAGAGAAATTTCAGTCTTTAAAACATCATAAACCTCTTTATGATATTTTTGAGACTCAACAGTAGATTATGTTTTTAAGTGATTAGTGTGTCAGCAGGTCTATATAGAGCATCAAAACCATTAGCAACCCTTTTACCATTAGAAATCCCCGAGTGGAAGTGGGAGAGTCTAGTTATGAACCTTGTGGTGGGATTGCCTCGAATCCAAGCTAGACTTGAGGCCATCTAAGTGATTGAGGACCGAATGACCAAGTCAGCTCACTTTCTACCAGTTAGGAGTACCTATTCCCTTAGCAAGTTAGCAGTTTTGTATGTTAGGGCGATTGTCAGACTCTATGGCATTCCCTCTAACCTTATGTCAGGTAGGAACCCTAGATTCACTTCTAGGTTCTAGAATGCACGTCTCCAGACTTACGGGAAAGATTTCCTAAACCTTTTAGTTGAGTTAGCCTTTAAGTTTATTTTCGTTAAACAATTTTGAGGACAAAATTGCTTCAAGGGGGTAGAATGTAACATCCCGCAAATTAGGAGATTAAATAATTTAGTAGGTTGCAAACAAAAGAATTAGGTATTAGTAAGTAAGGAAGGGTAAAATTAAGAAGATATAGATTAAAACCCTATTTAAACCAAGTTTAGGCTATTATAATTTATAAGGTTTAAAGGGTGATCTGTGTATGTTTAGTTGAGAAACTGAAGTAATAAGGAGTAGGGGATAAAATCTAAGATTTAAGATTCTTAAATAAGTAAACTCTAGGAGTTTAAGTCCCTGGTAATCGATTACCAAGAGTTGGTAATCGATTACCAGAGAGTTGTTTTGTTGATAATCGATTACCAGGGTTTGGTAATCGATTATCAGTAATCTGGGTTTCTAGTAATCGATTACCAGGAGTTGGTAATCGATTACTGGGGAGTTGGATTTTAGTAATCGATTACCAAGGGTTTAGTAATCGATTGTCAGGAATCTGGGTTCCTGGTAATCGATTACTAGGAGTGGTAATTGATTACCAAATTACCAGAAAGGGTTCTTGAGTGTATTTTAGCCTATGGTAATCGATTACTGAGAGTCTGTAATCGATTACCAGCACAGAAAATATATATACCAGGAGCCATTTTAAAAACAGAATTGGGAGAAAAACCTAAACCTAGAGAGAGAGGGCGGGGTTCTAGAGAGAGAAAGAAGAATTGAAGCTTGAAGAAGGAATTTTGGGAAAGGAAACATCAATTAATCACCTCCAAACCTCTTTTCCCTCTTGAATTGCTTGAATAGGTGAGTGTAACTCACCTTTATGATAGGAATTATTGGTCCCATTGCATGCTCCCACCCCCTTTCTCTTCCCTCTCTTGATACCGGTTTAATGATTGATTGAATTGAGGATTTCTTGTTGTTTGAATTGATTATCGATAGAATGAGCATGTAAGTGTAGAATCGAGCGTTGGAATCCTTAGTTTCGAAGTTTTCGAAACTATCGAAACTATCGAAACCCCTTGATTGTAGCTCGTACGAACATTCTATTCGGTTATAATTCTTAGATTAACACTAGTTATGAAATGAATTGGTTAGATTGGTGTTTGGATTTGAAATTGAGATGTATGTTCTTAAATTCGAAATTGTCAAAATGCTCAATGTATGAACCCTACCCTTTGAATCCCTTTCTATATGGTTAGATTCCTTGGAATTATGTCGATTGCATTAGATTTGATTATATTATGCTTGAATCGATTGTAAAACTATTGAATTTCGAAGTTACGAAAGTTACGAAACTTATGAAAGTCTCGAAACACTCGAAATGTTTGAAGTTCTAGTTTTGACTATCGATTCATATAAGTCGGTCTCGACCGTGAGTTAATTAAGCCAGCCTTTGCGCTGTGAGTTAAAAATCAAGTAAGCAAGTAAAACGCGACTTCGGTCCAGTTTGGGTGGGATATGTCCTCGGGAAAGACGTTTCCCGTAGTCTGAGCTCAGGTCTAACTCCAGTTTCAGTAATAAGTTCATGCCTGCTGGGCACAGCAGTGAGTTGCATTATTATTGCATTATAATGATTTTAGTATTAAGTTCATGAATAAGTTATGTGAATTATCTTTAATTGATATGAATATGAGTATGATATTTGGCTTCATATTAGTTAGTTAGGTTGATCTTCCCTCACACTTTATGCATGTTAGTTATACTCGTTGAGATTATTATCTCACCCACGTTGCGGGGATTTACTCTAGTTGTGCAGGTGCCTTTGGTGATGTTGAGGCAGTTATGGTGAGGTTAGAGCTGGATCTTACTTCGGTTGGAAGATTCATTAATAGGATTATTTCTTAATGTATTTGTAGTTGTTATTTGGTTATTCATTTAAGTCTATTGTTGTATCTTATGTAAGTGTAATTATTTCTGAGTTGGCCACTGAGGCCTAGTTTTAATCTTACGATATGTATGATAGTGAATTGTACTGGTTTTTGCTGGTTTTCAGGTTAAGCTGAATTTCTGGTAATAGTCCGGTTTTTAGGGGAGACTCTGCCGGATTTCCGGTATGAGTTCATTGAACCACACTTCTTCAAGTGTGGATTCTTCCCTAAGTTTAAGTAAGATTTACTATTATTTATTAAATTGATGTTGTATTGAAATTGCTTAAGCTAATCGTTGGAGAGTTTAAGTGAATGTGTGACGATATCGAAAATTTAACGTGATGATTTCAAGGACTTCAGGGATAGTGTCTCCAACTGACATTATTTCTAAGTTTAGAAATTAGGGCATTACATTTTGGTATCAGAGCAGTTCAATCCATTTGGACTTTGGTTAGGTTATTTGCCCATAACCTATTATGATCTTGCAGTATACATACTCATTATAGGGACTGGTCACTCCTATAGTGTGTGAGATGTACACGGAGATTATGGTTAGCTGTGTGAGTAGGATACCTTGATTAGGAAGTTAGGATACTTCCTTAATAAGGTTAGAGCCACCTATCTTGTGTTAGAAAGAGAATAACCTAAGTTTATTCCTAAGAATAGTATACTCACCATAGGAGTTTTATGGAGTGTGACTCTAGAGTTCTAGTGGACATCAGGCACCTATGAGGTAGTTAGTTAAGATAGATTCATTATTTATGGAGATTAGTTGATTGTTTGATTTATATATGGTCTTGATTGTGTAACTTGTATAAATTGAATGTTTTGTGTGTCTTGCTATTGATTTGTAATGTTGGTTTGTTTGAATGGTTTTGTGACATGTTATGTTAGAATGTGTGTATACTTGTTAGGTAGTAATTCACATAGTTAAAGTTTCTTTTGAGACAAACCTTTGTGAGGTCACGTTAGAAGGAATGCGGGACTGTAGTTCAAGTTAAGGTAGGAACTCTACGTAGGGTAAACCAGTGGTCGCAGAGACACCCAAGGGGACTTTAACTTAAGTAGGCTTAAGACCTTACCTTAAGTCAACAAACTTAGCAGGGACATATAGACATTTAGACCTAAAACTTACAAGGGTTATGGAATTGAGGTTTCTTTTGAGCCAATGTTGGAATGGGCATTTTTCCTAGGCCGCCTTGAGGGTAGTCGGGAGACGGTCAGGCGAGTGAGGATTCTTTCAGCCACCTTGCTCTTTGCTTTGTCCATGGATTACATAGACAGATCTTTAGACTCTACCAGACGGGTAGGTAGTCATGACGACTACCATTTCTTCACCTTTACATCTTACATTTAGAGAACACATAGTGGCCCTAGAGACAGAGCCTTACGACCCTAATATCTTAGAAACCCCTTAGGAGAGATCCCTAGTAAAGATAATGAGATTTCGATTATCTAATGTTAGTACCCTTCCAGAACTTACCATTAGTAACATCTTTAACCCTAGTGAGTGGGTAAGTTGTCGTGAGAAAACAATACTTCTACTCTTTCTTGTCACCCTTAGGAAATACTTAAGAATATTAGGAAGTGATGCCTTAAATACCTGAAAATATAGAATCATCAAATAAGAACACTTCACCCATACCTTAAGTCTAACCATATCGGTTCTAACCTCGAGGACTCGGAGAAGTACTCGGGAAAAGAAATAGGTAGAGGCTTTTAGTCAGGATAGTTAGTATGAACCAAATTTTCTCGGAAATCCAACTCAGTAGTTTCACCATCCAAAATCACCCAAGTCAACTTATTACCATCAGTTGAGAGAAACCTTAGCCATAACTCTCTTAAGGGAGGGGAACCTTAATCAAGAAAGTTAAGAATCCTAGTATAGATTGCATAAGGTAGTGTAGATTTACCCACAACCCAAGTAAGGACAGGAAGTTCCCAATTAAGTCATATTAGGGGTAGTCTTGTAGAAAGGAATTAGAAATCACTGAGAAATATTAGGGAGAGCCTGAATCCTTAAGGGGGGTAGTTTTATAGCCAAACCATGAGAATCCGTAGAAGGCACTCAGTACTTGCACCAAACCTGAAAGTTAGATTTGATTGTGTATAGTTAGACCTAGCCAGAGTGTTAGGAAAGGATTGAGATATTGTTAGACACACTCACTAGGTTAGAACTCTAAAGCATTTAGAAATCCTTACTTATAGGAGGACTAGGGTGGGGATGACATTATGTCACTCTCCCTTTTCAATGAAACTTAGAACCAAATTAAGTTCAAACCTCAACTGGTAGGGTGAGATAGAGAAAGATCCCATCCTGGGAAGATAGGAGATTGCGAGAGGTTACTATGTTCATGTTGTAACCGGTAGGTATTATACCTACGTTTATGGCATGAGTGTTGTTAGGATTCTGTTATTCTCTTAGAAGAATGAGTGACTTTCCTTCCACTTGGGTGTGATGTTTATTTATGTGACTATGTGAACTTAATTCCTCGAACATGACGTGAGTGTTAGATAATTACGCCAGCATGAACTTAGAACCAAATTAAGTTCAAACCCCAACTGGTAGGGTGAGATAGAGAAAGATCCCATCCCGGGAAGATAGGAGATTGCGAGAGGTTACTATGTTCATGTTGTAACCGGTAGGTATTATACCTACATTTATGGCATGAGTGTTGTTAGGATTCTGTTATTCTCTTAGAAGAATGAGTGACTTTCCTTCCACTTGGGTGTGATGTTTATTTATGTGACTATGTGAACTTAATTCCTCGAACATGACGTGAGTGTTAGATAATTACGCCAGCATGAAGTTAGTGATTCGAGGGATTGAGTATTTGTGTGTGCACGACTTAGTGTTAGTAATATAAGTAGAACTTAGAATATAAACAAAAAAAAATCTTAGAGTTTCTCAAGCTTGGCTAGATCATTAAGAACATAAAATTTAAAACCAACTGGTAGTTGATGGGTTTAGGTATGGAATTAGGATCATTACTTAGTTGTTATGTAAAGTCTTTTCCTATGATTAGACTTTATTGAGGATGTTGTCTAACCAAGTCATTCAGGTATACTCAAATAGAGTAGAAAGTTTCTTCATGTGCCTTACTTGATGATACATGAAAGGAGTTGTTAGAGAAGTTCAGGAACCTAAAGTTCAGGTGTAGCAATTAAAGGGTATAGAGTCGGACTTCATTTAAATGAGATCACTAATGAGCTGAGAGCTCTAATCAGGGAGGCTCAGAGTTTGGACTCAAGCCTCCAATAGAATAGACAATAGTTATGATTTCCGAATCAGAAGATGGGATGATTCTCTTCCAAGGGAGAGTCTGTATCCCTAAAGGAGATAACCTCAGAAAACAAGTGTTAGAGTAAACTAATAGAGGTAAGTTTTTGTGTACATCCTGGCTTTACCAAGATGTATCAGGATTTGAAGAGAGATATAGTAGATTATGTTTTTAAGTGATTAGTCTGTCAGCAGGTCTATATAGAGCATCAAAACCATTAGCAACCCTTTTACCATTAGAAATCCCCGAGTGGAAGTGGGAGAGTCTAGCTATGAACCTTGTGGTGGGATTGCCTCGAATCCAAGCTAGACTTGAGGCCATCTAAGTGATTGAGGACCGAATGACCAAGTCAGCTCACTTTCTACCAGTTAGGAGTACCTATTCCCTTAGCAAGTTAGCAGTTTTGTATGTTAGGGCGATTGTCAGACTCTATGGCATTCCCTCTAACCTTATGTCAGGTAGGAACCCTAGATTCACTTCTAGGTTCTAGAATGCACGTCTCCAGACTTACGGGAAAGATTTCCTAAACCTTTTAGTTGAGTTAGCCTTTAAGTTTTATTTTCGTTAAACAATTTTGAGGACAAAATTGCTTCAAGGGGGGTAGAATGTAACATCCCGCAAATTAGGAAATTAAATAATTTAGTAGGTTGCAAACAAAAGAATTAGGTATTAGTAAGGAAGGGTAAAATTAAGAAGATATAGATTAAAACCCTATTTAAACCAAGTTTAGGCTATTATAATTTATAAGGTTTAAAGGGTGATCTGTGTATGTTTAGTTGAGAAACTGAAGTAATCAGGAGTAGGGGATAAAATCTAAGATTTAAGATTCTTAAATAAGTAAACTCTAGGAGTTTAAGTCCCTGGTAATCGATTACCAAGAGTTGGTAATCGACTACCAGAGAGTTGTTTTGTTGGTAATCGATTACCAGGGTTTGGTAATCGATTATCAGTAATCTGGGTTTCTAGTAATCGATTACCAGGAGTTGGTAATCGATTACCGGGGAGTTGGATTTTAGTAATCGATTACCAAGGGTTTAGTAATCGATTGTCAGGAATCTGGGTTCCTGGTAATCGATTACTAGGAGTGATAATCGATTACCAAATTACCAGAAAGGGTTCTTGAGTGTATTTTAGCCTATGGTAATCGATTATAGAGAGTCTGTAATCGATTACCAGCACGGAAAATATATATACCAGGAGCGATTTTAAAAACAGAATTGGGAGAAAAACCTAAACCTAGAGAGAGAGAGCGGGGTTCTAGAGAGAGAAAGAAGAATTGAAGCTTGAAGAAGGAATTTTGGGCAAGGAAACATCAATTAATCACCTCCAAACCTCTTTTCCCTCTTGAATTGCTTGAATAGGTGAGTATAACTCACCTTTATGATAGGAATTATTGGTCTCATTGCATGCTCTCACCCCCTTTCCCTTCCCTTTCTTGATACTGGTTTAATGATTGATTGAATTGGGGATTTCTTGTTGTTTGAATTGATTATCGATAGAATGAGCATATAAGTGTAGAATCAAGCGTCGGAATCCTTAGTTTCGAAGTTTTCGAAACTATTGAAACCCCTCGATTATAGCTCGTACGAACATTCTATTCGATTATAATTCTTAGATTAACACTAGTTATGAAATGAATTGGTTAGATTGGTGTTTGGATTTGAAATTGAGATGTATGTTCTTAAGTTCGAAATTGTCGAAATGTTCAATGTATGAACCTTACCCCTTGAATCCCTTTCTATATGGTTAGATTCCTTGGAATTATGTCGATTGCATTAGATTTGATTATATTATGCTTGAATCGATTGTAAAACTATTGAATTTCGAAGTTACGAAAGTTACGAAAGTCTCGAAATACTCGAAATGTTCGAAGTTCTAGTTTTGACTATCGATTCATATAAGCCAGTCTCGACCGTGAGTTAATTAAGCAGCCTTTGTGCTGTGAGTTAAAAATCAAGTAAGCAAGTAAAACACGACTTCGGTCCAGTTTGAGTGGGATACGTCCCCGGGAAAGACGTTTCCCGTAGTCTGAGCTCAGGTCTAACTCCAGTTTCAGTAATAAGTTCATGCCTGCTGGGCACAGCAGTGAGTTGCATTATTATTGCATTATAATGATTTTAGTATTAAGTTCATGAATAAGTTATGTGAATTATCTTTAATTGATATGAATATGAGTATGATACTTGGCTTCATATTAGTTAGTTAGGTCGATCTTCCCTCACACTTTATGCATATTAGTTATACTCGCTGAGATTATTATCTCACCCCACGTTGCGGGGATTTACTCTAGTTGTGCAGGTGCCTTTGGTGATGTTGAGGCAGTTATGGTGAGGTTATAGCTGGATCTTACTTCGGTTGGAAGATTCATTAATAGGATTATTTCTTAATGTATTTGTAGTTGTTATTTGGTTATTCATTTAAGTCTATTGTTGTATCTTATGTAAGTGTAATTATTTCTGAGTTGGCCACTGAGACCTAGTTTTAATCTTACGATATGTATGATAGTGAATTGTACTGGTTTTTGCTGGTTTTCAGGTTAAGCTGAATTTCTGGTAATAGTCCGGTTTTTAGGGGAGACTCTGCCGGATTTCCGGTATGAGTTCATTGAACCACACTTCTTCAAGTGTGGATTCTTCCCTATGTTTAAGTAAGATTTACTATTATTTATTAAATTGATGTTGTATTGAAATTGCTTAAGCTAATCGTTGGAGAGTTTAAGTGAATGTGTGACGATATCGAAAATTTAACGTGATGATTTCAAGGACTTCAGGGATAGTGTCTCCAACGGACATTATTTCTAAGTTTAGAAATTAGGGCGTTACAGTAAATTTACTGGAAATTGATTGAAAATTTCATGATATTGATCTGTATGTTGTTTGTGGAATTATAAGGAATTAAGTAATCAATCTTGGTAATCAATTACATACGGTAATTGACTGGGTAATTAATTACTGTTTGCAACTGGTAATCAATTACTGACTAACTGGTAATCTATTAACACAGAAACTTTGTGATTCGCTACATAATTCAAATTACTTGTAAATTTGATTTCTATCTCTGATGTACAAATTAATATTCTGTTTTTAACAAAGTTTTGAAAAGGTAAAATTTTAGAAGGAAAATTAAAAGGGGATTTAAAAATGTACTTTGTATAATTGTTTTTAATGCGAAAAATTTTGTGAATCTATTCAACCCCCCATTCTAGATTCCCTCTCGAACCAACAATTCATGCCCTTCATCGCTAAAAAACACCGTAGCAATCACTTAATAAATATGATACGTTATGTGTTATTAAACTCAATAAATAATATGATAATATATTATTAAATATATATAAAACTTTTTTTACTAATAATATATATCAATTAAACTCATTTCAAATCCAATTCAATTTCAACCTAATCATAAGTGGGATATATTGATTTTGTGTAAAATTCTTTGGTGAACACTTGTATTTGAAATTTTCATTTATTCTAGATCAAATATGTTTTTAGTCTATATAATATGTCTCAATTTTTTCATTTGGTCCCCTATTTTTAATTTTTTCAAAGTGATTTTTCAAAATTGATTTTTTTCCAAATGATTTCTTTGATTTTTTAATCATAAAGTACTAACATGACATATAAATAAAGGGATTATTTAGAAAAATTTTGATATTTTGGGAACTGTTTGAGAAAAAAATAATTATAAAAATAAATAGAAGGGACCATTTAGAGAAAAATCAATTTTAAAAGATTATTTTAAACAAATAAAAATACGGACCAAATAAAAAAAATCTTAACATTCTGGGTATATATCAAACATAATTAAACCTATTAGTGATAACACTCTGCTAGAAACTTGGACCTGCAAGACCTACACTGGAGGATATGCACCAACTTCAAGCCTGAGCTTCAAGCAAGGAAGAGTTGGAGAAATTAGTGTCCTACAAATAAAGGTCACTACCCTACAAAATAAGGGTCACTACCCTACGGAAGGACACCTTGACCCTGGATAGGACCACTGTCCTATGGACCACCCTTAATTAGGACTCTCTTGTATTTTCTTTTTATTTTTTTGTAATTTCTTTTAATTCCTCCTAGATGGACGCTATTTTTAGTGGTTTTATTGGTTGGGAGGTTGCTAGGCTAGTTGGGGTAGGAGTCATGGGTTCAACACCCAACTTACGTGGTTTTTGAGTCATCTTTTTTTCCCTTTTCTTTGGGTGGCCGCCCAAAACTCTATAAATAGGGAAGCTTCCCTCACTTGTAACACATTCTTGATTTTAGTAAAGGCATCATGCTCAAATTTCTCCTCCCTTGGTGAGTTGAGTGAAGTTTGGTGGTTGTTGCTCAAACCATACTGAGACTTATCTAATTCCCCTGAATTAGTGGCGTCTGACATTGGACTTATCTGTTGTGGGTGGATTCCTGCTTCAGTGGCGTCCTCTCCATTTCTTCCTCTCCACTTTTTCTCTCATTTTCTATCACTTTCTTGCGCATTTATAGTGGCTGCCCAGCACCTATAAATCACAATTTACTTGCTATATTTTGATTCTAATCGGTTGGTTTTGCTTAATTATAGATCCTACAACTATCCTGCTATCAATTAATATATACATCATATACAAATCAATGACTACATTATTAATTGTTTTCTTTTCAAAATAAGTAAACTTTTAAAAATTTTCAAAATAAGTAAACTTTTAAATTTAAATACTTAAATGGGGTGTCCCTTCCAGGGATGTATAGACTTTGTAGTTTGTACGAATGTGTCCGTGACTATATTATAGGTAATACGAAAAATAAGATTAAGGTAAGTAGGTAACCCATGTTCATATATAGACTAGAGGTATGGGTTGTGGGGAGTGGATCCACTTACACAATCAAGAGATGGTGGAAGACAAGTCCCTTTCCTAATTCTAGTATTGTTATTCATGTATTTTAATACATTTTTATTTCACTTTTTAATAATAATGAAATAAAAATAGACATTTTATATTCACGTTCTTTTCATCTCTATTCTCATTTCTCAATCAACAAATGTGGAAAACCTCCCCTGTTCCCTCTCTTCAGTTTTTTCAAGCCATTGACTCCAGCATTTATGTGGTATAAAAGACAAGAACATGACCTTATTATAAGGATAAATGGTTGCCCCAATCTTGTACCAAGTGACGTCTCCATAACTGTTATCCTCACGGAAGTCTATAGCTCTCCCCTTTCAGCATCATTGCATTAACCTTTGCAGCGCGAATAACGCAAATCAAAATCACGTATGAGAAGGAATTACCTCAATAGTCTAAAATTAGGAATAAAAAAAAATCCTCGTGACCACAATGTCCTTATTTTTTTCGTTTTCACCCGATTAAATGTTGCCCCAGATCAGATCTGCTACTAGAAATGACACAATCCTTGAATTTTCCTGAAGTGAATGAAACAAACAACCTCTTGGTACTACTGGGGTCATATGATATACTATAATTAAATAAGGTTTAATTAAGTGATTTTTTTTTTTTATTTTTTTTTTTTTCAAAATAGTTCTGCAAAATGATTTTTTTTCTAAATGACCTCTCAATTTTTCTATAATAATTTTTTTCTCGAATAAAAATATCATGATTTTTAAATTAGTCCATATAAAATATCGTTGATTTCCAAATTAATCCTTTAAAATATCACAATTTTTTCAATAATTTATGTTTTTGGTGTCACATTAGTACTTTATTGTTAAAAAAATAGAGGGATCATTTTAAAAAAACTTTATTAAAGGATCACTTAAAAAAAAAAAAAAAAAAAAATCAAATGAAAAAATTACGATTTATAACGTGTTTGGTAAAACTAGCTGAAAAGCTAGTTGAAAGTTTAAAACTAGCTGAAAGCTGAAAAGTTTGCTGAAAGCTTAAAGCTAGATGAAAGCTGAAAAACTATTGAACGTGTTTGGTAAAACTAGTTAAAAATGGTAAAATGACATTTAAAGACAACATTAATTATTAAATAATGATAAGTGAGGGTGGTTGAAGGCTAAACTTGTAATTAATTTTGGAGCTTTTTAAAAAAAGTTACCCCAAGTAGCTTTTAAGAAAAGCTTGTAGCTACCCAAAAATGCTACATTCTCAAACACTTCTAAAATAATTTCAACTACTATTTTTAACCGTTGAAATGACAAGTGAAACAATAGTATTTTAACCGTTGAAATGACAAGCCAAACAATTACTATAGGAAGGTAGTAATTTAACCCATAAATAAATACACACCCGTTGGCCTTATGCTCACCGACAAGAGAATCTTAACCTTTCTATGCTTATTTTTTTCACCTTTTTCAGAAATTCAGTCAACTGGTCACTCACCTAATACCATACCCTGTGATGTGAACAACAGTTTACACTTGGTTTCTTTCTTCTCACTATTCAACATCTTGCAGAGCAGTAGTTAGCTTCATGTTGGCAATTAATTATAGCTTCCCCACCGACGTTTTCGCTAGTTTTGGTAACTTGTACCTCACAAGTTTACACTGTTACCTCCACACCTTCCTTCCAATAATTTCCACACCATCAATTACCTTTTTTTAAAAGAAACAAACTTTTCATTGTTTCAATCCAAAAGAATCAGCATCTTCTCTAAAAACGACAACTTTTTCTGCTGCCTGGTGGTGGTTTTGGTTCTTGTCCTGTGTTGAGAAGGGTGCAAATTTCAAAGTGCAATCAATGCCTCCGTCGTATTTTCCTCTCCGTTGGGAAAGCACAGGAGAACAATGGTGGTATGCATCTCCCATTGATTGGGCTGCTGCAAATGGTCTCTACGATCTGGTGGTGGAGCTTCTTCACCTTGACACAAATCTCCTCATTAAGCTCACTTCACTTCGTAGGATTCGTCGTCTTGAAACAGTGTGGGATGATGAGGCACAGTTTGAAGACGTCGCTAAATGTCGCTCGCAGGTTGCAAGGAATCTCATGATTGAGTGTGAGACAGGAACAGGACACAACTCTCTCATTCGAGCTGGGTATGGTGGATGGCTTCTCTACACTGCTGCTTCAGCTGGGGATGTGGATTTTGTTCAAGAATTGTTGGGGAGAGACCCTTTTCTTGTGTTTGGAGAAGGAGAGTATGGTGTCACTGATATACTCTATGCTGCTGCTAGGAGCAAAAATTCTGAGGTATTCAAGCTCTTGCTTGATTCTGCCCTTTCAAGGAGTGGAGCAGAATTGGAGGAGATTTTTAAGAGGGATATGATGAACAGGGCCATTCATGCTGCTTCCAGAGGTGGGAACTGGGAGATACTGAAGGAGCTTGTTGGAAGTGTTTCTGATGTTTTAGCCTATAGAGATACTGAAGGATGCACAGTCTTGCATACTGCAGCTGGTAGAGGGCAGGTTGAGGTGAGCCAATTTTCTTTAATGAGATTGAAGAAAATTTTCCCCCACAATAAACCCTCATTTTGTTCAGAAAGATTTGAAATCAGTGATATTAGGGTCAGATGAAAAATTCATTCAATTTAGTATAGTCTCTGAAAAGGACTTAACTCAATGACTTCTACATCTTTCATGAACGAAAAAAGCAATTTCCATCCTTAGGGACTAATATAACTGAACTTAAATGTTTCAGGGACCAAAATGTGGATTTACTCGATTTGTTTGTTTAATATCATACTCAAATAAGAATATCTAGTTCTTTGCATTGTCAATATCAGGTTTCACAATAAATCAGGTTCCTTTAGGATGAATCTGAAATATAGGATATTGAGTACACTGTTCAAACAATACCATTTTGCCCTTATGCTTTATACTGATTGCCATGCCCTAAGGCACTTGACTGTGTGTATATGACTTTACATAGACACCAATCAAGGTTAATGTTAAATTGTTAATCCTACAGAAGTTCAATTTGTTCAGACTTGTATATTATCCTTACCTGCATTTTCAGTGTCACTTATTTTGATCATTGTAATGATACAGGTGGTGAGAAATCTACTTGCATCATTTGATATTATCAACTTAACAGATGCTCAAGGGAACACAGCATTACATGTGGCTTCTTACAGGGGTTACTTACCTGTGGTAGAGACTCTGATTCATACATCTCCCTCACTAGCATTGTTAACTAACCACTATGGAGATACTTTTCTTCATATGGCAGTGGCTGGTTTCAGGAGTCCTGGTTTCCGTAGACTAGACAAGCACACTGAGCTCATGAAGCAATTGGTGAGTGAGAAGATTGTGAACATACAGGACATTATCAATGTTAAGAACAATGATGGAAGAACAGCTCTTCATGTATCTGTGATTGATAACATCCAATGTGAGCTAGTGGAATTATTGATGTCTGTGCCATCAATTGATTTGAACATCCATGATGCTGATGGGTTGACCCCTTTGGATCTATTGAAGCAAAGACCAAGATCAGCATCTTCTGATATTTTAATCAAGCGGTTGATTTCTGCTGGAGGGATCTCAAGTCATGATCAAGATGTCATGGCAACAAATAATAATACCCTTTTCACTCATATGAAAACCAATGTTATTGGAGCTAGTCCTGGGACTTCATTTAGAATACCAGATGCAGAGATATTCAGGTACACTGGCATTGAGAATTCATCTAATCAAAGCAATTATGATCAAGCAAGTGTGGAATCATATCCATGCTCAAGTGAACTAAGCAATTCTGACTCAGCCAATTCCCCATACCACAACAAGTCTAACTCTGTCAATTATGCTGCAAGACGCCTAAAGTTTCTTCTCAGGTGGCCTGGGAGAAGAGAAACAAAAACAACTGCCTCAGAATTGGAAGATGATGATGATAATGATGATGATTCTCTTGATCCTTTCAGTACAAGTAGAAACTTGGAAGAGTTTCCAGTTCCATTAAGGCAGAGATACTCACAACCATGCTCCCTTCCAAACAACAAAAGAACACAATCCATGAGGAGTTTTCTTCCAAGTCCATCCTCTAGAATGAATTTCAGTGCAAGCCTAATGAAAGGTGTAATTCAGTTAAAGCCACAAGTACCTATTCTTGCTCATTCAACTACTAGTCCTTTTCAAGAATTATCTGTGGCTTCTCTTTCTTCAATCAATAAACAAAAGGGTGTTGATATTATGGGACCCTCTTGCTCCAACCGATCAATAAATGATAGCACACTTAAATTGAACTACAGACAGGGATCCTTCAATAAGAAACTGATGAATCGGTACTTTTCTTTTGGAGCACAAGACCTGGCTGTGGAAGATTCAAATAGCTGTTCAAGGTCAAATGGGAGCTACAAGCGTTTCAGCTCTTTGGTTGCCTAATTGTTGGTACATTGAAAGTGTGATCGACTATGTAAGAACATGAAAAACTATAGATCCTTACTCAGTTTGTAATGAGTAAGGACATATTGAAAATATAATATAAACATTATTCATGTATTTTTACCATCTTAACCTTTGGGACAGTTTTGTTCACTCTACATATTCTATAGCTATGCTGATAATTTACTCACATAATTTGCTGAAGTGCTATTACTTATTTTAATCCCAGCCCTGCACCAATACATGTTTTGTGAGTGAGTATAATGTTTTATCCACGATAACAAAGGAATGAATAATAACAAGAGTTCTCATTTGCTGATAATCCTGACTTATGTTTGGAACGATAAAATTTGAGAATTGATAGATTTTTTAATTAAATTGTTTGTCTGATTACTTGTGTTGAGATTATATGATTTTGAGTCCTTGCCTTTTTGTTGGGAATAAATGGTGATAATATTTGAGTGAAATCTTTTCACTTGTCCCTTTCTTTACACCTCCATTGCGACTTTTTTTAGGTAAAAATTAAAAGAAAGGCCACCAATTTTTTTACATAAAAATGTCGTGAATTTTCTCGGCTTTGCCGTAAAAAAAATCCATAGAAAATTTCATGTAAGTTTTAAAATCTGAACAACACTTCCTTTGAATTTTAAAATTTGCATGAAAATTTGAAAGAAAATCCATAAAAATATCTATAAAAAATATTGTTATGTCATCACTTAATGGAATATAACTAACGACGGGGACTAAAATCATGTTGTTTTAAAAAAGTAGAGGACTAAAACCAAAGGAAAAAATGAATGAAGGAACAAAATTAAATTTCACTATATTTTTAGGGACCAAAAACATATTTAACCAAAAAATAGAGAAATTTAGGTTTTGTTTTTATGTGGAAATGGATCCTCTCCATTTGATGGATGTATGTTTGGTTTACAGTTGAGTAGAATTGATTCTAGAAATCAATGGTTGAGATGAGTGATGCACATTTTACGAAACACGTTGGATGAAGGTGATTTATAATCAATTCTACAAAACCATGGTTTTGAAATGTTGAACGGTAAAAAAAGGGGCACCGGATAGTTCCAGTAGGAGATAGATAGAAATGTGGGGCCCACATGGGATGTGTTTCTATCTCTATCCTACTGGAACTATCCAGTATTGGATAGAAATGGAACTCTTTTTTTTTGTGTACAAAGGAAGCACATAAGTTTGAACCCAAAACCCCATACAAACTACCCATACCTGTGCCAGTAGGTCAACCCTAGTGGGTTGAAATTTACGACATGTTTGATTCTGTTTTGTTTTTTAATTTTTCAAAACTGTTTGGCAAAATAATTTTAATAATTATTTTTTACAAAAGAAATTATTTATTTACAATATTAATTGCCACCATAAAAATAAGAAGGCTTAAATATGTTTTTTGTCCCTGTAAAATACACTCTTTTTCATTTTCGCCCCTCTATTTTATTTTTTTAGTTTTTTGTCCTCTAAAAACTAATATTTTTAAAAATTGTTCTCACCATTAAAATAGCTTAACATCATGTTGATGTGTTCGTTACTCCGTTTGCTAACGTGTATGTCTTACTCTTATGTGGCATTACATGTGTCAAATAATAATTTTAATACTATATTAAATTACATATTAAAAATGAAATTGAAGTTGGAGAAAAAAAAATACCCGTTGCCCCTTAATATTGTTTATTATCCCTTGTACATTCAACATACTGGTGTGTGCCACGGCTGTGATAGATTTACCGTGATTAAGGGTGTGGTGCATGTATATGTAGAGAATGAGGAGGGTGGTATGAGTGATGTGAAATATGGATGAAAAGTTTCAGTTATTGTCACAAAGGAACAAGATGAGGGTAATGTTGGAAATGGAAATACTATAGTTGGGGGTAATAGAAAATGGATGCAGGCTATAGAGTGGGTAATATGGAGAGTGAAAGTTTGGGTGGAAGAGTTTCAAAACATGTGAGGTAGGCTGTTGAGGAGATCAATGAGAATGCTAATAGGGAGAGTAATGGAGAGGGAGTTGACAGTGACAAAGTATTCACTATGAGTTTGAAGATGTTGAGGTTAATCAATAACTAGAGAATAAAGTTCAGACAGAGGTACAAGCTCCTCAACAAAATTTAAGGAGAAAATCATGTCTCCTAAGGAAGCCTATTGGTCCTAAAAGAATCTACATAAGAGGGGATCATTGTGGTTAAGGAATGGGATAGGTTCTAGTGAGGGACAATATTAGGAATATATTTTTTGCTAGTATTTTATAGTGTTTGTTGAGTAGTTTAGTCCTATAAATAGTAGTTGATTGTATTCCTTTCAGTATCTTTTCAAAACTATATCAAATGAGTTTTCTCAACTCTCTCTGACCACCTTTGGGATGATCCATGGGAGAACCCATGGTATTCTTCCTCAACTGGTCTTTACTATTATTCTGTTGCTTATGCTCAAAATATATAAGAAGAGGAGTGATTACCTACTACCAATTATACTCTTTTACCCTGTGTTTGGTTTATTGGGAGAAATAGGGAAGAGAGAAATAGGGAAGAGAGAGATAATAGAGAAATTAAGTAGAAATAGAGGTTGTTTGGTATGAGAGAAATATGAGAGAGATAGAAGAGAAATTATTTTGTATAGTTGTTTGGTAGTGGAGAAATGAGAGAGAGATTTGTAAAAAAAAATAAAAAGACTAAACTACCCTTATAATTAACAAGTAATTTTCATGAACACCAAATTGAATTTACTATAAAGTAAATCGGTTAAATTGAAGAGAGGAGCAGTATTAATCGATTTTCAAAGCATGTATTTTATGCAAATCGATTTCCTATTGTATGCAAATCGATTGTCATAATCGGAATACAATCAAAAAGCAATGAGAATGTCCAGGCTAGTCTTTATCCTTCAAAGTAGATATCACATATAACTAAGGGCAATATAGTCATTTGGTAAATAAACCACAACTCTCCACTATTTCTCTTCTCATCTCCAGAGAAAAAAATCAATGTGGGTCCCACAATAAATCTACCTCCATCTCTCTCCCCGGTCAATTAACAAACACGGTGGTTGAAGAATATTACATCTAAATCACTCTCTCCCAACTCTCTCTTCCCTAACTCTACTTAAACAAACAAAAGGTTATTAAGGTGAAGAGAAATGAGACGAAAAAACCATACCTTAACTAATAGAGGATTATGGTTTATGAGGATAGAGAGAAGAAAGGGAAAAGGTAGACCGATACCTTAGGTCACAAGAAATAAAAGGAAAAAAGGAGACATCTATGTCAACAAACAAATTAACAGACACATTAGTAAGACGTTAAGTTATTCTAACAACGAAAACTATTTCAAAAAAGATTGATTTTGAAAAAGACGTTAAAGATATCTTATTAATTCAATATAATAATTAATTATATATTTAATATATATTTGATATAAAGAAATCCTTAGAAAATCATTTAGTTCTACATTGGTTGATGGAAAATAAATATAATTTGATCAGAACTCAAAGAGTGATATTTGAAATTTATGTTGTGTATTCGAATTGTAATTAAATCAATAAAATTTAATTAAGGTTTTAGTGGTACATGTTTGATTCCCCTCTTAAGTAAAGTTTCGGGTTCTAGTTTTGTGGATGAAAAAAAAATCCCCATTGGGAGAGCTAGCCCCACCATGATGTGGATGTTCATGGCTTGAGTAGTATTGCCTCCCATAGAGGATACATGTAGTTTAACAAAAAAAATAATTAGATATTTAATTAGACATTTAATAAAAAAAATTCAAATATATGATGATGAAATAACATTTTAGTTTTTTAGTTCTTCTTTTGTTACATTTTTGTGGTATTTATTAATTTATAGGATTTGACTCAAGAGAATAATTTTTTAAAGTAAAGAGTTATGGACCAATTTATTTGTGCTTAAAAAAATATTTTTTTTAATTGCTTAAAATTGATTTTTATTTTAGAGATTCTTGTATAATCAGAAGTATATTTTCGTTTGGTTACAATCATAAAAACACTTTATTTGTGAAAATAAAAGCCTCCTCGTTTTAAAAAACTTTTCTCTCTCTTCTATCACATCTGTTTTTTTTTTTCATGAGTAACTATAAGTTGCTTCTTATAAAAAGCATAAAATCCATTATTTTCTGATTCTGCTTCTAGAAAAAAGTTTAGACAAGCATCTTAAAAAAATCCTATAAGTGATTTTTTAAAAAAAATTGATTTTTTAAGAAATAATTTTAAATAAACGATATTTAATTAAAAAATTAGTAATGAAGATTGTGATCATATATACCTCAGTGTATTATATAATAAATTTAAAAATTATTTGAATCTTAACTATTAATTTTATAATTAATGGATATTAACGTGTATTTTTTTTTTCTGATTAAAAATGAAAGAGAAGAATCAAAGGCATTCACCAAAGACCTAAGTTGATGATATGATCGTAGTTTGTGCGAATGTATGGTGTGTCATTACTCATTTCTGGTAAGCACTTTTAACCACAATTAGAATATTAATCCACTCTAATTGAATGTCAACTACTCAACTCCGATCATGTAGCAACTTTACCAAGGAATTCGGGATACCTTAATCAGAGAACCATATTTCTATTTCCATGCCATTTAATTCATAAAAGTCTTCCCTCCAAAGGAAAATACTTGGAAAGAAAGAATATACACCCCATGTTTCACACCGAAAATGTAGGTGGTTGTTTTGAGAGAATCCCCAAAACAGTAATTCAAACCAAAAATCCAACATGACAAACTAGCAAAATTAACTTCATCATTAATGCTAATTATAGCTACTCTTTATTTGTCCTTTCAACTTCTATATAACTATGGTTAAAACTTAAATCCTCATAAAGTTTTCCAACCTCAAAGCAGGCACAAATTATACTCCTTGCCTATAACTTTGAAGTGTAATTGACAAGGAGAAACTTTTCACAAGGTTTAAAATTACGATCAGCATCCCCAATTGCTACCACAATATTAAGATTTAATTTGGATTCATATTGTGTTTGTAATTGTTGGTGCACCAGCTGCATGCAACTGGGACCGCAATTTAAAACCTTGATTGTGCCTGCTTGGGGAAGAAATGACTCAATTTGAGGAAAACAACAATGTTGATACCAAGCAGAAAGCCATTGATGATTGGCTTCCTATAACTGCTTCCAGAGAAGCCAAATGGTATTATTCAGCTTTTCATAATCTCACAGCCATGGTTGGTGCTGGTGTCCTCAGTCTTCCTTATGCCATGGCACATATGGGATGGTAATGCTCTAACATAATGTAATATCTATATTCTATTTTCCTAAGAAAGAGGAATGTATATGATTTTTTTAAGAATCCGATACATGTACCACAAACAGTTATACACCTTTTGTTGTACCATTGTTTGTGGCAGGGCAAAATGTGCACGATTTCCCCTTTTTTTTTACTTTTCTTTTCTTTGTACAACAAACAGTGGTACAATCACGATACACACAGTTTGTCATATGAAAAACTTTTTCGTTTTTTTTAATTCATTATATTTGCAATTCTAATGTAGGGGTCCAGGTGTTACCATCCTTGTCATGTCATGGATCATCACCTTGTACACCTTATGGCAAATGGTTGAGATGCATGAAATGGTTCCTGGTCGTAGATTTGATAGGTATCATGAGTTGGGTCAGCATGCCTTTGGGGAGAAGCTAGGCCTATACATTGTGGTTCCACAACAACTTGTTGTTGAAGTTGGAACATGCATTGTCTATATGGTTACTGGTGGCAAATCATTGAAGAAGGTTCATGACACCATTTGTCCTGACTGCAAAGATATCAAGACCTCATATTGGATTATTATCTTTGCTTCTGTGAACTTTGTTCTTGCCCAATGTCCCAACTTCAACTCCATTTCTATTGTCTCTCTCAGTGCAGCTGTCATGTCTTTGACGTAACTAAACTCCTTAATTAATTACCTTTGTTTATATATATGTTAACCTGATTTCTTTGTTCATTCCGATTATGAGTGTGTTTGGTAAGACATTTTAGCTAGATGAAAGCTGGAATTCATAGCTGAAATCATTTCAGTGTTTTGGTAAAGTTAGAAGCTACTTGAGGTAGCTTTTTAAAAAACTCTTTTCCTGAAAATTTATTACAGTTTTATCTCTCAATCACTATTACTCATCATTAAATGATGTTTTTTGTATGTCATTTTACCATTTTCATCTAATTTTACCAAACATTTTCAATCAAATCAGTCAGTTTTTCAGCTGCAGTTATCTTTAAGATTTCAGCTAGCTTTTCAGCAAATTTTATCAAACAAACTCCATATTAGTGCTTAGTATAATTACATGATGATTATGCTAAATTTAAGAATTATTTAAACAGATACTCAACCATTGCTTGGGGTGCTTCAATAGAAAAAGGGGTTGAACCAAACATTGACTATAGCCTCAAAGGCCATAGCACTGCTGATGTTGTATTCAACTTCTGTTCTGCCTTGGGAGATGTAGCATTTGCTTATGCAGGTCATAATGTAGTTTTAGAAATTCAAGCAACAATGCCTTCAACCCCAGAGGTTCCTTCCAAGAAACCCATGTGGAAAGGAGTTATTGTGGCATACTTAGGAGTTGCCTTCTGCTATTTCCCTGTTGCCTTGATTGGATACTATATGTTTGGAAACTCTGTTGATGATAACATCCTTATCACATTAGAGCGCCCTGTATGGCTCATTGCTGCTGCTAACTTGTTTGTTGTGATCCATGTTATTGGAGGATACCAAGTGAGTGTTTTAAATTCTGCAATTACTATATGGTATGTTTTACCTAATATTAATTCTCATCATATTTTTATTCTGTAAATTAAACAACAGGTATTTGCAATGCCAGTGTTTGATATGCTAGAAACTTACCTGGTTAAGACCTTGAAATTTCCACCTTCTTTTGCTCTCCGACTAACAGTTCGCACTATATATGTTGGTATGTGATTAGTCATGGATATACTAAATTGATAGCTTCATTGATTGGTTTTTATTATAGTTAACTCTTTAATCTTATTTTTGTAGGGTTGACAATGTTGATTGGCATATGCATCCCATTTTTTGGTTCTCTTCTTGGATTTCTTGGAGGATTCGCCTTTGCCCCAACAACATACTTTGTAAGCAAAACCAATTATTTCCTTCTTAATTTTTATAGAAATTTATAATATATATATTACCAAGCTAATGTACATGCTTAATCAATATATCTTATTTTATTTTGCAGCTACCCTGTATTATATGGCTTAAACTCAAAAAACCCAAGCCATTTGGCTTGTCTTGGATAATCAATTGGGTATGTTAATTGCCATTTAAATGTGCTTCTATTCAATTTAGAACATTGTTCAGGGTTTAGCTGATTTTTTTCTCCATCCTTATATTTCAGATCTGCATTGTTATTGGAGTATTGTTGATGACATTGTCTCCAATTGGTGCTATGAGGAATATCATCTTATCAGCCAAGAACTACAAGTTCTTCTCATAGACTACTGAAACAAGCATTGATTTCTCTAGTTGACTTTAGAGGTGGTGGATGAAATTGTGTACCAATAAAGCATTGTACATGCATTATACATGGATTATAGATACACTTAGTAGGAAAAATTGAGAGTATATGCATACATATTGTACAGAGCTATCTTAAACAAAGTTATATTGCACTAATTCTTAGCTTATAAAAAAATATTGCACTAATTCTTTTGGTGCAATTGTCTTATACGCTTCTTAGAATCACGACTTCATAGTTAACAGTTTTTATTGTAGATTGTTTTATAATTATTAACGATATAAAATTTTCAATTATTTTATCTACAGACTCATTTACTAAAAAAAATTAAATAAAATAATATAGGAATATATTGAATTTTATTTCACCTCGAAGAAAAAGAAAAAGAAAAAGAAAAAGAATCATAATAGGCTTTCAAGCATTAAATAAAGACTATATATATGCCACTAGAACACAAAAGATGAACATATATATAGTGATCTCCACGACCACGTATCCTGTATTAGTTAAACTAGAAAACTGTCCACAACAATTTCAATTACTCAGATTTTTTTATCTTTTTAAAAATAAAGTGATTTTAAAGTTGTATGAAAAATTAATTTATTTTTGTAGATATTTTATGTAAAGGAGAAATCATTTTTTTTCATTTTGTTATAACTATAAATATAAAAAAATTATATTTCCATTAAATACTCAAGATAGCTTCCTAAAATAGAGTAATTCTTGTATGGGCACAAACCCAACACATCATATTTGGACACACCCAATCACAAAATGATAACAAATAAAATTAAATAAATAAAATACAGTTGTTAAATAAAACATAACTCATTCCCTCATTTTTCAAATTAAATATGCTAAATTATCTTCCCTTAACCGCCTCATCTTCATCCTACTCAAACACACCATCTCATGGATTTCCACATGGGAAGAAGATGAAAATGGCACCATATATACGTTCAACGGCGAGAATGGCTACCCATCACAAATTTTGTTAACACAATCCCATTCAATTTACGGACCCTGTGCCAGAATTCATGTTCTCCATGACCCATATACCCCATGCGTTCACCATCATTTTTCATCACTCATCTCCCTAAGTCAGTCGCTGCATATCAAAATTATTTTCGGTCATTTTGCCATCAATGACGATGTTCAAACCATGTAAGCCCATTGTAACGCCCTAATTTCTAAATCTAGAATTTAGTCCGTTGGAAACCAAATTCCGAAAATTTGAAATTAAAACATACAATTGTGGATATCAAACCTCACATTTACATAAGTATCCAACAAAACTCATACAAATGTGAATAACTTAAACCTTAATATCATAATCAGAGTCCAACATTTACATATCCACAAGCTCCAAGATATATATGTACATCAGGCCCGAAGGCTACAAACTGAACAACTTAACGAAATTCAAAGAAATACAACTTTTCTATACAATCCAAAAAGAAACATCTAAATCCAACAGTTCTTGCTCTAACTCACTTATTACTTCCTGGAGGTACCTGCACACCTAGATAATCCACAAAACGTGTGGTGAGACTAATGCCTCAGTGAATATAACTAATCATGCTCAGTGTACAGGAAACAAGCACTAATAAAAGTATATCAAGTTAATCAACATCAATCATCATAATGCTTTTAAATTCCAAAACATAACTAACATAATTTACATCAATAAAATGCAACTCACTACTGAATCCAGTAGGCATGAACTTATTACTGAAACTGGAGTTAGAACTGAGCTCAGACTACGAGAAACGTCTTTCCCGGGGACGTATCCCACCCATAACTGGACCGAAAACAATAATTTTACTTAATCAATCAATTTCTTAACTCACAACACAAGGTTGGCTTACTTAACTCACGGTCGGAACCGGCAACTATGAATTGATAACCCAAAACTAGAATTTCAAGAAATTCGAGTGTTTCGAGACTTTCGCAAGTTTTGTAACTTTCGTAATTTCGAAATTCAAGGGATTTATAATCAATTCCAAGCATAATATACTCAATTCTAGTACAATCATCATAATTCCAATCACTTTAATCAAATAGAAAGGAAATCAAGGGAGTAGGGGTCATACATTGAGCATTTCGTCAATTTCGCAATTTCACTACTTTCGTAAATCTCGCTACCCTAAGGTTTTTCAATGAGAATCCTAACGAAACTACTCAATCTTACACAACTATCAACAATCCAACTACAATATGCATATAGAAAGGGGATCAAGAGAATAGGGTTCATACAATAGGGAAAATCAAATTCAAAGAATAGTGAGAGTGTGTGAGTTATACTCACCAATTTCTTGTAGTTCTCAAGAGGAATTGATGAATTGAGTGACCCTTTGTGGAATCCTAGCTTCAAATCCCTTCCAAGGCCTTCAATTTAATGTTTCTCTCTCTAAATTGGTCTCTCTCTCTCTAGGGTTCGCAAAAGGGGAGAAGAAAATAGAAAATCTGATTTCTTTGCATGTCTTGGTATATATATTGGACTGCTGGTAATCGATTACAGTAATGCTGTAATCGATTACCAAAGGCAAAAATCACACTAGAGAACGATTCTGGAGAGCTGGTAATCGATTACGACATTGAGTAATCGATTACCTAAAACTAGCTCTCTGGTAATCGATTACACCCTGTGAGTAATCGATTACCTAAAACTAGCTCTCTGGTAATCGATTACACCCTGTTAGTAATCGATTACCTAAAACTAGCTCTCTGGTAATCGATTACACCCTGTGAGTAATTGATTACCTAAAACTAGCTCTCTGGTAATCGATTACACCCTGTGAGTAATCGATTACCAGAACCCAATTTTTCTCAATTTTTACTAAGTTAAAACATAAACTTGGTTTTTAACCTATAATTTCACAATTTACTTTTCTTGATTTACTATTACCTAATTCTCTTATTTGTAACCTAATAGATTATTAAAATTCCTAATTTGCGGGATGTTACATTCTACCCCCCTTAAGCAATTTTGACCTCAAAATTGTTCAAGAAACATAATTTAGAATCTACCTCAATTGAAAAGTTCCGGGAATTGCTCCCGAATGACAACTTCTTTCTCCCAAGTTGCCTCTTCTGGGGATTGACCTTCCCAGTACACCTTTACCAAAGGAATTGTCTTACTCCTTAGGGTCTTGACACTTCTGTCAATAATCTGTGCAGGTCTAGAAGGAATGGTGAGATCTTCTCTTAATTGTATTGATTCAGAGCTAATGATATGAGATAGATCATGAACATATTTTCTTAACTGAGATACATGGAAAACATTATGTATCCTGGACAACTGAGGTAGCAAAGCTATCCTGTAAGCCAGAGAGCCAACCCTCTGCAGGATCTGAAATGGGCCGATGAATCTAGGGTTAAGTTTTCTGGTTTTTATGGATCGTCCTATGCCTGTGATAGGAGTTACTTTCAAAAATACATGTTCCCCTTCCTCAAACTCTAAGTCTTTTCTTCTTTTATCAGCATAACTCTTTTGACGACTTTGAGCAGTTACAAGTTTTTCCCTAATGACCCTTATCTTATCTGAAGTTTCCTGCACTAGTTCTGGGCCTAAAAGTGCTCTCTCACCTACCTCATACCAACACAAAGGAGACCTGCATTTCCGACCATACAGTGCCTCAAAGGGTGCCATGCCTATACTGCTATGGAAACTGTTATTGTAGGCAAACTCAATAAAAGGTAGAAATCTATCCCAACTGCCTGATTCCTCTAAGATACAAGCCCTGAGCATATCTTCTAAGGTCTGGATGGTTCTTTCAGACTGACCGTCAGTCTGAGGGTGGTAAGTAGTGCTAAACCGGAGTTTGGTCCCTAAAGCCTGGTGAAGTGCATTCCAGAACCTGGAAGTGAATCTAGGATCCCTATCTGATATGATGTTAGAGGGAATACCATGAAGTCTGACAATCTCCCTCACATACAGATTGGCTAACTTGCTAAGGGAATAAGTGTTCTTAATTGGTAGAAAGTGGGCTAACTTGGTCAATTGGTCCACAATTACCCAGATAGCATCAAACCCAGCTTGAACTCGAGGCAAACCTACCACAAAGTCCATAGCCACACTCTCCCACTTCCATTCAGGGATTTCTATTGGCAAAAGGGTTCCTGAGGGTTTCTGATGTTCTATTTTAACCTGTTGGCATACTAAGCACTTAGAAACATAATCAGCTATGTCTCTCTTCATACCCTCCCACCAAAACATCCTCTTCAGATCCTGATACATCTTGGTAGATCCAGGATGTACCGAAAGCTTACTCCTATGGGCTTCTTCCAAAACTTGCTGCCTGAGGCTACCCCCCTTAGGGACACAGACTCTCCCTTGGAAGAGAATCATTCCACCTTCTGACTCTGAAAACCCTAATTGTTGTTTTCTTGCTTGAAGGCTTGAGTCCAAACTCTGAGCCTCCCTGATTAGAGCTCTCAGCTCACAGGTGATACTAAGCCTATGAAGGACAACCCTATGTTCACCAACTGTAATACCTAGACTTAGGTTTCTGAACTCTTCCAACAAATTCATTTCATGAATCATCATGGAAGACACATGAAGGAATTTCCTACTGAGGGCATCAGCCACCACATTGGCCTTGCCAGGATGGTACTTCAATTCAAAATCATAATCTTTGAGAAATTCCATCCATCTCCTCTGCCTCATATTGTGTTCTTTCTGATCAAAGAGATATTTCAAACTCTTATGATCACTAAAGACCTCAAATTTCACACCAAACAGGTAATGCCTCCAAATCTTGAGGGCAAATACCACAGCTGCTAACTCTAGGTCATGAGTAGGATAGTTCTCCTTATGTGGTTTCAACTGTCTAGATGCATAAGCTACTACCCTCCTATCATGCATAAGGACACAACCTAAACCCTTCCCCGAAGCATCACAATATACCTCAAAGGCTTTGGACAAATCCGGTAATGCCAATACCGGAGCGGTGGTTAACTTTTTCTTGAGCTCCAAGAAGCTCCGCTCACAGATCTCATCCCACACAAAGGCTTGCCCTTTCCGAGTTAACCTTGTGAGAGGTAAGGCTAGCTGGGAGAATCCCTTAATGAATCTCCGATAGTAGCCGACCAATCCTAGGAAACTCCTAATTTCCGTAACGGTATTAGGTCTTTCCCATACAAGGACAACTTCTACCTTGCTAGGGTCAACAGACACACCCTCACTGGTAATCACATGTCCTAAAATTTGAACTCTATCACTCCAAAATTCGCATTTCTCAGGGTTTGCAAATAACTTCTTCTCCCTCAGAACTCCTAACACAATCCTAAGGTGCCTCTCATGCTCTTCTAAATTGTTTGAGTAAATCAGAATATCATCGATGAATACAACAACAAACTGATCTAGATAGGGCCTAAAGATTCGATTCATGTAGTCCATGAATACAGCAGGAGCATTGGTTACTCCAAATGGCATGACCAAATACTCATAATGCCCATACCTAGTCCTGAAGGCTGTCTTAGGTATATCCTCCCCCTTAATCCTTATCTGATGGTACCCGGACCTTAAATCTATCTTAGAGAAAACTGAGGCTCCCCTGAGTTGATCTAAAAGGTCATCTATTCTGGGTAAAGGATACTTGTTCTTAATGGTAACCTTGTTCAACTGCCTATAGTCTACACACAACCTCATACTCCCATTTTTCTTCTTCACTAAAAGCACTGGAGCCCCCCAAGGTGACACACTAGGCCTAATGAACCCCTTAGACATAAGATCTTCTAACTGGGCTTTAAGTTCACTAAGCTCTAGTGGGGACATTCGGTAAGGTGCTTTAGAGATAGGTCCTGCACCCGGTACTAAGTCTATGGTAAACTCAGTCTCTCGATCTGGAGTTAATGTGGTTACCTCACTAGGGAAAACATCTTGAAACTCTCTAACTGTAGTTATACTGCTTAAATCTATCTTGGACTCTAGAGTTAAGGAAAGTAATAAAACAGAACACTCACTCCCATCACTAAGGCATTCAGACAATTCAATGATATTGGACAAAAGAATTGATGGTCTCTCCCTCGAAGGAAGAGGAAGGAGTGGGAAAACAACCTGTTTATTGAAACAATTAAGCATGACTCTATTTGTAGACAACCAATTCATACCAAGAATAATATCTATACCCCGTAAAGGCAAACAAACTAGATCAACCTTGAAGGTCTTCCCTTGTATCACAATGGGGCACTGAATACACACAAGGGAAGTAGAAATGGCCTCCTTGGCGGGAGTAACAACATTAAGAACATAAGGTAAAGATACAACATGCAAATTCAACTGTTTTACACAATCATTAGAAATAAAAGAATGAGTAGCTCCTGAATCAAACAGTACAATTAAGGTCCGATCTCCTAGGGTGCACATACCTCGCATCAGATTATCAGCAGAAGCTGCCACTTCCCCGCTCAGAGTGAAAACTCTTCCAGTGGTTTGGGGTTTTGGTAGATCCTTCCTCTTGGGACACTCATTCCTCATGTGACCAGGTTGCTTGCAAAAGAAACACACATTCTTCCCCGTCAAGCATTCTCCGGAATGTTCCTTTCCGCACTTGGGGCAAGTAGGTGCCCCGTGGCGTTGGGCCGGTCTAGTAGTCAAGGCTGGGGTGCCTTGCCACTTAGGCCTCGGGCCTTTGAACTGATTCGATCCTTCTATCTTCCTTTTTCCTTTATTATCAGTAGATGGTGTTGAATTGGTGGTTCCTCGGATGTTCTTCTCAGCAATGTAACATTTATTGATTAATGTGGGAAAATCTTTGACTTCTAAGGTTCCAACCCGATCCAGTATCTCAGGTCGAAGACCTCCCTCAAACTGAGTGCACCTCCACTCTTCATCAGCTACTGTCTGAAGGTATGTTGAGTACTTAGCCAACTCCTCAAATTTAGCCACATATTGGCCCACCGTCATACTTCCTTGCTTTAATTGTAAGAATTCTGCTTCCTTCTGTCTTCTGACTGTAGCAGGAAAGTACTTATCTAGGAATAAGGTCTGAAAGATGCCCCAGGTAATCGGAGTCCCCGTCACAGTAGGCCTAACACTTGTGGTCTTCCACCAATCCTCAGCTTCACCCCTCAGCATGTAGATTGCAAAACCCACCTTAGAATCATCCGTACACTTCATCACATCAAATATTCTGTTGAGATCCCTCAGCCAGTTAGATGCCACATCTGGATCATACACTCCATTAAATTGAGGAGGGTTATGTTTCCGAAACTCCGACAGCCCTTGAGCAAACGGATCCACCACTGGTGCAAGAGGTGTCCCCGTAGTCCTTCGGGCCAACTCCTGAAGTAATGCAGTATTAACAGCCGCCTGCTCTCCCATCATGTGTGTGAATGCCTGAAAAGCTGCTGTCACTGGGTCAGGTGGTGGATCCTGAGAAGAGCTATTGGTTCTGGGGCGACCCCTCCTGCCACTTGCCATAATTATCTACACATCATTAAATAAACATCGAGGTGATCAGTCTCTCAATTCACAAAACAATGCATAAATCAAAATAACAAGTCACAAGAAAATCCTACTACCACAGTCCAATTGGATTGAACTGCTCTGATACCAAAATGTAACGCCCTAATTTCTAAATCCAGAATTTAGTCCTTTGGAAACCAAATTCCAAAAATTTGAAATTAAAACATACAATTATGGATATCAAACCTCACATTTACATAAGTGTCCAACAAAACTCATACAAATGTGAATAACTTAAACCTTAATATCATAATCAGAGTCCAACATATACATATCCACAAGCTCCAAGATATATATGTACATCAGGCCCGAAGGCTACAAACTAAACAACTTAACAAAATTCAAAGAAATACAACTTGTCTATACAATTCAAAAAGAAACATCTAAATCCAACAATTCTTTCTCTAACTCACTTATTACTTCCTGGAGGTACCTGCACACCTAGATTATCCACAAAACGCGTGGTGAGACTAATGCCTCAGTGAATATAACTAATCATGCTCAGTGTACAGGAAACAAGCACTAATAAAAGTATATCAAGTTAATCAACATCAATCATCATAATGCTTTTAAATTCCAAAACATAACTAACATAATTTACATCAATAAAATGCAACTCACTACTGAATCCAGTAGGCATGAACTTATTACTGAAACTGGAGTTAGAACTGAGTTCAGACTACGGGAAACGTCTTTCCCGGGGACGTATCCCACCAATAACTGTACCGAAGTCAATAATTTTACTTAATCAATCAATTTCTTAACTCACAACACAAGGTTGGCTTACTTAACTCATGGTCGGAACCAACAACTATGAATTGATAACCCAAAACTAGAATTTCAAGAAATTCGAGTGTTTCGAGACTTTCACAAGTTTCGTAACTTTCGTAATTTCGAAATTCAAGAGATTTATAATCAATTCCAAGCATAATATACTCAATTCTAGTACAATCATCATAATTCCAATCACTTTAATCAAATAGAAAGGAAATCAAGGGAGTAGGGGTCATACATTGAGCATTTCGTCAATTTCGCAATTTCACTACTTTCGTAAATCTCGCTACCCTAAGGTTTTTCAATGGGAATCCTAACGAAACTACTCAATCTTACACAACTATCAACAATCCAACTACAATATGCATATAGAAAGGGGATCAAGAGAATAGGGTTCATACAATGGGGAAAATCAAAATCAAAGAATAGTGAGAGTGTGTGAGTTATACTCACCAATTTCTTGAAGTTCTCAAGAGGAATTGATGAATTGAGTGACCCTTTGTGGAATCCTAGCTTCAAATCCCTTCCAAGGCCTTCAATTTAATGTTTCTCTCTCTAAATTGGTCACTCTCTCTCTAGGGTTCGCGAAAGGGAAGAAGAAAATAGAAAATATGATTTTTTGCATGTCTTGGTATATATACTGGGCTGCTGGTAATCGATTACAGTAATCGATTACCAAAGGCAAAAATCACACTAGAGAACGATTCTGGAGAGCTGGTAATCGATTACGACATTGAGTAATCGATTACCTAAAACTAGCTCTCTGGTAATCGATTACACCCTGTGAGTAATCGATTACCTAAAACTAGCTCTCTGGTAATCGATTACACCTTGTGAGTAATTGATTATCAGAACCCAATTTTTCTCAATTTTACTAAGTTAAAACATAAACTTGGTTTTTAACCTATAATTTCACAATTTACTTTTCTTGATTTACTATTACCTAATTCTCTTGTTTGTAACCTAATAGATTATTAAAATTCCTAATTTGCGGGATGTTACACCCATAGTCCTCGCCGGAAAATGTTCAGCCCCCTCGCATCTTCAACACCATACCAGTTCTGGTTTATTTCAATTCACCAGAACAACTGGACTCCTCCCAATGCATCTCCATGTCACCGGAGCCACAAGCCATTTCCAGGAGCTAATCAACATCACACCTTTAATACAGGTCACCGCCGCCATTCCGCCAAAGTTGCATTGCAGCACTGAAAAATGGCAGAGCATCTTTGCAGAGCCATCGTCGCCGTTGAGCTTGTCAGGGCGTAGTGCCGTTGGCGCACGACTCACTGGAAGAGATGAAGCGTAACTAAACTCCATGGCTGAGCAACATAGAGAAGAGTGGGTCACACCATCTATATTTGTTTTCGTTGAAAAGAGGGACCCACTTGTGTTTTATTTAACAACTGTATTTTATTTATTTTTATTTTATTTGTTGTCATTTTGTGATTGAGTGTGTCTAAATATGATGTGTTGGGTTTGTGCCCATACAAGAATTACTCCCTAAAATAATAATAATAATTAATGTTATGTGTGATAAATGTGTACATTAATATTAAAGTATTTTTTTAATATATAATTTATCTCTCTATTTTATTCATTAATGTTTTTCACTTATTACCTCTGTCTATTAATTCTATTAATCTATTTACTATGTTCCTATTAATCTATTTCATTACATAAAAACACAGATGAAGAAATATAATAAAAGTGTTGATTTGCATTAAATTTAAAGTGTTTTTTTTCTAATATATCATTTATCACTTAATTTATTAATTAATATTTTCACTCATAATTCGTTTTATCTACCAACGGGGGTTGGTTTAAGTGGTACATGCTTGATTCCCCTTAAGCAAGGTCTCAGGTTCGAGTCTTGTGGATGGAAAAAATCCCCATTGGGAGAGCTAGCCCTACCATGATGTGGATGTTCCCGGCTTGAACAGGATTGCCTCCCGTGGAGGATACCTGTGGTTAAACACAAAAAATAATTCGTTTTATCTATTTTGTTTATCTGTTTACTCTCTATATTACAATTGTTCCACCAGCACACATGTCATGTTTTCCCACTTGTGTTTTTTAAGTCTTTTTATTCTCACTTTAGTAAAGTGATTATCTTTTATGAATCATGGGAGACAATATAAAAACAATTTTATCTCCTTATCCATTCTTATTTATCCGTTTTATCACATAAAAACACAAATTAATAGATACAATAAATGTGTTGATTTACATTAAATTTAAAGTGTTTTTTTCAATATATCATTTATCTCTCAATTTCATTCAGTAAGACTTATTATCTCTCTTATCTATTTTATTTATCTATTTATTCTCTATCTTAAAATTGTTTAATCGGTATACGTATAATGTTTTCTCACATGTGTTTCCCTTTTTTCTTGTCTTTTTATCCTATTTTTAGTAAGGTGATTATTTTTATGAATCATGGTATCCTGTACAGGAAAATCCACGAGATACAGTATTAAAATGCTTTCTCTCCTTACCTGTTCTTATTTATCTGTTTAATTACATAAAATCACACATTAAAAAATATAATAAATGTGTTGATTTACATCAAAATTAGAGTGTTTTTCTTCAACATATGCTTTATCTCTCTACTTTATTCATTCATGTTTTAACTTATTATCTTCCTTATCTATTTTATTCATCTATTTATTCTCTATTTTACAATTGTTCCTCCAGCACATGTGTCATGTTATTCCAACTTGTGTTTTTTTAGTCTTTTTATTCTCAGTTTTGTAAAGTGAATATTTTTTTATGAACCATGAGTATCTTCCATGGAGATATTATTAAAAAACTCTCTCCTTATCCGTTCTTATTTATCTATTTCATTACATGAAAACACAAATTAATAAATACAATAAATGTGTTGATTTATGTTAAATTTAAAGTGTTTTATCCTAATATATCACTTATCTTTCTATTTTATTCATTGATGTTTTCACTTATCATCTCTCTTATCTATTCAATTTATCTATTTATTTACACTCAATCTTAAAATTGTTCCTCCGGTACACGTGTCATGTTTTTTCACTTGCGTTTTATTTTTATTGTCTTTTTATTCTTTCTTCAGTATTTTTTTATGAACCACAAATATCATCCACGGGTGGCAGTATTAAATCATTTTCTCTCATTATCTGATCTTATTTATTTGTTTCATCACATAAAAACACAGATTAACAAATACAATAAATGTGTTAATTTACATTAAATTTTAAATATTTTTAATATATATGATCATTTATCTCTCTATTTTATTTATTAATGTTTTCATTTATTATCTCTCTTATCTCTTCTATTTATTTACTCTCTATCTTAAAATTGTTATCTAGTACACACGTCTCATGTTCTCTCACTTATGTTTTTTTAGTCTTTTTATTCTCATTTAAGTAAAGTGATCATTTTTTATAAACCGTGAGTAATGGGTACTCTCTATGGGAGGTAGTTATGCTCTTGTCATTTTCTCTTTTTTTCATTTTCTTATTAAACTTTAAATTTTTTAATTATTATTATAGTAAAACGGTTTCTCTCATGTCCATTCATACTTATCTGTTTCATTACTTTGCAATAAAATTATTTCCTCAATATATGTGTCATGTTTTTTCACTTGGGTTTTGTTTTTTACTTTTTTATTCTTACTTTAATAAAGTGGGTTTTTTACGAACCATGGGTACCCTCCATGGGAGACGGTCTTGCTCTTGTCGTGAAGATTGACATCATGGTGGGACTACCTTTTCCATCGAGGGTTTTTCCATACACTTTAATATTGTATATGTTTAAAGTGATTGAGTTGTGGGATTTAAAAGTTTAATACATTTTAAATTTATAGTTATATTAATGTTATATTTGGTATTATTTTCTATTAACATGATAACAATATGTTCTTCACCTTCTATTAATTGATATATATATATATATATCTGATTATATGATAAGTTAATTTTATTATAAAAATTTAGTAATATATGTAAAAATGAATATCACTCGTAACTCAATGTCACCCGTGCCAATGCACGGGTACTGTACTAGTTCATAAATTAAAATCAGTGTTTTGACTCCCTCTTTTATTGAAATTATTTTAAATTAGTCCTTATTAAATGTGTTTTTAATCCTTAATATTTCTTATCAAATATATTTTTAATGAAAAAAAAATGTTTCTAATGTAATAAATGCAAACTTTATTTTATATTATATGTTTTAATTATCTTGTTAGTTTTAGAATTATCAAATAGTGAAAACTTCTTTGATTGGTAGAAAGGACGGAGAGGCAAATTTATGTTGATAGGCTTAGTTGAAAGGAAAGCTAGCTTAGAGGAATAGTTGGAATAGCTTTGAGAGGAAATGACTTACTAGTTTCTTAGTTACAAATGTTGGGTACATGGCCTATTTATAGGCCTTAACACCACCATTCATGTTTTATCAAGAGAATTCTAGAAATATCTATTCTAGAGTTCTCTATCTATATGTAATTGTTTACATAATTCTAGAATTTGCTATCTAGTAGTTACTAACATACATGTCTAGCTTTTTCTACACTTATCTAACATATTCTAGAAATTTGGATCAATTTTTATCACTCCTCCTTGATGTAAATTTCTGTAACTACTAGCATAGTGCGCAATTGTTCAAACCTTGCTCTTGATAGTGTCTTTGTGAATATGTCTGCCACTTGATCTTCGGTCTTGCAATACTCTAGCTTGATTTCTTTAGTTGCCTCTGCTTCTCTAATGAAATGGTATTTGATTGCTATATGTTTTGTTCTGCTATGATGCACTGGATTCTTAGTCATTGCTATTGCTGATTTGTTGTCGCAGTAAATTACGGTAGGCCCATCTTGTTGTTCTCCCATTTCTGCAAGTATTCTTCGAAGCCAAATTGTTTGACTTGTAGCTTCAGCTGCTGCAACGTATTCTGCCTCTGCGGTTGATTGTGCAACTGTTGCTTGCTTCTTTGATGCCCAAGAAAATATTCCTGATCCGAGTGAGAAGGCATAGCTGGAGGTGCTCTTCATGTCATCTACCGAACCTGCCCAATCACTGTCAGTGTATCCTAACAAACTTGAGTTGGTCATGGTCTTGTACCATATACCAAACTTCTTCGTGCCTTGTAAGTATCTGAGAATTCTTTTAGCTGGTCCAAAATGAATTTGGCTTGGGCTTTGCATGAACCTTGATAGAAGACTTACAGCATACATAATGTCTGGTCGTGTGGTTGTTAGATATAGTAAGCTCCCAATCAAACTCCTATAGCGAGATGCATCAGCTTCTGGTGCTCCATCATCTTTTTGTAGCTTTTCGTTTGTCACGAGCGGAGTAGTGACGGTCTTGCAACCATTCATCTTGAACTTCTTGATTAGAGCTTCTATATATTTCTTTTGACAGATGAATATCCCTTCTTTCTTTTGACTTACTTCAATACCGAGGAAGTAGTTCATCAAGCCAAGGTCGGTCATTTCGAATGTCTTCATCATGTCTTCTTTAAATTATGTTATCATCTTCATATTGTTCCCTGTGTAGATAAGATCATCTACATGCAAGGAGACTATGAGAGTGTCATACTGACCTTGGGTCTTGATGTATAGTGTTGGCTCACTCTTACTCCTCCTGAATCCATGGTCGGTGAAGTATTGATCTATTCTGTTGTACCATGCTCGAGGAGCTTGCTTCAAACCATATAGAGCTTTCCTTAATCGTAACACTTTTTCTTCGTTGCCTTTGCTCACAAAACCTTGTGGTTGTTCCACGTAGATCTCTTCTTGTAGTACTCCATTGAGAAAAGCAGACTTGACATCTAGCTGGTAGATATTCCAGCCTTTTTGTGCCGCCAGAGCTATTAGAGCTCTAATTGTATCTAGACGCGCTATTGGGGCAAATGTCTCGTTATAGTCAATTCCATGTTGTTGTGAATAGCCTTTAGCTACCAACCTTGCCTTGTGCTCTTGTATGGTGCCATCAGGATTGAGCTTTGTCTTATACACCCATTTTACCCCGATGATATCTTTGTCTTTTGGACAGTCTACTAGCTCCCATGTGTTATTTTTCTCTATCATTTTTATCTCTTCTTCCATAGACTTGACCCATACTTGTTGCTTTGATGTTGCTTCAAAGCTTTCAGATTCAAGTATGGCCAAGTTGCAGGTTTCATATATGTCTACTAAAGATCTAACTCGACTTGGAGTAGACTGTGGTGATGGAGTTTGTTGTTGTGGAGGAGAATGAGGCTCACCTGGGACTTCTGCAGTTTCTTCTTGAAGTTGCTGCATTGGGATAGAAACGTTTTTCTCTATTTTCTCGTCATTCCAATTCCAGGAAGCATTTTCATCAACTTCAACGTCTCGGCTAAAAGTCAGCTTCTTGGTTTGCAAGTTATAGACTCAGTAGCCTTTTGACTGTGTGCTATACCCAAGGAAGATGCCTCGAACTGTCTTGTCTTCTAGCTTGTGCCTTTTCTATTCCGGAACATGTATGTAGCAAATAGATCCAAAGACCCGTAGGTGCTTTGCTGATGGCTTTTGCCCACTCCAAGCTTCAATCGGAGTCCTTCTTGAACTGCTTTAGTCGGACATCTGTTTAGTATGTAGACAGCAATATAGACTGCTTCATCCCAGAAGGTGTTTGGTAATCCTTTCTCCTTCAACATTGATCCGGCCATCTCCATTACAGTGCGGTTTTTCCTCTCAGATACTCCATTTTGTTGCGGAGAATATGCGACTGTAAGTTGCCGCTCAATGCCTTCATCTTCATAGAATTTATCAAATTCATGGGAGGTGTATTCTTTTCCACGATCACTTCTAAGTAATTTTATTTGTTTTCCACTTTGCTTTTCGACAAGGGCCTTAAACTTCTTGAAAATTCCAAAGACTTCTGATTTTTCTTTTATGAAGTAGACCCAAGTCATTCCAGAAAAGTCATCTATGAAGAGAATGAAATACCTGTTGTTATGGAGTGACGACGTCCGCTTTGGTCCACATATATCTGTACGGATCAGCTCCAACAAGTCCTTTGCTCTCCATGCTTTGCCAGTTGAAAACGGCAGTCGATGTTGCTTGCCAAGGAGACATCCTTCACAAGCTTCACTATTCTCCTTTAGGCACGGGAGATCTCTCAGCGTATTCTTTTGATATAATAACTTCAAGGCATGGGTATTGAAGTGGCCAAATCTTCGATGCCAAAGCCATGAATCATCAACTTCCGCTTTCATGGCAATATTAGAGCCTTGTTTCAGGATTATTGGGAAACTTCTATTTCTCTTCTCCATTTTTACTCGACCAATCTCTAATTTTTATTGTCATATGTTTTACACGTGTCTCCTTCAAAGTGGAGAGTATAACCTTTCTCCATCATTTGGCCAATGCTCAAGAGATTTTCTTTGAGATTGGGAACTAGTAGAACGTCAGTAATAAGCCTCATACCTTTCTTCGTCTCTACCATAACAGTGCCATTGCCTTTTGATTCAACGACGGTTTTGTTCCCCATTCGGACTTTCACTTTTACGGATTCGTCAATATCCTTGAAGATGCTTGCATCTTTGGCCATATGATTGCTACAGCCACTATCCAAGTACCAGTTTCCACCTATTTCATTACTGGAATCTTGGGTAGCTTAGAAAAGATGTTGCTCACCAACTTTCTCTTCAGCAAAGTTTGCTTGGTGTTTATTTTTGTTGCGGCAGTACCTCTCCACATGTCCAAATTTCTTGCAGTGATGACATTGTGGCTTTCCACGATACCGGCAGTCTTTCTCGGCATGATTTGTTCTCTTGCAAATTCCACACGGAGGATATTCATTCTGATAATTTCTAGAGAAATTTCTAGAATTCTCTTTATTTCTAGAAGTTTCTCCATTATTCCTTTTTTCTGCATTTCCTTTATTTTGAGACCGTATTTTTAGCTTTGATTGAAAGGCATTTTCAACTGAGTCCTCATCATGCCTATTCAACCTTTGCTCGTAAGCTTCAAGTGACCCCATCAGCTCTGTCACTGATAAGGTAGATAGATCTTTTGTTTGCTCAATAGTTGTCACAATCGAATCATATTTACGGGGAACAGTAATTAGAATTTTCTCGACAATTTTCTTGTAAGGTATATTTTCCCCGTAGGCTCTCATTTGGTTAACTATTTATTTTATCTTAGAATAGTAGTCTTTTACGGTCTCAGCTTCCTTCATATTTAACAATTCAAAGTTACGTCGTAGAGTTTGGAGTTTTACAGCACATACCTTTTCACTTCCTTGGAACTCCTCCTGCAGCGTAGTCCATGCTTCTTTGGCTGTTGTTGCACCCATTATTCTTGGAAAAATTGCGTCGGTCACTACTTGTTGCAAAATAAATAGTGCCTTTGAATTCTTTTGTTCGTTCTCCTTCAACTCCTTTTTTTGAGCCGCGGTAAGGGTTGAGGTGTCTTCTGGAGCAGAAAATCCTTCTTCTATCGTATCCCATAAATCTTGGAATGTGAAATATGCCTTCATTTTTGTGCTCCAAAATTCATAATTTTCACCATTAAAAATGGGAATAGGGATAGATGCTGGTTGAATGGTGTTAGCCATGGGATAGAAAATTTATTGGAAGTGGGTAGGATATTGGGAGAATTATTTTGAAAATAGTGGGGTAATATTTCTACACCTAGTAGATGACCGAACGTAGCTCTGATACCACTGTTAGTTTTAGAATTATCAAATAGTGAAAACTTCTTTGATTTGTAGAAAGGATGGGGAGGCAAATTTATGTTGATAGCCTTAGTTGAAAGGAAAGCTAGCTTAGAGGAATAGTTGGAATAGCTTTGAGAGGAAATGACTTACTAGTTTCTTGGTTACAAATGTTGGGTACATGGCCTATTTATAGGCCTCAACACCACCATTCATGTTTTATCAGGAGAATTCTATAAATATCTATTCTAGAGTTCTCTATCTATATGTAATTATTTACATAATTCTAGAATTTGCTATCTAGTAGTTACTAACATACATGTCTAGCTTTTTCTACACTTATCTAACATATTCTAGAAATTTGGATCAATTTTTATCAATCTTCATAAGAAGAAACACCTCTTGTAGAACCATATATAGAATAAAGAGCAAGGAAAATCATAACTGGGTAATATTAAGTGAGGTTGAAGATAAGAAGCCTAAGGAAGTGGATTTGCTTCCTACATTAGAAAGGCAGAAACGCATAACTCAATTACAATCAAGACTAAGCAGTTTCAAAAGGAACAGTGAGGTTTAACAGGAGAAGAGGACAACACAGAGGGGAAGAATTTACCTTGACACGAGCTTTGATTAAAGCAGACTTTTGGTTTCTTTTCATTTCGATGGTCTTGGGTTCTAGATCTGGGTTGACTGTAATAGACAACATGGGTCAGATGAGCCAGTCTCTAGGATATGACAATGATCATATATTTGTCGCCATGATCAGTATTGGGAACTTCCTTGCCCATGTTTAAGGGGGTTACGTATCTAAAGTTATTGTAACATAAAAAAACACTTCACACACTAATTAGATAATTAGGTGTGTTATGTCACCCTAACAAGTTTTCTAATATAATTTTCAAATTCTATTGTGTTTTACATGAGCAGGGATCATGTCTATCCAAAGAGTAATTGGAAGTGTTTCAACTTATTAAGACTGTTGGCCATGTTTTCATTGGTATAGGATGGTCAGGTGCAATGTATTTTGGCACTTTACTGGTTAAACCTAGTTATGGGGCTCACTAGGTAGTTGTTCCAGCTACTGCCTCTAAGTTGTTTGATTTGAGAAAATTTTGTGCATTGTACAATTTCATTACTCTAACAAACCCTTTAGGAACTCTTGACTTCTCTAGTCTCATAGCCAGCAGAATCTATGCTTATATATGAGGCATAGAAACAAAATGGAAATAATGTATAAGAGACCTAAAGTGAAAGATGTGTAATTAAATATCCATTATATTTGACATGTACAAAATTTTTATATGGATATTTTTTTTCTAATAAGCCATAGTAAATGTTATTAAATAGAAAGAAGCATATGTTAACAGGTAATGCCAACAAAAATGTGTTTACAGCTTGAGAAAATGAGTACTACCCAACAAACCTAAACAATCAATTAATAACATAACCAAGAGTTGCAACTAATACATTAAACCTAGTAAGTAAAAAACAGAACACCAAACAGACAACCAAGTCCTTGAATGTAATCAATGGAACATCAATAATAGATCACTAAAATGAGCCTAAGATTAATGTTGAATACAAGCCTCTATCTTCCAAACAAAAAGGTAATGCCAGCAAAAACATAATGGCAGTAACAATGTAATCCTTCTCCAAGTTCCTTGAATGTAATCAATGGAACATTAGTAACATGTCACTAAAATAAGCCTAAGATTATTGTTGAATCCAACAGCACCTATCTTCTTAAGAAAAAGGTAATGCCATCAGAAACATAATGGCGGTAACATAAGCATGTATCACTCCGTCTATATCAATGAAAATGTAAACAAAAATTTGTTTGTGTAGAAATTTTGCTCATAATGTCATCAAATTTGACCAACAATTAACAATAAAAAATAGACCAAGATTATAGTATAAACTGTTTCTATCTCTCAAACACTCAACCTGATGACTAGAGCACCAGCCTTGTCGCATATTGTCTTGCCCCATAGTACTTCTGTTTAACACATTAAAAGAAACATAAACAATCTGTTTAGAATGGAATAAGAAAAGATTATGAACACATTTAAAATGTATATGATAACACCCATGTATAAAATGTGCTAAAATTTGTAGCCTTAGCACTTGAAGCTAATGAAGCTAATGAAGGTAGAGAAAAGGTGCTAAAATTTGTGGCTCTAGTACTTGAAGGCTAGTTGAAGCCGATGAAGGTAGAGAAAAGGTGCTATAATTTGTGGCTCTGGAACTTGAAGCCAGCTAGTGAAGGTAGAGAAAAGGTGCTACAATTTATGACTCTGGTACTTAAAGATTTGTCTAAACCATAAAAAACATCACAACCCTAAACATATAACCATATATAATGGAAAAGTATGGACCTACTAATTTTACTCATCTTACCTTTATCAACATGACTAGCTTTAAAATTACTATGACCTCGTGATATACTTTTAACCGACTTTTAAGTCTAGCGTTTGTTATCCCCCTTGCCCGGACACGTTGCAGATCCAACACTTTCCTCGAATTTAATTTACTAAGCTCATTATTCTCTTCATTACTACTATCATCATCAACTTTAGTAGGTTTTCTAGAGGATGCATCACCCAAATTAGGGTTTTTTAACATCCTTTCTAAGTCATTTAACATATGCTCTAAGCAATGTTCAGCCATCTTGGTTACTTCATTTGTTAATGAACCCCTGGTTTCAAAATTAGTAGCTTTTTGCATTATTATTTGGCTCATACGTAGACTAATGCCTTACACTGAAGCATCATAAGCTTGTTTTCCATTACATTTACCCTAAAACCGTCTTTAGCATCATTTGTTCACCTCTTCAAGATGTGCAAAATGCTATGAAAGTTAAGTACCTTCAATGCATGAAGACATAATTAGGAGGCTAATTGATTCAAACTTCTTACAACTATATTCAACCAAGCAATTGAAAGCTTCAAATGACACAAAATATTGTTTGTCATCACCCGCTTATAACACCTATACCGAGCTCAACACATCTCGGAATAGGATTCTTAATGACCCTTAACGTTGAAATGTATGAAGCCGGGATGAGAAGACATAAACCGATTAAGTTAAATACGGACACAAACCAATCGAAGTATTGTCATTTTCAGAAATCTCCTGGTCATGACACTGATAAGTGTATCCAGCTGAAGGATGCTATAGAAGAACTTATCCGACTAGGCAAGCTGGATAGATTTAAGAAGAATGGAGGGGGCGATAAACGAAACTCTCGTCGAGATGATTATAATCGCGATGATCACCGCCGAGAAGACAGTCGTCTTAGAGCTAGTCGTTCCCGGACCAGATCTCGTAGCCCTGAAAGGCACAGGTCGCATTCTCACCGACCTTCCAAGCGAACTTCACCCTCTGACTCACACAGGGGGAACCGTAATTGGACCCCGGAACGGTCTCGACGCCATACGCCTGCAGTTGGAGGTGAGCTCCAACAATCGGGACATCAATTAGGACATCACATTATATACGTTATCGCTGGAGGTTTCGCGTGTGGAGGCGAAAGCGGAAACTCACAAAAGAGACACGTGAAGGAGATTTTGTCAACTTCATCCTCATCCAGATAGGCTCTGCAACTTTAGAGGCACTGACTTCCTCCTTTGAGTTTTACTGAGGACAACTATGGTCCTGTAATCCCAAGACATGATGATTCGTTATTGATTACCGCCTACATGGAAAATCATGAGGTTCACAGGATTTTCGTTAACCAGGAAGATCGACCGACATCATGTTTTTAAAACGTTCAATAAGCTACATATTCCCTCGGCTGATTTGTTACCATATATTATGGGAGATCTTATTGGTTTTATTGGAGACAAGGTCTAACCTGAAGAATATGTGGAGCTGCTGATGACTTTCGGGAAACCTCCAATATCTTAAACCACCAAAGCCAGATTCTTAGTGGTTGATTGTTCGACTACATATAATGTCATTCTTGGAAGACCGACCTTGAACTCCATTGGTGTGATTATCTCTACAACTCATTTGATGATGAAATTTTGGAGTGATGAAGGAGAAATTATTGTATTAAGGGGAGATCAAGTAGTAGCGAGATCGTGTTATAAGGAATCTTTGAAGGTTACCAAGCCGAAAAAGACCAATATGGGAATTGAGAAGCCTCTATCGCCTCCAGGGTAGGGATGGTAATTGGACCCAGACCCAGTGGGTACCCGGAAAAATTACTCGCAGTGGACAAGGTATTTACCCACCAATGGGTCCGGGTCCGGGTCCAGGTAACTACCCGCACTTTTTAATGGGTATGGGTGCGGGTGCGAGTACTATGGTGTCGTACACCCTACCCATACCCGCACTTATATAATATATATAATTAATGCAATTTATATATATATGATTAATTTAATATATATATTTAAATTATTAATTAATATTTTTCTCAAAAAATAAATTAATGTTAATATATATTATAGTCACAAAAAAACATTAATATATATTACTAATTTAATTAATTTAAATGTTATAATTTTGAAAATGGTATAATTTTATATTCTAAAACACTAAAATAGCAAAACTTGAATTAATTTTCATTTCTCCTCTCATTGTTCTCATCTCTCATCCACTTCCACATTACCAAAGTTGTTTTATAGTTAAACTTAGATGATCTATCGATTATTTCTCATTTGTACTAGGGTGATTTTTTAATTAATTTTCATTTTCTAATCAATTTATTGTTTTTATAGTTGACAAAAGTGTGTGTAATGGCTACGGGTACTTAAGCACCCAACGAGTAATGGTACGTGTATTAGAATTCCTACCCACGCGAGTATGGATCCGGAAACGGGTACTTTTTCAAAACGCGGGTATGGGGATGGGTACTATAGTACCCTACCCAATCCTTACCCATTGTCATCCCTACTCTGGGGTGATGCTTGCCGACCTTGATGTCCGTGAAGACTTTGGTGGTAACTGTCCAACCTCAGAAGGAGATTGTCGGCCACTTGAGATAGGTCCCAGACCTGACATGGTAGTTAAAGTCGGCAATGGGCTCACACCCGATGATGATAAAGCACAGTGTGCCCCAATCCAGAAGAATGTTGATCTCTACACTTGGATTGTAGTAGATATTCCAGGTTTGGATCCCAATTTTATCGGTCACCGCCTCTCAATGGACCCGCGTATGAAGCCTGTAGCATAAAAGTGTAGGAAGATGGCTGCTGAGCGGGCTGAAGCTACTTGCCAGCAGGTTGCCGAATTATTGGATGCCGGATTTATTAGGGAGGTCAAATATACAACATGGATTTCTAATGTAGTCCTTGTCAAAAAAATATTCTGGAAAATGGCGTATGTGTGTAGATTATACTGGTTTGAATAAAGCTTGCCCCAAAGATTCTTATCCCAAGCCTAATATTGATTGTTTGGTCGATCAATCTTTTGGATTTCGCTTACTATCATTTATGGACGCTTACTCGGGATATAATCAGATTCCAACATATCCACCAGATCAAGAAAAGACCGCCTTCATGACTGAATGAGAAAATTACTGTTACAGGATGATGCCTTTTGGTTTGAAGAATGTTGGGGCAACATATCAGTGAATGATGAACATGGTTTTCCGAGATCAAATTGGAAAGGTATTGGAGGTATCTATTGATGACATGATCGTCAAAAGCTGAGCTGACAACGACCACATCGGAAATCTTGTCGAGGTATTCAACCAACTCTGATGGTATAACATGCGTTTGAACACTAAGAAATGTACTTTTGGCGTCTGAGCAGATATTTTTTTTGGGATTTATGCTAAAAGAACGGGGAGTTGAGGCTGACCCCAATAAGTGTCATGCCATGCTAGAAATGAAGAATCCGACATTGGTCAAGGAAGTTCAACAGTTAGCTAGCCGTTTGGCTGCTCTGACGCGCTTTATTTCAAAGTCGGCTCACCGAGCTCTACCATTCTTCCAACTCTTGGAGAAAGGAAAAGACTTCTGTTAGAATGAAGATTTTAAGGAAGCATTCCAACAGATCAAGCAAATTTTAACTTCACCACCAGTTTTGACCCGACCTGTGTTGGGAGGGCCACTTTATCTCTATCTTTTTGTCGTCGATGAGGCGATCAGTGTCGCGCTAGTCAGAGAAGTCGATAAAGCACAACTTCCTGTCTTTTTTGTTAGCAAAGCACTACAAGGCCCCGAGCTGCGATACCTGAGGGTTGAAAAGATCGCTCTGGCTTTGGTCATCATGGCTCGCCGGCTTCGACAATATGTTCAGGCACATTAGATCATTGTCAGAACGGATCAACCCATTAGACAAGTCCTTCACCGCCCGAATTTGGTTGGAAGAATGGTAACTTAGGTTGTCGATGAAGTTGAAGTTCCAATCACAAGAAGGGGGTTGAATTGTGATTGATTAAAATTTTCTGCAATTTCCTTTTAATACTTTGTCTGCCCAAGATATACTTGGCTTAGTATTAAAAGATTAATCACCCGAAGATAGAAGTTAAGTATAATGTAATATGCAGAAGATAGGATTCCTTCTTTGGAATCTTGATGGCTAACACTTACTTAGGTATTAGATAGTTTTCAAAATAGTTTTATGCACATGCAATGATAAAGGAGAGTAGGGAAGAGAAGAATGCACACAGGGTTTTATACTGGTTCACCTCTTCCAACCTGAGGCTACATCCAGTCCCTACACCAAGTAGGATTTTCTCACTCAATGACCAAATTACAACCTTCTTGGGTACACACTACCACTAGTATTCTTTCTCTAGCCTCTTCAGGCTTATCAAAGCTTTCACTTATACTATTTTCAGACTTTTCTCTCACTGCAGAATCTTCTGCAGAAGATCCAGTCAGATCAGTATTCTGCAAAGTTCCTTCTGCAGAAACTGAAATCTACTTAGATCAATTTAACCTTGCAAATCTCTTTGTAAAACCTCACACCTCACTATCATTAGAGGCACAATCAATCGAAAGCCTCCTTGTGATCTTACAATAATGAAATAGAAGAATAATGTAAGTACAAAGCTCAAACTCAATACATATAAAGCACTGCAGAAGATGAGTAATGAGCCAGCTCCCCCTCAATAACTTGCAGAAGTAGAAACTTATGAATCAGAGGAGAGAGAAAGTGTTCCAGAAGATGGAGATGATGATCTGAGACTTTTTAGATCTTCTGGAGAGAGGTGTATGTTCAATTGTGAGGAGAACACCTCTTTTTATAGGAATGATGAGCAGCTAGCCATTGGGAGGCTTCTTGCATGTCCAGCTGTCATTCCATGAGCTGTATCTTTCACACAGCTGCTGCCACATGCAGGTGCAGTTGACTCCTTTGATCGGTTTCATCTTCTGGAGAACAATCTTCTACAAAATACAATTTTAATACCTTCTGTGGCTTTTTCTTCTGTAGGCTTATTGAGATCATTTAATGGATGATCATGGATTGTTTCAAGTATATTTAACTCAGTTGCAGCCTTAGAGATGAATATAGCAAGTTGTGATGAGGTCTGTATCCTTTGCAGAAAGTCTGTCATTAGATTCCTTCTGCATGATTGTCTTCTTCCTCACAAGTTTCTTGTTCTTTATTTTATTGAGTTTAATCCTTGGAAATCTTAGGAAGTCATGACTCCTTTTCAAATACTTATATTCCTTTCTTTGAAAAATGAATCTTCCTTCTAAAGTGACTTTGTCATGATTCCTTCTATGGAGGTGCTGATTGTATCTTCTGGAGATCTAGTTAAGTTGCAGAAGATTTCCTTTGACAGTATTGATAAGTGAAAAATAGTTGATAAATTAGTATATATTTTATTTCACTTATCAAGGACAAAATGATAATTTTACCTCATTTTTATTCCTTTTTATTTAATATTTACTAATTTGTATTTATTAATCCTAGTTTTGAATTCGATGCTATTTTAATAGATTTATTGCTGATTTTTCCAGGATTATTGCAAAGATTTAATTCAGAGATTAAATGGAATTAAATGAGGAGGATTTATGCAAGATTGTAGATTGATTGAAGACAATTAATTAAAGATGTGAAGAAGATTTGAATCATTAATGAGGAGATCAGAGCCAATCAATCAAAGATATTGCGGACAAGCTTCCCAAACAAACAAGGATTGCCCAATAAATATAAAGATATCAGAAAATAAGGGGAAACAAGGAAAGGCAAACGCGTGAAAACCAGTCTCGGGGAAAGATCAACAAATAAAAGAGGAAAGTTGAAGCTGCAGGACGCTAGCTGCGCTTCACCCCGTGCTATAGCGCAGGTGAAGCGCAACTCTCTGGAACCTGCGCTGTAGCGCAGCTTGAAGCGCAGAACACGCAGATCGCTTCCCAGTTTCCGTTTTTAAGAGGATCTCTTCCCAAATTTGCTTTGTCTTTCCTAATCTATAAATAGGAACCTCTTGCGTCAGTCAAAGAAGTTAGTTGGTTAGCGAGATAGACAGTCATTGTAATTCAGTGATTATGTATCAAAGCTAAGTTTAGAGTAGGAGAGGAGAAGCGCTTTCACGAGGATTGAAGATGGTGACAGCGTCTTCGATGGTTTGTATGGCTACTTCATGTAGTTAACTCTCCAGTAGGATTGGATGTAATTGATTCTATCCTTGAGTGTATATAAATTCTATATTATTATTTCAATGAGCTCCCTATCTATAATAGTGGTATGTCTTATTCTGTGCTTATTCCTAATTCCCACGCTTGCGTCTGGAGTTATAGGTTAGTCTTAACTAAAGCAGGTATTACTAGGAGTGAGGATGGGGGAGCCTAGACATAGGAAACTCATTCTCTGATTGAATAAGAATACTCGGTTACTACTGACGGGCGAAAAGGGATGTTTACTAATGAGCGAGGGGTAGTGTGAATACTCTAAGTGAATGAGCATTCGACCAATAGGACTAGTAATCGGTAGCAAAGAATTAAGGGGTTGTCAATCCAGGATCCGAACATAGGCGTGTCCTAATGGGTATAAGGTAGTGACAGTACTGGAGCGAAGGCGCGTCTACAACACTAGGCCTTGTTTATTGTCTAATTCTTTACAAACTGAATAAAAGAGAGCGAAATAAGCTGAGATAATTCTATCGCCTGGGAGATCCCGCATAATTTATCCTTGAGTGTTAAGGTCGCTGGCGAGGGGCCTTAGCAATAAAGTTTGTCTACATTATTATAGAATAAACCTAAAATAATAGATAGTCTTTATATGCACAATGGGTGTGATGAGATGAAATCCAATCCTGATCCAAGTAAAGTGTCTCTAACTCTACCTTTCTAATTCCAATTAATTATCTACTCTCTTTATCATTCTGCAATTATACTCTCTAAACTGTGCTTTCTCTTGATAAATACGATTTCGTTCTACATAAATAACCGTTCCCTGTGGATACGATACTCTTTCTTACTGTTATACTGCTGGATTTGTGGTTCGCTTTCCAGAAACCCATCAAGTATCAACAGCTTTTTTGCTTTCATTCACAGATTTGTCATTCTTAAATAATTTGAAGCATTTTTCCAATGCTGTTATGACAATTTAACAAGTTTCTTTCTTCTGGACCTGTCTTATATCTTCTGCAGAATGTTACCTGTATCATCTTGACACAATCTCAAGTGAAATGATTAGTTCTTCATGAATCGGAATTATATCAAGTGAATTTTGATAGTTTGTCATTATTAAAATCATCTTGGAAGGATTCTTGGACCTTACAATCTCCCCCTTTTTTATGATGACAATCTTTCAAAATTTAATTTGAATGATTCTGATTTTTTTGACAATTTTAGTGCATAAGAAACTCCCCCTGAATTTTTCAATGAGGATTTATACCAGTTTCTTAGTTATCAGCAGAAGCAAAGCTTAATTTCAATTTGCTCTAGAAGATGAGTTAACAGAAGAACATATATCAACTTTTAATTTACTGCAGAAATCATAAACCATGTATTGACAAACAGAATTTTCATACAATGGTTTTCATTCATCATACATCAAAAGAACTTAAACAAAAAGGCCTAAAACCTTGTCCAAAAAAATTCTAATTTCATCTAAATTATCCTTAGATATGCCTAATATGCCTATAGTACTTCTCCCCCTTTGTCATCAATCAAAAAGACATTAAGTGAATGTGCCAAGGAGAAGTAGAATCATCATCCTCTATTTAGATGGAGAGGAATGATCAGAAGATGATGAAGTGGTAGGCTGGAGAATGTTCTGAGGAGGCTGGAATTGAACAAAAGGCATAGGAGGAGCCTGTGGTGCAATGACTGGAAGCACAAAGTTATTGAACCAGAATTGGTGCTGAGTGAACCTTTCTATCATCTCATTCATAGTATTTTGAAGTTTATTGACATTTGAGAACAACTTCTTCATGTCAGCCTTGATCTTCGGACATGTTTTTCAAGTGACTTTGAAGAAGATTGAGGGTCAAAAGCAGCAGCAGGGGCTTTTTCAGTCTGATCAAGCTTCTCTGCAGGTTCAGAAGGAGGTGTTGGAACCTTTTATGAACTAAGCTGCTGAAGAAAGGTGTTCACAGATGAGAGATGAGAGGAGATGACAGGAATATTGTCCCTAATAGGAGCAGCAACAGGAATACCAGAATCAAGAATAGGAGAAGCAAAGAAATGATTTACCATATCTGTTCCAAAAGTTCCAGCAGAAGGAACTTACTGCACATCTTCCTTCTGCACTTCTTCTCCTTCTTTAGAAATGGGAGGTTCCTCTGGTTCTTGTGGGGTATCATGTTCTGTTGCACCAGGTTCAGTTTGTGTTTGAAGAATTGGCATGGATGGGTCATAGGGTGGAGGTTCTGAGTAGCTTTTAGCAAGCATGGCTAATGTGTCAGCAGCTAATCCTTCTGCAGAAGCATTGTTAGTCTCTTCATTTGGTGCTTCTGTATCCATTCCTTCTTTCTCACACTAGTGCAAAAAGGGCCTTCTACGACGGTTGAAAATGGCCTATTACGACGGTTGTACAACCGTCGTAGAACCAGGCGTCGTTGAAAATTTGAATTTTGACGACGCGTGAGGACCTTCGTAGAAAAAGAGAAACCACAACGGTTAAGCTGGTAACCGTCGTGGAAAGTATGGCATTTCACGACGGTTGCAAGAAAAACCGTCGTGGAAAGTAGAGAAACCACGACGGTTGTGACAATAACCGTCGTGGAAAACCCTCCACCCCATAGGACATTTTTAGCTAGCTACGACATTTTCCGTAGTTAATCTGTAGCCATTGCAAAATGGGCTGCGGTTAAAAAAGGCATAGTTTTAGGGGACTTCATAGTCTTTAACATAATTTTTATCACTTCATATCAATATTAGTAATCTAAGCATGTGTAGATCACAACCTATAATATAATTCAAATCACTTCATTAAGATTTTAAAATAAATAAAAAACAGAGAGTTGTATAATTCTAAAATGCAATAAAAATATAGGTTTGATTCCGGCACATAAGTTATGTAAAGAGAAGTTAAATCCAACATCTTTATATCATCTTTACACCAAGAGAGCTAACAACATATCATTCTATAGAGTATCAAAAAATAAAATCAGTATCTTAAATCTTAATAATGAAAAGCTATCACCTTTAACTTTCCTAAAGAATAAAATAAAATTTCAAAACTACAAAAAGACAGCTTAAATTTTCAATTACTTTAACTAAAAAAACAAAATTCATATTACTTTTTTGCTTGATTAAAGACCCACTGACCAAATTAACACAAATATAATTTGCATTGATACCTAAAGTGGATAAAAATAAGGGTTCAGTGCTACATTAAAACTCCACTCAAGCACCTATTCTACAAATTCAATGAAAACAAATGTTTTTCATGAAAGCCATCCAATCTGGTTCTCAAAACCATTTTGGGGAGGCGGGGCATTGAAACAAGGGATGGCAAACTTCCATTCAAATGACATTACTAACCAAATTAAAATATGCTGGTTATAAAACACCTAAAAGGAAAAAAGCAACTTGTCTGTGATTTCTTATCAGAAGCCAGTTGTGCTGGTGTAAGGCCAGTGTTATCGGTCACCATCAGCTCTTCCTTCTTGCCAGCCTGTACTAACACAGTACATGCCTCCGAATTACCCCTCTGATAGCAGCCCAATAAAGAGTAGTACAACCTGAATAAATTAAGGAAAAGAAAAATGAGAATAATGCTTTGAATTGAAATCAAAGATCAATTCATTATTTATATCAGTGTATGAATAAGTTCATCATAATAAAAATAAATTATAAAAAATAAATTAACGTGATGACAGTTTGTTTAATTGGTGGGGTGAAAAGGTTTGTTAATGATTATCAAAACATCTTATCACAACAGTTTGCTAACGTATACTCCCAGAGAAAATAGTAAGAAAAAAAGAAAGATATTTTTCCTTAGGCATGAAAAAAAGTATTAATAATAAGGAGGAAGGAAAAAAAATTGTCATTGCACTCGATAATGCATAGGAAGAGAAAAATTTTATAAGTAGAAAGATTCTTCAAAAAATAATACTTCATAACATAATAAGAATATAAAATATTTTAACATAAATGTATTTCTTTTTTTCTCATTTTTTCAATTAAATAAAAAATATTTTTTTCTTCTCTATTTAAATCACATATAAATTAATGATAATTTTTATTTTCTCTCTATATATTATGATATTTTCTTTTCATCCAAACAAATTATTATTATATAATTATTTCATATTTAAAATGATAATAATGTGTAAATATATGGTAAACTTATTGAAGGCTATAATAATAAGACGATGATGATGAGAATGAGCGGGGATCTCACGGTTAAGGAAAAAAGGGAGTAAAGTAGATAAACGTCTACGGTGGCATGTACTATGAACCATTAATTAATTAATTAAATTAAGTGCAAAAACACGACCATCACCTTACCTTATCATGCATCCTCGTATTCTGATTTAGTCATTTTCCCGCGAAAGAAGCCAAAAAAGAAAAGAAGATCTGTTAGAGAAAAATGTTTTTAAAACTTTAACCAACACACCCTTTCTTCTACATAGATGTTTTTAAAACTTTAACCAACCTCACCCTTTCTTCCATCTTGATGAGTTGATATACTTACTCAAACAAACAGTTGTCGAGATAAGCATTAGAAAACAAACTGTGATGAGACTATGACTTCTGAGTAGACAACTGTTAATGTTATAAGAGACCAGAAATTAGCCTTGGACTCCCGTGTGCATATGGGCAAACATCAAAGACAGTGGACAAAATAAGCAGAGATGAGTTGATATGAGAAAATAATTTCTTGACAGAAATACTATACTTGGATGCTATGAGGTTAATATTTATAAGAGAAATGCAAGCCAGGATTATGAAATAATTAGATTCTGCTAACAAGAAAGCAATAATTTATGCTATACTCACCACCTATCATGTGTACCTTACATATGTACCTTAGGCACAACCAATAAATAAAAGACACCTTATTTAGAGGCAGATCATGCCAGATAAGAAACTCAAAGCCCCCATTCTTTTGAATGATTCATTCATGTATGTGTCTCCTTATTAGTGTGCCTAAGGCAAGAAAGAATCAGACTTCAGAAATGATTTTCTAACTAATATGATGAGCTCATAATGGTATCTTCTGTTGCTTTCTTTGCAAATATAAATAAAGATGTGTGAATTTAATGCACAAAAAGCTTCTTTATTACTTTTGTTTCTTAATCGGGGTTAAAAAAACATGTTTTTCCATCCAAGCTAAAACACAGATAAGATTCTCCAATTAGATAAAAATGGTGAATAATTTGTTCTAGAAGTTACGAAAACTCACCAAAATCTCTTAACAATTACTGAGTCTTTTGGATTTGCAGAAATGGCCCTTAGTCTTGCGATCACCCTTACCACATTTCCATCAACAATAGGTACCACCTGATAACTTAATGCATGAGCAATAGCTAATAGTTACATTTTAGGAACCAAAATTGCAGAAACTGCCCACCTCTTTGAATGCTATAGAGGCAATTGCTCCAGATGTATAGTCTCCAATTCCAAGAATCTTTCGTAGCATAGAAGCCATTTTAGGAATTCTGCCTCCTTCAATTATAAGCCCTTTTTACTTTTACTAAGAAGGAAGAAAATATAAAGTGATGAAGGTTTAACACCCATATTAGCCACTAGAAATTCAAACAGTTTATAATGTATTATTTGGGAGACTTGTAGGGTGTAGTAAAAAATATGCCTTTCTTTCCAGACATTAGATAAATCTTAGAGAGAAAATAAGAAAATCAATTTAGAGTGACAAAAAACAATGTAATGAGAAAGCACCTCTAAAAGAAAACGAGCTCTTCGATAGTATCCCAAACCAGCCCATATTTCATTTACTTCCTGCACAAGGATGACAACAATTGCATGGTAAGTATACAAAGTCTACAAATTACAACTAATGCTTTTAAATATGGACACTCAAAGAAAACAAACGGTACAGAGAAGAAATAATTTGTTATTGCTATCTATATAGTCTAAAGCTATATACATAAACTCCTATATGTTCTAAAAAAATGACAGGGGTAGACAGGTTCCTATATATTTTGGAAAATTCTGCAAGCTCTACCCTTAACTTTAGCCCACTCTGCTTTCAAAAACCTCCTAAGTCTTTCTTGCACAACTCTAATCCATAAACTCCTATTGTATGAGAAGATAGATTTTAGGTCAAATCTTGGCTCCAATAATAAAAAAAATGGTGCAACAATAATTGAAGCAAAGATCAACCATCTGGAAGCATTGGTATCTCCACCACTACCTGCTTATTTTGCAGAATTATCTTTGTTAAAAAGCATTAATCAAAATTCACACACTATAAACTGGAATGTGAAACCATGGCATCAACTCATCAGCACCTAGTTCACAACTTGTCAACCTCATAGCATCAAAGACCAGAAATTAGCCTTGGACTCCCATGTGAATATGTCAAATGGAAAGAAATCAGAGCCATCACAACCCTGTAAAAAATAACACAAAGAAACTTTAATATTGATGCACAACAACATAATACAAGATATGATTTTAAACAATCAGTAATGAAATCCTGAAACCCCTGAACCACATTAAGTTATTCACATCTAAACTCCTGGGGAAAAAATTAAGACAACAACTTAACATCCACATGAATGCAAAAGCTTACTGGCATTGGAATGTGGTGTTCATTGTGCAACACTTGCACAAAGTACTTGCTTCACCAAAATGGTTCTCTCTGTTTTTTTCTCTGAGAATGAAATGAAATGAATTAAATAATGAAGATGAGGAAAAGAGAAGTTGTGTTCTGGATTGAAAGAAGAAAATCAAACCTAGGGCGAGACAGTGTGAGAGAGAGGTAGGTATTGCAAAAAGGTAATAAAAGAATATGTTCATAGACGAGGCCACCCTCTTCCGTTTAGGGTTATGAGACTAGCAATAAACCCTAGTTATGGTAAATAAACAAAATCATGTTGAGATTAAAAGAGAAAAAGGAAAAATAGGGCAAGTGAAAAATAGGAAGAGTGGGAAAGGAAACGAACCAGCTTAAGTTGAAGGACGTTGGTGCCGTTCTGGGCTTTGGTGCGGACCTGGACGACAACGTTTTGGTTGCGCATGAGAGGATTGTGGTCGGAGTCTCCCATGGTGTAGGATGAGCTGAGATTTTTTGAAAGAATGAGAAATGGATTGAAGTCTACCATGGAGAGGCGAACGGTGGGGGGGAGGGATTGAGAGGAAATGAGAGGGACGGGCGGAAGGGGAAGCGAAGGTTCTAGAAAGAGGGAAGAGCTTGTACTTGTTTGCTCTTCGGAGCGAAGAGGCGGAGGAAGAGTCACAGGGAGAGAGAGGGAGAGGGACGGCCGCACGGACGCCAAAGACGAAGACAGTGGCCGAAGGGAGGGAGGAGAGATGGAGGGGGTGAGAGAGAGGCTCGGGTAGAGAGAGAAGAACAGGGATGGCGCTGAGTGGAGAAGGAGAAGTAGGGTTTCTCATTTTATTACAATTACCACGACGGCTTTATAACCGTCGTGGATTCCCAACTTTACTCCTACACCACCCACACATTTCTATTTACACCCCTCCTTTTTTTGAAACCCACACGTCTCTGCACCTCTTTTTAACTTCATGCATCCCCTTTCTACGACGGTCATAAAACACCCGTCGTAGAATCTTCCTTTTACTCCAGCACCCCCAATTTTTTCTATTTACACCCACAAATTTTTTTAAAACCTCATGCCTCCTCCCACTTTCCACGACGGTTGTTCTACAACCGTCGTTAAAAACTTGATTTTTTTCTTTTTTTTTAAATTTTTCTTGGAGTTTTTAACGACGGTTGTATGGGAACCGTCGTTGTATGTGATTTCAACGACGGTTCCCATACGACCGTCGTGGATTGTTACGCAAATAATTTCAAAATTGTCACCGTGTCACTTTCCACGACGGTTGCTCTACAACCGTCGTGGAATGGTCGTTGTAGAAAGCTATTTTTGTAGTAGTGTCAGAGTCATGAGCTGCATCAGAAGATGGTTGTAGCTGTGAGACAGCTTCATCACCTAAATCCTCAATGGTTTGGTCATTACTTGTTTCATAAGAGAATGAAGCAGGTGGAGAAGGATTTGCTGAAACCTCTTTATCTTCAGAAGAAGGATTTACTTTCTGTATTTTGATAGAGGTTTCCCCAGAAGCATCCTTTGATAAGCCTTTCCTTTTTCTGGAGAAGGTCTAAAGCTTTTCCTTCTTCTTTGTTCTAGGAGCTCTAGGGACATCAGAAGCTCCTTCTTCTCCACTGCTACTCGAATAGAGTTGTGAGGGCTTAGGTTTTCTTATTTTCATTTTTTTGACATTTAACTTGCCAAAGAAGGTACAAGAGTCTACACACTCTTCTTCTTTAAAGGGGATGTTATGAAGTCTGAAAATTCTAGTTAAAAGCATGCCATATGGTAAACTTGCGTATGCTCTTTGAGGGTTAGCAAAGTATATCATGCTTCTTAGAATAAGATAGGAGAGATACAGTTGTTTTCCACAAAGAAGATGGTACATTACTAGAAGGTCTTGATCAGATACTCTCTCTAATGTTCCAGCCCTTGGAAGAAGTGAGTAGCAGCAGATTTTATGAAATAATCTGCAGATTGGAATGAGTTTACTGGATAGAAGAGGGAATCAGGTTGATAAAGGACCTTCCTTGTCACTTCTTCCTTGGTGATGCCTGCAGAAGCATACCAATTATCATCATATAGCTTGTTCTCAACAGATGGGATCCCTATAGCTTCTTCTGTTACTTCTAGAGTTAGAACAATTGTTGACCCTTTAATCTCCACTACTAAGGAGTTGCCATTACTCCTGTATTGGCTTGCAGAAGCATAGAATGTCTTCACAAGCCTTGGATAAACAGGTTCCCTAATCAGAAGGTAATCTCCCCATTCTTGCTTCTGGACAAATTGTCCAATATCCCATCCATCTTTTCTAATCTCTCTCAGCAGAAATACTCTTCCAGGGACAATGGTTTTCCAATCCCATTTGTCATAAAAGATCTTGAGCATCTCCTTTTCTTGGAAGAGGTCATGGTTTGTATCTTTTGATCCTTCAGAAGGATCACTTTCAGTTGCTTCTTCACTCTTACTCTCACTAGTTTCTTCTTCAGATTTCTGCTTTTCATTCCTAGGAGAATGAGGTTCTGCATTTGAGAGTGGAGAATCAGGTCTAATAGGGTCATTTGGATCATTTCCAGAAGTATGGAAACCAGGTCCAACCCTGATTCTCTCAGGTCTTCTGACATAAACAACTGGTATTGTGGAGGTTTGAGCATTTGAAGATGATGGGGCTATAGAGGATGAAGGTGCAGTAGGAAGATGGTTTGGCTGAACAGGGGGTGGTTTTGCAGAGATGGGTTGAACTTCTAAGACTTCAGAGTATGGAATAATCTCATTTCCTATTGCTTCTTGACCTTCATAATCTCTAGGAGATGAGGCATATTTCTTGTTTGCAGCTGACTTGATCCTCATTGTGATTTTTAGAGAGGTGAGCAAAAAAATAGAGCTTTGATGAAACTCTTTGCAAACAGAGAGTTGAGAATGTGAAAAGAGGAAAGAATGTGGTAGTGCAATCCTTCATTGTGGATGCAAGTGTCTATATAAACTTAGTTACTAGTCGTTGAACGTAGAGGGAGAGAGAGAAAGAGGGAGGACGCGCACAGTTTTTTAGGATGTTCAGGTGAGCTTCCAAAGGTCAGCAAATAATTGTTGTTTTGGTGCAATAACTGCCTTCTTTTATTGCTAAGGACAAAAGGTAGCTTTTTCCTTAATTCTTTTTGTATCCCTAGCTGGACAAGGAGCCTTCTCCCTACGTTTGACCTAGAAAATAAAATTCAATTTTTAATAAGAAAGTTGTCCTTGACTGCTGTGAATGAAAATGACTAATCCTAGGATTTTTTAACAGCAACAAGTCTTGGCAAATGGTCAAAGAAGAATTCTCTGATATATTTTTAGTTTTGCAGAAGATGCAATCTTTCCAGAAGATAGCAATTTATGCTAGGTTTCTAGAAGATGAAACATCTTCTGTATACATAGTTTAAATGTATTTTACTTACATAGAGGTTTGCAGAAGATGGTGATTTATGCTAGGGTTCCAGAAGATGAAACATCTTCTTCATGCACACAATTAAATGTATTTCTTTCACATAAAGGTTTGCAGATGATACAACCTAGATTTCATACAAATCACTTTGATGATTTATGGATTTAGTGATATCATATTAATTCTTTCTCTAAGAAATACAAACCTATCTTCTACAAGAGATTTTGTGAAAATGTCAGCAATTTGAAATTTGGTTTCTATGAATTTCAACTCAATATCATTTTTCTGGACATGATCCCTTATGAAATGATGTTTTATATCAATATGCTTGGACCTAGAATGCTATATTGGATTCTTGGATAGGTTAATAGCACTAGTATTGTCACAGAAGATGGGGATTTTAGAGTACCTTAGACAATAGTCCTCTATTTGATGCTTTATCCATAGCATTTGTGAGCAACGGCTTGCAGCTGAAACATATTCAGCTTCTGTAGTAGATAAAGCTATGGTAGGTTGTTTCTTACAGGACCAAGATATCAAAGATTCTCCAAGAAATTGACATCCACCACTTGTACTTTTTCTATCAAATCTATCTCCAGCATAATCAGGATCACGGTAACCTATAAGCTCAAAATTTGTACCTTTCATGTACCAAAGCCAAGATTAGTTGTTCCAACAAGGTATCTAAGTATTCTTTTTACAGCTGCAATATGAGATTCTTTTGGAGAAGATTGAAATCTAGCACAAAGTCCTACTGAGAATAGAATGTCAAGTCTACTAGCAGTTAAATTTAACAATGATCCTATCATTCCCTTATATTCCTTTTCAGAAACATGTGTCTCATCTTCTTCTAAGTTCAAAGTTGTAGAAGGATGCATTGGTGTTCCCATAGGTTTGGATCCTTCCATTTTGTATCTTCTGAGAAGATCTTTAGTGTATTTTTCTTGATTAATGAAGATACCAGAATCTCCTTGTTTGATTTACAGTCCAAGGAAGAATTTTAATTCTCCCATGAGACTCATTTCAAATTCTCCTTTCATTAATTCTGAAAATTCTTCACACATTTTTAAATTTGTTGATCCAAAAATGATATCATCAACATAGATTTATACAATTAGAAGATCTTTCTTAAGGGTTTTTCTAAATAAAATGGTGTCAATTTGTCCTCTTGTAAATTCATTTTTGAGAAGAAAGTTACTTAATCTCTCATACCAAGCTCTTGGAGCTTGCTTCAAACCATATAAAGCCTTAGTTAATTTGAAAAAATGATTTGGATGCTTCTTATTTTCAAAACCTGGAGGTTGATGTACATACCTCCTCATTTATGAAACCATTTAGAAATGCACTTTTCACATCCATTTAATATAGTTTGAAATTTTTGTATGCAGTAAATGCAAGAAGAATTCTAATTGCTTCTAATCTAGGTACAGGTGCAAAAGTTTCATCAAAATCAATACCTTCTTGTTGGTTATATCCTTGAGCTACTAACCTTGCTTTGTTTCTGACCACATTACCTTCTTCATCCATTTTATTTCTGTAAACCCACTTAGTTCCAATTATGGAGTGATCTTCTGGAGGAGGAACAAGAGTCCATACTTCATTCTTCTCAAATTGTTCAAGCTCCTCTTTCATGGCTTTGATCCATGATTCAATTGGGCTCTTGTTTTTACTCCTTCTGCAGTATTTCCTAAGATTTGTTCATGAGGATGATCAGTGATCAACTTCCAACTCCTAGGAAGATCCTCTATCTGAACACAAGCATCTTCTGCAGGATCTTCTCCAGGGTTTTCTTGATTTATGGTATCTTCTGCAGGATTTTTACTCTCAGAAGATATCTTCTGCACTTGTTCAGTCTCATCATCTGATTCCTTTTTGTCATTTTCTTGAGAAGGAGGGTTAGCATCATTGAAAACAACATGCATGCTTTCTTCTATGGTTTGATTTTTGATATTATAAACTCTATAAGCTTTTGAAGTGATAGAATAGCCAAGGAAAATACCTTTTTCAGATTTGGCATCAAATTTCTCAAGATTTTCTTTGTTGTTTAATATGTAACAATCACAACCAAAAATATGAAAATATGGAATGTTGGGTTTTCTACCTTTCCATATTTCATATGGAGTTTTATTTAGAATGCTTCTAATGGAAACCCTGTTAAGTATGTAGCATGAAGTGGATACAGCCTCAACCCAAAAATATTTTTTAATTCCACTATCACTTAACATGGTCCTGGCCATTTCTTGGAGGGTTCTATTTTTTCTTTCTACAACTCCATTTTGTTGTGGAGTTCTAGGACATGAGAAATTATGTGAGATTCCATTTTCATCAAATAATCTTTTGAAAGAAAGATTTTCAAATTCCCCCCCATGATCACTTCTAACAGAAGCAATCAATTGGCCACTTTCATTTTGTATCTTCTTGGAGAAGATCTTGAAAGCATCAAAAGATTCATCTTTAGTGGTGAGAAATAAAACCCATGTGAATCTGGAGTAATCATCTACTATAACAAGGCCATACTTTTTACCACCCAAACTAGGTGTTTTGGTAGGACCAAATAGATCAATATGTGGTAGTTCTAAGACTCTTTTGGTGGTGATTACATTTTTTGGATAGAAGCTAGATTTAGTATGTTTACCTTTAACACATGCATCACATACTTTATCCTTATCATATTTTATTTTTGGTAGACCTCTAACTAAGTCTAACTTAGATAACTTTGAAATGCTTTTCATATTTAGGTGACCAACTTTTCTATGCCAGGTCCATTTGTTTTTTTCAAAAGAGACAAAGCAAGTATGATTAGATAATTCATCTAGACAGATGCTATATAAATTCTTGCTTCTAATCCCTGAGAACAATACCTTCTTAGTAGATGATTCTCTAATTTCACAGAATGTAGGTTGAAACATAACTTTATAGCCACTGTCGCATAGTTGACTTATGCTAAGAAGATTATGTTTTAACCCTTTCACATAATACACATTATTAATTTGGGTAGAATTGTTCATACCTATCTTTCCAATACCTTTGATATGTGCCTTGTTGTTGTCTCCAAAGGTTACTGTTCCACCTTCCATTTTGTGTAGTTGGATGAATTTGTTTTTGTCTCCAGTCATATGTCTTGAGCAACCACTGTCCAAGAACCATTGATCTTTCTTCTCGAAGGATTTTACTTGTTCCTACATCAGAAGATAATAAAGATTTAGGTACCCAAATCTTCTTGGGTCCTGAGTGGTTAGATACCTTCCTTCTGAAGCTCATTTTTCTTCTGTAACAGTTGTGGTGACTGTGTCCAATTCTGTTACACCAAGAACATTTGGGAGGTTGCCTTTTGGCAGGGATAAAACCAGTTTCGAGGATTTTTGGGGATTGATCTTGATTGTATCCTAATCTTCTTTTATCATAGATTTCTTTGCTATTTCCAATTAATTTATTTAAGTTATGTGTGCTACTAACAAACTTACTTAAATCTGTTTGTAATTCATCAATTTTCTTCTGCAGAAGATTGTTCTCCTTCTGCAGTGATGCAGACTTGGTATCTTCTGCAGAGTTATCTTTAATTTGTTTTATCTGTTCTGACAATTTAAGATGAGATTGTTGAAGACATTGATTAGTTTTGATTAATCTATTATTGTCTTCCTTAAGTTTCTCATTTTCTTCTTTAGTTTTAAGAAGTTGTTCTTTAAGAAGTGCACATTTTTGAGCTAGTGTGTGTGAGTCAGATAATAGGTTTTCAAATGCATCTTTTAGTTCTCTGTATGCAGTGGGATTATAAGTAATTACCTCATTGTCTTCATTGTCACTTCCAGCCATGAGGCATAGGTTTTCTGCTTCTTCTCCAGAATCTTCTTCTGAGGAGCTATCTGAATCATCCCATGTAGCCATCATAGCTTTCTTCTTCTGGAATGGTTTTGGTTCCTTCTTTAATTGAGGACATTCAGCTTTGATATGTCCAGGCTTGTTACACTCATAGCAAATGATCTGATTTTTTGCTCCATCAAACTTTTGCCCATCCTTCTTGAAGTTGAAGAATTTTCTGCCTTTTCCTTTCCTTCTAATCATTTTCTGGATTCTTCTTGAGATGAAGGCAAGTTCATCATCATTTTCAGATGACCTCTCTTCATCAGAACTATTTTCTTCTGCTGGTTCTATGCTATTTCTTCTGGAGGTGCTAGCTTTTAGTGCAATTGACTTTCCTTTTCTTGGCAACTCATCCATAAGTTCTTGCTCATGAACTTTTAGTGATCCAAGAAGTTCATCCAACTTTAAGACAGCAAGATCTTTGGCTTCTTGTATTGCTGTCACTTTTGGTCTCCAAATTTTTGGAAGGCTTCTTAGAATTTTTCTGACTTGCTCTTGATTGGTATAGCTTTTGCCAAGAGATTTTAGATCATTGATGATAATTGTAAACCTGTTGAACATTTCATCAATGGATTTATGTTCAATCATATTGAACATTTCATACTGATGAATCAAGATGTTAATTTTTTATTCTTTTAATTGATCAGTCCCCTCATGAGCAACTTTGAGTGTGTCCCATATTTCTTTTGCAGTAGAACAACCAACAACTTTGTCATATTCTCCTCTCCTTAAAGCATAGAGAAGAAAGAATTTTGCTTTGGAGTTCAGAAGATATCTCTGCTTATCTCCTGGAGTCCATTCTTCTCTAGGCTTGGGTTTTGGAATTTCCTCTTGAACTTCATATTCTCCTTCTTTAGGAGGAGCCAAAATTCTTGTTCTTATGGTCATAGGAATGTAGTTTCCATTTTCTATGATATCCCAAAGATCAATGTCTTGGGATTCTAGAAATAGCTTCATTCTATCTTTCCAGTAATAGTAGTCCTTTCCATTGAATGCAGGAGGTCTGTTTGTAGATGATCCTTCAGGAATAAACATTGCAGCTCCATGATTGGCCATCTTTCCCTTGATCTTTTCCTCTCTCACTGTTAAGTGAGTTCAACCCTAGAGGCAAGCTTTGGTACCAATTGAAGTTGAAGTTCCAATCATAAGAAGAGGGGTTGAATTGTGATTAATTAAAATTTTCTGCAATTTCCTTTTAATACTTTGTTTGCTCAAGATATACTTGGCTTAGTATTGAAAGATTAACCGCCAGAAGATAGAAGTTAAGTATAACGTAATATGCAGAAGATAGGATTCCTTCTTTGGAATCTTGATGGTTAACACTTACTTAGGTATTAGATAGTTTTCAAAATAGTTTTATACACATGCAATGATAAAGGAGAGTAGGGAATATAAGAATGCACACAGGGTTTTATACTGGTTCACCTCTTCCAACCTGAGGCTACGTTCAGTCCCTACACCAAGTAGGATTTTCTCACCCAATGACCAAATTACAACCTTCTTGGGTACACACTACCACTAGTATTCTTTCTCTAGCCTCTTCAGGCTTATCACAGCTTTCACTTATATTATTTTCATACTTTGCTCTCACTGCAGAAGATCCAGTCAGATCAGTATTCTGCAGAGTTCCTTCTGCAGAAATTGAAATCTACTCAGATCAATTTAACCTTGCAAATCTCTTTGTAAAACCTCACACCTCACTATCACAAGAGGCACAATCAATCCAAAGTCTCCTTGTGATCTTACAATAATGAAATAGAAGAATAATGTAAGTACAAAGCTCAAACTCAATACATATAAAGCACTGCAGAAGATGAGTAAAGAGCCAGCTCCCCCTCAATAACTTGCAGAAGTAGAAACTTATGAATCAGAGGAGAGAGAAAGTGTTCCAGAAGATGAAGATGATGATCTGAGACTTTTTAGATCTTCTGGAGAGAGGTGTATGTTCAAATGTGAGGAGAACACCTCTTTTTATAGGAATGATGAGCAGCTAGCCGTTGGGGAGGCTGCTTGCATGTCCAACTGTCATTCCATGAGCTATCTCTTTCACACAGCTGCTGCCACATGCAGGTGCAGTTGACTCCTTTGATCGGTTTCATCTTCTGGAGAACAATCTTCTACAAAATACAATTTTAGTACCTTCTGTGGCTTTTTCTTCTGTAGGCTTATTGAGATCATTTAATGGATGATCATGGATTGTTTCAAGTATATTTAACTCAGCTGCAGCCTTAGAGATGAATATAGCAAGTTGTGATGAGGTCTGTATCTTCTGCAGAAAGTCTGTCTTTAGATTCCTTCTGCAGGATTGTCTTCTTCCTCACAAGTTTCTTGTTCTTTATTTTATTGAGTTTAATCCTGGGAAACCTTAGGAAGTCATGACTCCTTTTCAAATACTTCTATTCCTTTCTTTGAAAAATGAATCTTCCTTCTAAAGTGACTTTGTCATGATTCCTTCTGTGGAGGTGCTGATTGTATCTTCTGGAGATCTAGTTAAGTTGCAGAAGATTTCCTTTGACAGTATCAACAACGTTTTTACTTTCATTCACAGATTTGTCATTCTTAAATAGTTTGAAGCATTTTTCCAATGATGTTATGACAATTTAACAAGTTTCTTTCTTCTGGACTTGTCTTATATTTTCTGCAGAATGTTACCTGTATCTTCTTGACACAATCTCAAGTGAAATGATTAGTTCTTCATGAATCAGAATTATGTCAAGTGAATTTTGATAGTTTGTCATTATTAAAATCATCTTGGAAGGATTCTTGGACCTTACAGTCGAGTTATCAAAATTCGAAATCAATTATGAACCCCGACAGATAACCAAAGCATAAGATCTTGCGATTTTATAGTTGAACTCACCCCAGCAACGGAAGAACATGTCGATGTCGATGGCTCCTCGAATTCCAAGGGAAGTGGTGTCGGGATATTACTTGAAAATTCTCAAGGGGTAGTATTAGAACATTCCCTCACCTTTTCTTTTCCTACTTTAAATAACCAAGCCGAATATGAAGCTATAGTGGCTGGACTTCGAATGGCAGTAAAAGTCGGGGTGAAACGAGTTCGACTCAATAGTGATTCTCAACTTTTCGTTTCACAAGTTAAAGGAGAGTATCAGGTAAAGGAACCGTTGCTTCAGAGATATTTAAAAAAAAGTTAAAGGTATGCTTTAAAGCTTTTTCGAGGTCGAAATACATCATGTTCCTCGAGAAAGAAACGCAAGAGCATATGTTTTATCGAAATTAGATAGTACGAGATCATCCGGGATTAATAAATTTGGGACCCAAGAAGTCATTGCATCCCCGTCTGTAGTTTTGGCGATTGAGAGCTCGAAGTATTGGTTCGCTGACATTCAACAATATCTTCTGTCGGGAGTTTTACCAATCGACTCCAAGTCGGCTCATCGTATCCTACGTCAAGCTGCTCGGTATTGTATGATTAACAGGACCTTTTATCGGAGGGGGTTAGTTCAACCGTTCTTGAAATGTATTCCTTCACAAGGCACAACTTACGTTATGGCCAGGTACACGAAGGCGTTTGCGGCCATCACCCCGGTGGGAAGTCTCTGGCCCATAAAGTCCTCCAAGCAGGATACTATTGGCCGACTTTAGAAGCCAACTACAAGGAGTATGTAAAGAAGTGTGAATCTTGCCAAAAAAACGTGGATATACATCGGGCGCCTCTCGAGGAGCTTTCTTCGATCTCGACACCTTGGCCATTCTCCTGGTGGGGGTGTGGATATCTTGGGTCCATTCCCAACAGCTCCCGAGCAATTAAAATACCTTGAAGTGGTAGTAGATTATTTCACAAAATGGATTGAAGTTGAGCCCCTCACCAAAATCACGGCTAAGAACCTCAGTAAGTTCATTTACCGGTTAATTATATGTTGTTTTGGTATACCGAACACTGTGATTACAGACAATGGAACCCAGTTTACTTATAAGGGTTTCTGAGCTCAACTGGTCGATTTTCACATCAAACATAGATTTTCTTCGGTTGAACACCCTCAAACTAATGGCCAGGCTTAAGCTGAGAACAAGGTCTTTTTGAAAGGTTTGAAGAGACGTCTTGATACTGCCAAAGGGTTATAGGCTGAGCAATTATATAACATTCTCTGGGCTTATCATACCACTCAACATTCTACTACGAGTGAGACTCCATTCCGACTAGCATACAGGGTCGATGTCGTCATCCTAGTGGAAATCGGAGAACCGAGTTTTCGAATGCAAGCTTATGAAGCCGACTTAAATGACTCCAAGTTTAGGGAGGAGCTTGACTTGGTTGAAGAGCTCTAGGAACGAGCCGTAATTAGAGAAACCGCCATCAAATGATAATCAGCTAAACATTATAACTTAAAAGTTATTCCTCGGTCTTTTGAAGTCGACGACCTCGTCCTCCGATGAGTGGATGTCGGTAATAAGAATGCTTTCCAAGGAAAATTGGCAGAAAACTAGGAAGGCCTCTACCGAGTAAAGTCCAAAACAGACTTAGGTGCTTATGTTTTAGAGACACTCCCCAGAGTACCCATATCGAGGACGTGGAACGCTGATAAGCTTTGGAGGTACTTCAGCTAGTTGGCGTTGGATTGGAAATTCTATTTTCCTATTTGTAATCACAGATCATTGAAATATCTCAGACTTAGTTCCTCGAGTGTACTTAAGTTGAAATTTTATAAATATATCTCATATCTTGTTCCTGAAGCAACTAATTTTTGGACTCAAATTAAACTTATTTCGGACTTAGTTCCATGAATTGAATTCGAAATTAATTTCTTAAATTAAAATCAGACTTAGTTCCTAGATTGTATAATCTTCAAGCTACCCTCTTGTTCCGGCTTGCCACCACAGCAATGAGGAAATGCAATTGTGCCCCGAATTCTTAGATATTGGAGGATCATTTTTTAGGGGAACCCACATCGGCTAATGTCGAGATCCCCGATGTGCACTATCTTAAAGATTTCCTACGCGGAAGCTAAATTAAAACTCGAAGACAACCAGCAAAGTTCTTGAAACTTTTAATAAAGAAATTAATTGTTTGGAAGCAAAGTATAATCGGGTTCTGATGAACTTGGAAATAAACCAAAAAGTACAAAGAAAATCGGCATTCCATCCCTTCATTTTTTGTCGCCATCTGGAGCAGCTTCATTTGTTGCCTCCAGCTTCTTCTATTTAGGCACTTAGTCCTCTTCTTCATTATTGGCTAAGATAGGACTGGTTGGTTCTTCATCTCCGGGAGAGCTAGGAACGTTGTCGTCCACTTCGACTCGGTACCACTTGCCAACTTGAACTGACATAGAGTGGACATGCCCCGAGTTCGTAACTCAACCCCGGGATTGAGGAATTTCATTTGTTTAATGGCGGCATGAAAATGAACATCGATAGATTGCTCCATAACTTCCCCAACATCTCAATTTCCTTTTCTGATTTCTTCTCCTTCACTTTGCGGTCTTCTATCTCCAATTCCAAGTTAGAAGCCGCCTTCCTGGCTTCGATGACGGCCTTCAGTTTTTCAGCCATCTCGGAGGCAAGTTGTTGTTGCAAAGTAACCATGTCGGCCGCAAACTTATCGCGTTCCTCGGTCAATGTTTTAACTTTGGCAATAGCCTCGGTCATTTTGACCTCATCGAATTTCAATTTCGTAGACACGGTTTGAAAATTCTTCTTGATTTCTGGAAGAGTAGGTTCGTCGACGACATAAGTAAAATACTATGTCATCATAGCACCCCCAAGACACCGGTCAGCAAGCGTGTCCAGGTATTTTTTTCATTTCTTCCGAGGGCTTATTCTCGAACAACTTCATCCCCTGAGCACGCAACTGTTCTTTGGCCTCTGCCTCGGTCATATTAACTGGGGGAATTCACAAAGACTCTGCCTTTTTTCCTTTTCCCCTATCACCACCAGTGGGGCCAGAAGACGACCTGAGAGTTCCCGAGGCAACAACCATTGTCGTTGTCGGAATTGTTTGGGTTCTTTGCTTCTTAGGACCAGGACCCTCAGTTTGATTCCAGGCATGCTGCCCAGATGAATTCCTTGAAACAACTATAACCTTCCTAGCAGCATCAGCTTCCTTGGCCATTCTCTCTGCCATTGCTTGTTGATTTTTCGAAGTCATTTATTCTGCGAAAAAAACAGAAAGAATTAATAACATAATTAAAATTTAAAGGACTCGACAAGAGAAAAGGTATATACCTTGTAGTTTGCAGGTGGCAGGCCCGTCAAATGAAAGCAGACTTTAGTAGTCTACTTCTCCATTCTCCGAGATGAAGAACTTGAGTTCGCCGACTACTACCTTCTCGGTTGCCGACAACTCTTCATAGCTGACAACATATTCTTTTGACTTCTTGTTGTAGTGATCTTGTGAATAAGGATTGAATCGTCAAATGCCAGCTTTCCCGACTACGTAGAGGCCAAAAAACACAAAACGTTCCTTGAACCCTTTGTAAGAGGATTGATAGATTTTGAACAACTTCCCTCCTGGACCTGACCTTAAGGCCAGCCAAGAATACTGTCCGCCTTCTCTCACCACTAATGGGCAGAACACGTCCAAATATAGCGGTGAATTCTGAGCGGAACACATCAGGATAAAACTCCCGATGAAACCCCAGACGTTGGGGGTGAAGCTGTGATGGAGCGACTTGCAAAAATTCAAAGTCGTAACCCAAGATATTCAAATATAAATTTGTAAATGGGAACAAATAAATTATCTTGATAATTTCCTCGGGAGAAGATCCGAGCATCTTCTCTGGGAAGTTCGATCTTCCACTCTTCTTCATGATCTTCCTGAACCCATTCAACGTTTTTGAAGGCCAACTCCAACTCCTCTGAGCTATACCAACAAGGCGTCTCGATTGCTTCTAAGTTGACCCATTTGAACCCCACCAAGTTTGGAGCAATTGGGAATGCCGTGTTTAGTGAAGTATGGATTTTCTGTCTACCCATCTCGGACCTGCCCCAAAGTCCCAAGATTTCATATTAGAATTAGAATTTGAAGATACCAGATGGGAATAAAACTGAACTACCCCAACAAATTGGGTACCCTCTATTTCGGGAACATCCCGACCTAAACTGATCGATAATGTTCTCCTTAGAGCGCTAAGCTGCTGAGGCTTAACAATTTCTACCAAGTTGTTTCAGAGATCTACCTCTCGACTTGCAATGGTATCGTCAGAAATGGAGTTAAGGGAACCTACTAAGCAGTGCCTCCATCGCATAATCAGGTTTTCAATACTAGGATCCTCAGCCTCATTAGAAATTGTTAACCTATTGCCACTGATTGCAACGGACTTATCTCTACCCCTAGTCATCATCCCCTACCCGAAAATGTAAAGATTGTAAATTTGAAATGTAGGGGGCAAACTGAAGAATACCTTGCAAAAAATGTTGTACAAAAGTTTTGTAAAAACTCGAGCAACCTAGAGGGCTCAAATGGCATACAAGTTCACGAACACAATAAGGGATGGTTCGAACAACTTAGAGAACTTCAGAGACTCTCGCGTGAAGAAGAAATCTAGGGAAAAGGAAAGTGACAAATTGTAACCATCCTGCCTTTTAAAGGGAAATTTTGAAAACCGTCAACGCACAGGATCATAACACGTGTCCAGGCCCATGGGCCCAAATAGCTAAGATTGTGACGTATGTCCTACGATCGTAAACCATCCGTCACATCCATCAATCAGAATACAAAGCGACACCAATGATCCTAATGTCAGATGATATCTCGGATAATACAAGTCGGACCCTTCCTGACATGAGCACCTGACTTGGGGGGCAACTATTTTGGACCGACTTCGGGTACAATCCGAGCTGTCCTAATTAACATATCTTCGCCAAATCTTCACCGACTTCGGAGTTGGCGTATCCGACATCGCGGACTATGCTCCGACGTTATCTAAACCTCGATCTGACTTGATGCAACATAAGTATATGTACAAATCTCGGGGATTGATGCCAACCAATATATCCGGTTATTGAGTTCCTATCCGGGACGACTACAATCACGGACCACATGAGTCGATCAACACTTGGCGCGTGGCATACACCTCAGATGTGCGTGTGAGGATATCTTACAAATTCTGTTATAACAAACTAACAGAATTTCCCGCCCATTTTTATTTATAAATATACACCTTCAACTAGAGCCGACAAGATGGACTAGCCCGATAGGGCTGGTCCGCAAAAATGTAGGGCTCAGACACCTATTTTAGAAGTCCGAATAACTCCCGAGTTTTTTAGCCCATTCCGATAAAACCCGCTACCCACTAAAACCCGCAAAAGGTCGGGTAGCCCACAAAACCTGCAAAAAAAGCCCATAAAAAGATAGGATTCATGCACCTATTTTAGAAGCTCGAATAACTTTCGAGCTTTTTAGCCTAGCTCGATAAAGCCCGTTACTCGCATCGAGCCTGGCCGGGTAGCTCGAATTGATAGCTCTACCTTCAGCAGAGAAACATGTACGTTTTTCACTCCCATTATTGAAACTCTACGTTTTTCACTTACATTTTGGAAAAGTTATAGATGAAACTATACGCCGTAAAAGTCGATGACGAAAGTGCTAATTTACTTCAATTCAACCATTGATAAGTGTGCAATGCTAGTTATATATCCAAATCAGCAAACTTCCCGCCATTTTTTCTTGGCACCTCAATATTCCCGCCATTTTTTTTGGCACCTCAAAATTCTTCCAATTTTCTAATATGTAACTTCAATTAATAAAAATTCCAATTTGGAAAGTGAAACCCTAAGACCCTTTGGTTCTCGCTCAGGCACCGTCGCGCGGCCGCAGATCGTTCCTTCTCCGTTCAAGTCCGTCCGTTCTCGCCCCTCCTCTTCCGGTCAAGTCTCGTCCCTCTGGTTCTCGCTCCTCCTCCGGTCAAGTCCTGGCAGGTAAGCGTTTTCTCCTGTCAATTCTCCCGTTAGTTTCACCGTCTCTGTTTTGGAATTTATTTTTGTGGTTGACTGCTCGTAATTGTTTTTCTAGAAGGATATCTGTTTTTAGATGTTTAACTAGGGTTTATCTCCTGTTAGTTTCACCGTCTCTGTTTTTAGATGTTTATCATTCAGAAAGTCAGCCATTTTTGTTATCTCCTGCTTCTTGCCTGAATTTTTACTGATGTTCTGTCCAAGATTACTTTATATCTGCTTGGCTGTAGAATTTGTGTATGAAGTGCTGCTGGTGTTATGTGGCTTGAGTAGTCAATTGTGCTCTCTAATCACTATGGAGTTAGTATTGGACTGGGTTCATGTTGTTTTTATCAGTTACAAGATTTTGCTTATTTTGAATGTTAAAAAAACTCAGTGAACTGAACCGTACTATTGAACCATACTGTACCCAATAAAAGATAACTGAACTGTTGACTCAATTTTATTTGTTGAACTTTTAAAGAAAAACCAGTTGACGTACCAAACTACCTTCCAGTTCAATTCAGTGAACCCAGTTCAACGTATACCAAAGAAAAATTCATTCAGATTCAGAATTAGCTTTCTCCTCTTCTCCTCCCAACTCTTTCCTCTAATAAACCCTAAATCCCAAATTGGTATTCCCAATCAATACCGCAAGCGAAACCTAGTCTTACGAACAATTCCCAAATCTGAAATCCCCTCCTCAGTATTCTTTCATTCGTTATTTGTCCATAGCCTCCAAGAAGTCACGGTGCATTTCAGGAAATTGAACCCATTCCCAAATCTGAAATTCTTTCAGGTAATGGAACCCATTCTCTCTTTGTTGCTTTTACTTGTTGGTGGGTTGGCTTGTGATTTCATTGTGTTGCATTGCTTTTTCTAAATACCTTGTCTAGTTCAATATATGGGTACTTCTGTTCCTTGCTTCATTTGGCTCCTAGATTGATGCATCCCGTGGATGGTTTTACTAGGAATGCACAATGCATTATTAGTTGATATAAGAATGGCTTTAGCAGATTAATTCCTCTGGGTCCCTAGTTCCTGAAATATTATCAAGCAGAAAATTATCTGGGAGTTCACTAAAGTGCACCTTACTGTCTTACATGAACTAGACCCTGCATTAGTCCTGAGTCCTGAGTCCTGACACCATGTATCTTCACTAAAGTGCACCTTAACAAACAATACAGTTCAGTAGTGTTTAAATTCAAACAGTTCAATTTTGAAATTCAAACCAGTTCGCGAACCAGTTCTAAAAAAAACCACTTCGGTTCATTAGATCAAAACCAGTTTGGTTTGGAAGTTCTGAAACCGGTTTACCGCATCCAAAAACCAGCACAGTTTGGTTCGCCCGAACTGTTTTCCTGTTTGGATTCGGTACAGTTCGGAATGGTTCTCTCTGCCAAACTGTACTGTGGACAGCCCTATATTTTACTCTGAATTTTTTCTTGCTTGCCTGAACTGGGTCTGCATAGTGTTGATGTTCTTTCCCTGCTGGAGTAGTATTGGTTGGCTTCAACTCACAATAATATTTCATTGGTGGACCGGTGTTTTCGGTGTACTTTTTGGCATATTACGTGTTGTGGGTGTCCTTGGTTGATTTAGTCAAATTTCGGGCAATTTCTATCAGTGACAAGTTTATTTGGTGGATGCATTCCATTTGGCCTCCTGCTGATGTGGTCAATCCTCATTACGTGGTGCAGTAGCAATTGATTGTAATCTTACATGCCAACATCAATTTGGTGAATTGTAGTTAGTAGCTCCCTATTCTGTGATAGATTCAAATGTTTATTTGCTGACTTATCTTCCTATAAAGTGACTTGGTGTATTATTTTATTCCCTTTTGGTTTTGGTTTTGGTTTTTGAATAAATTTGGTTTTAGCTGGGCCGGCCTGCACAAGCTTGTTACCCGCATAGGGCTGGGCTCTGGCTTTAATTTTACAAGACCAGATTTTTACTGGGTTTTTAGCCTGGCCATCAAAAGTTCGCGACTCGCTCTGGACCGGGTAGTCCGTTTTGCCAGCTCTACCTCAAATCAAAGAAACCCTAAAAAGAGAGAGAAACAGAGAGTGCGCAATGAAAGAGGAAATCAAGTCAGAGTTCAGAAAAAGCGGGTTTGATCTTGATGAAGAAGAAGAAATACTGAATAAATGTAAGTAGTTCTTCCTTTTTCCTTGGTTCATGCAAATTGTTTATCTATTGACCTGTTGCAAATGTGTAGGTCTCACTTTCTGCATCAACTACAGTCTCAGCCCTTCCGATCTCGTCTCAAGCTGGGAAGTTTATTACCTGAATAGGTTTGTGTCTTCTGCTACTGTCATTTATGTTCAAAATTCCACTACAGACTATTCACCTACTGTTTGTGAATTCTTTAGTATAGAAGAATTTAGTCTATGATATCTGCTACATTTCCCAAGGAATACGGAGAAATTCAAAATGGAATAAATGTTTTAAAGAACTGAGAACCGTGGAGATTTATTACCTGAATAGGTTTGTGTCTTCTGCTTCAGTGAGTGTTGTCACTTACGGTCAAAATTGCCCCCCTAAGTACTATTCCTTTGCAGTTTGTGAATTGTTTAGCATAAAAAAAATATACTTTTTGATCTCTCATCTCTGTTTCCTTGATTGTTTTTACAAGAGGTAATGTTGATTTAACAATTCAGTTCAGGTATAGGTGTCTCGGTTTGCTAGATAATTTACAATTGGTATTTGGATGGTTTATTTTGTAGACTACTGAACGGATCGACCGTACAAAATGCTGAAATGGATGGCTTTCTGCTGCATCTACAAAATAATAAGAAAGAAGATGTTATAATGGAGGAAGCTGGTTTGCATACTTACTCTATCAGAGATGCAGAAATGTAAGCATATCTTACTTGGATTGTGTATTTATGTCCTCCTATTTACCCTTAGTGCTTGAATTGCAACTATTGGGCTGCACTAACAATTAAATTAAGAGAAAAGTTCATTTTTGCTCCATTTGTGAAACTGTAAATTTGCAGCTCTATAAACAAAGCTTTCAGCATATAGTAAAAAAGGTGCACATAAATAAGAAAGAAAATTTATTTAACTCCATTAAATGGCATTTGTATATACTTCCTTATTCCTTATATTTTGCATCATTGTTGTCAGGACAGCTCCCTTCCCTTTATCCATTCCTTAGAATTGTGTTTGCACTTATATCTGTCCCTTACCTTTGATATAAAGATACTGGTTGTTGCTGCACATTAAGATAGACTGCAAACTCCAGTGGTTTTTGCTCATTGCTGTATCGTGTATGATTATGTAATAGTTGATAAGGCAGACAGAATTGTTTGATGTTAGCTTAGAATTGCTATTTAAGGACAAATTATTATATGAAAATCCATTTATGCAGGCTCTTAAGTAATGATGATGAAACAAGGGACAATGCACCTGGAACTCCAACGGATCATCATCAAGATATTTATTCACCTGCACATGATACAACACCTTTAATGTACGGGAATGTTTTATCTTCTGGAAAACCATCAAAACTAGTAACACCCTTTTCAAAGCGGACAGATAGGTTTGCAGTGAAATTTAGCATCAACACCATGCCTGATGTAGAGAATGGAATGCAAGAACCTAATCATGAGAATGTTGAGAATGACGAGGATGATGTTATCAAGAAAGTTCTACCCCGTAAAAGGTGTTCATTGGTGGTTCATGGATCAGGGCCCAAACAAGGTTGCAGATTTATGTATGATAGGACAGAGGATAGGGTATGTGATATCTACTGTGGTTCTTAGATCTTTGTTCTTTTACATTTGTTTGTTGAAATCTGATTATTGTTATTTAGCTTAATGCAATAGAAAACCGAATTAAAAAGCATACAAGGGCACTTGTAGCCTCTGGGCTCTATGAAGAACCAACAGACCCTACAATTGCTTCCCAGGTAAATTTAACGCATCTCTCTCACACACACATGCATACACAAAATTTTGAAGGCAAAATGATGTTTTTATCATGGGTATATATACAGTCATTCTGAAGCACCAAAACTTAATTATTGGCTTTTGGCTAATGAAATTGTCATGCTGTTTTGTTTTTAACCTGGGCATCAATTCTTCTGTGACTGCATTGATGAATAATCTTTGGCTTGGTGTAAATTCTCTAATAATTTAAAATTATATGCTTTATCAGAGAAGCATTTTTTCCGTTGGCATGATTTGTTGTGATGGAGAAGGCCGCCTAAACGAGAAGTCTGTCATGCTGCAGAGCAGGTATTTGGCCATTAGTTCTCCATATATAATCATAGTATCTGTCATCTCTTGTCAACGAATACGGAGCAAATACTCTCTTGAAAAATGTCAGTCTATTCAAGTTGACCGGAGCTTATGTCAGTGGGAGGAATGCCATGATGCAGTTCTTAACATCTTGTGATCCATTATTTTATTTTAGGGCATTCATGTGCAGGCTAGCCTGTTGATTCATTTGAGGTCTTGACTATGTTTGAGTGTGACATTACATCGTATTTGCTACATTTTATCTCTTCAATTTTATATATCATACATGGATCTGATTTCTAATAACTTAACAGTGTTGAGCATTCTGGAGGGGAATGTGTACGCCTAGACTTAGGACATTTAAGCCATTTTTCAGTTTTTCCTGGCCAGGTGAGTAAGAAATGGCGTGTTAAAGTTTATGTTTTAAATGTGCAAATGAGTATCAGAATTACAAGTTATAAAGGAAGACTTCATCTTGATAGGTAGTAGGTATTGGAGGGCATAATCCTAGTGGGCATTGTTTGGTTGCATCTAAATTGGTGGATTCTATACCTATCTCTGTTGCTGATAAGGATTTGAATCCTGCAAAGAAGCAAGCTATTGATAAGGAGAATCAGCCAACTGATCTGCTTTGTGAACAGAGAGAGTTATCAATGGTATGCATCCCATATATGTATTTTTTTCTTTTTGTTAGTTAATTAGTTCCCCTGAAAACTATATCATGCACTAGATTACATTTTTGATGAATTATTTCAGAAACATTTCAAATTTTTTCTTTTACAGTTTTACTGAAGATTCATTTTTAATAATGATTAAATACCTAACATCTTGGGCCCCGTTTGGGGTGGTTATGAGTTTTCAGTTTTTGGTTTTAAAAAATTTTCAACCAAGTTTTACAACTTAAACATAAGGGCACTCATGCAACACATACAATCTTGTACACCGATATCTTTACTCAAAGTTACAGTTGAGATATTATAGATTTTATTGCAGGCTCTTTTTCAAATATTTTTGGTATAATCCTATACATACTTCATTTTGTTAATAATTTACATTTTGCACATGCTTTTGGTGCTTAACAGATTATTGCAGCGGGCCCTTTTACTACAACAGACAATTTGTTGTTTGAGCCTCTTGTAGAACTGCTGGCATATGCAAAGCGAAGACCGCCACAGTTGCTTGTATTGGTAAGTTACACCTAAACTGCAATCAACATCTTTTTATCATTATTATTGTTTTGGGAGTTAGAACAATGTGCTAGATCGTGTAAGGGTGCAAACTTGATGATGTTGACAACTGGATTTTGTCTCAGCTGGGACCATTTATTGACTCTGAACACCCAGACATTAAGAAAGGAATCACGGAGAGGAGTTTTGATGAATTATTTCGTTTTGAAGTCCTAAGGAAGGTGATAACTTTAATGACAGGATTTTGTTTTGGAATTTTGTTTTTGTTCTTTTCTAATCCCCACCCTGACGCACTCACTGTTCCCAGTTGGAAGATTATGTAGAATGCATGGGATCAGCAGCACGTGTTCTTCTTGTACCATCTATACGGGATGCTAACCACGATTTTGTTTTTCCTCAGGCAATGATAAAATTGAATCAACTAGGATATTGTGAATTTTGTCTAGATACATTAGCCAGAGTATTATTTTACTCTAATCATTTGTTTTTGCAGCCTGCATTGGATATCAGTCTACCTGATCTCAAATCTCAGGTATAATGATCTTAAAGCATTTAAGAATCAATCTTCAGAACTGTTCCTTGTACTAGCAGAATGTTGACCACTACTGGCAGTGATGCTTATATAATTATTGTTTTTATCATTCAGATAGTCAGTCTCACTAATCCTGGAATCTTTGAGGCAAATGAGGTATTGCACCGGCAATCTCGTATTATGACTTGCTCTTGTTGCTTGCTTGATGAGTTCTTCACTAATTCAAGGGCTTTTAATAAAAAATTTGGCTGACACACAAGAAGCATATTTGTTATGAATGAAATTTTAGCATAGATTGGGAAACTTCTGTTCTGATCATGTCAAACTTACTCCTACATCTTCTGTACACAATACACAGTATGTTTGAGAAAATTTTAAGTACTCTAGTACTGAAAACTCAGTCCTCTTAATAACTATCTTAAATGTGCTCAGTATTTTTATTTTAATTTAGGGGAAATTTTAAAATGGGAAAAACTAACCATGCTAGGTTAGGTATCAATATTATAGTGGAACTTTGGAAGTAGTATGTACAGGAGTAATGAAAAATTATCACAAAAGTAAGTTTTATGGTTTAGTTAGATGCTGTGTCTAGAGAGGAGTATATGAGAAGTAATTTCATCAAGGAGTGGGTTTCAGGTCAAAATTGGTTGCTGCACCGTGGATATTCTCAAGCAGGTCAGTGGAGAGGAGATATCACGAACTGCAGCAGATGGAAAACCTAGTGATCGCTTGAGTAGACTTGCAAACCATATTCTCAATCAACAAAGGTAACACAGTTATCTTGTTATTTTTGTGCTGATGTTAGGTGCAGCAATCATCAGAAACAATTGACGTCTTTCAATTTTTGGGTCAGCTTCTATCCACTTTACCCACCGGCAGAAAGTGTTCCCTTGGACTTTTCTCTTGCTCCAGAAGCTCTTCAACTCTCATTGGTTCCAGATGTTCTTATCTTACCCTCAGACATCAAGTACTTTGTCAAGGTAAATGATTGTCTTTACGTAGTTACTTTTCCTTTTCCTCAAACTATCAAATAAGCTGGCGATCAGGACCACCGGAAAGAGTGTTAGATACTACTTATGATAGAACATCTAGAAATGATTCCTGACTTTGCAGGTGCTTAATAGCGAAAGTGAAGGGATAAGCCCCATGAAATGCATTGCCGTCAATCCGGGAAGATTAGCCAAGGGAGAAGGAGGGGGTACTTTTGTAGAGCTTGATTTTGGTGGGGGTCCGGACAAGATTAACGCTTCAATTGTTGGCATATAAATCTTAGTTCATAAAACTTTTAAGGTGCATTTGCCAGGTGGAAAATGAATGGAAAGGGAGGGAAGGAGGTTTACAAGAAGTTTTTTCCTCCCTCGCCTTCCTTCTTTCCTCTACCCTTTCTCTCCAAATTTTCAAACACATTAATTTAGGTTGTTGCTAATGCACAGGAAAATTGCTTCGGAGACTCGGGCAACTTAGTATGTACTTTATAGCTTGTAACCTATAAGAGTTAGTTATCAAATGAAAACTTTATAAACATGCTTCGAGTCCTGTTAGATGTATCGCTGTTTTGTTTTACCAGTTGCCACGATTAGATTTGCTACCTGTTTGCACTGGCTTTATATGGTATAGTATGATTTGTGGCTATCCTTATGTTTTGGGTTGGGTTGTAAGTTACAACCCTGTATTTTGGGCCGTTGGATTTGCTAATAAAACAGGGCGCCATCTATTATGCATCCTTTATGAAAGGGATGTAACTTACATCCTTGTTTTCACCTATTACTCCCCGTATGTGCGGCCACCAAAATGCAATATTATAAAATCAACAAAGACTCCTAATTTGCTAGTTGGTCCTTCGGTAGTACCCCCTACGCGAGACGCAAGAAACAATTCAGTAGGCACAACACGCAGCACCAAATAAAATTATCTTTCTTTCTCATAGTACTAAAGGAGAAAGGGGGCGGGTACCCTTTATAATACTTCAAATTATAAAATTAACGGTTACTCATGCGGGTAATAAGTATCCGCGAGTATTCACGGGTACCAATTAATGTTTAAGAATTAAATTTATAAAAAAAATAGAGAAGAATTGTTATATATATATATATTTTTTTTATAAGCAAATTTATCATTGAAGAGAGCACTAGGGGTGCTCTAATCCAAATAACAAAACCAACTTAAAAAGTAGAAAAAAAATCTAGCTATTACAAATAAAACCTCCCTCACCAACCCAAGGGAACATTAGACAGGGGCACCAGACAATATTATAAGCTCAATAACCTACATCCCAAAAATTATTCGAATTGGAAGTTCAAACAGGAGCCAATATCAGAAGACCATAAGGCAAAAGGGTACATGAATGAAGAATCTTTAGCTCTCAAAAGTCTCCAAGATCTGAGTTTTATAAGCTCAGAATTATTATATAATATATTATAATATCATACTATATACATAAATCGTCATTGTATATTACCATTACGTGTTAATATATTAAAAATATCATCATAAAATAATATAAAATAAATTATATCTCGTCATAAAATAATATAAAATAAATTATATCTCATCGAAACCCCAGGAAACTCAAACCGTAACATCCACCATTCACATGGACATCCCGGTAATTTTCCCAAAATTAATCGGCGTATCTAGCTATTTTTCATTAATTAATCACTATTTAATTGTAATTAAATCACTATAACTACCCTATATTACAAAAAATCACCAAATTTTGGCATAATGTCTCCCTCACCATCCCTGACCTCCAACTAAGCCGCCGTGACAAAATCAAACCACCAAAACAACAACATGCACTCCTCAGGCCAAAAAGAGACTTAGGGTTTTAGGTTACCTCCTCGAACCCAATCCTTCATGGCAATGGGTGTCACGCTCTCGACGAAGCCATATGAAACTCAAACCGTAACATCCACCATTCACATGGACATCCCAGTAATTTTCCCAAAATTAATCGGTGTATCTAGCTATTTTTCATTAATTAATCACTATTTAACTGTAATTAAATCACTATAACTACCCTATATTACAAAAATCACCAAATTTTGGCATAAATGTCTCCCTCACCATCCCTGACCTCCAACTAAGCCACCATGACAAAATCAAACCACCAAAACAACAACACTCACTCCCCAGGCCAAAAAGAGACTTAGGGTTTTAGGTTACCTCCTCGAACCCAATCCTTAATGGCAATGGGTGTCACGCTCTCGCCGAAACCATATGAAACTCAAACCGTAACATCCACCATTCACATGGACATCCCAATAATTTTCCCAAAATTAATCGGTGTATCTAGCTATTTTTCATTAATTAATCACTATTTAACTGTAATTAAATCACTATAACTACCCTATATTACAAAAAATCACCAAATTTTGGCATAAATGTCTCCCTCACCATCCCTGACCTCCAACTAAGCCACCATGACAAAATCAAACCACCAAAACAACAACACGCACTCCCCAGGCCAAAAAGAGACTTAGGGTTTTAGGTTACCTCCTCGAACCCAATCCTTAATGGCAATGGGTGTCACGCTCTCGCCGAAACCATATGAAACTCAAACCGTAACATCCACCATTCATATGGACATCCCAGTAATTTTCCCAAAATTAATCGGCGTATCTAGCTATTTTTCATTAATTAATTACTATTTAACTGTAATTAAATCACTATAACTACCCTATATTACAAAAAATCACCAAATTTTGGCATAATGTCCCCCTCACCATCCCTGACCTCCAACTAAGCCACCATGACAAAATCAAACCACCAAAATAACAACACGCACTCCCCAGGCCAAAAAGAGACTTAGGGTTATAGGTAACCTCCTCGAACCCAATCCTTCATGGTAATGGGTGTCACGCTCTTGCCCAAACCCCACGAAACTCAAACCGTAACATCCATCATTCAAATGGACATCCCAGTAATTTTCCCAAAATTAATCGGCGTATCTAGCTATTGTTCATTAATTAATTACTATTTAACTGTAATTAAATCACTATAATTACCACAAAAAAAAACCAAATTTTGGCATAATGTCCCCCTCACCAAATCACCAAATGAAGCAGATTAATAGGAACGAATAATAACAGAAAGTATTTTAATATTGCTTCCTGCGGAGGATACTGAAGAGAGAATAAAAAGACTAAAAAAACACAAGTGAAAAAACACGACACATGTTCTAGAGAAATAATTTAAAGATATAGAGAAAATATATAAATAGAATAAATAATAATGATAATAAGTGTATACATTAATTAATAAAGTAAAGAGATAAATGATATATTAGAAAAACACTTTAAATTTAATGTAAATTAACATATTTATTATATTTATTAATCAGTGTTTTTATGTAATGAAAAAGATTAATAGGAACAATGTAAATAGATTAATAAAATAGATAAGAGAGATAATATATAAGTGAAAACATTAATGAATAAAATAGATAGATAAATGATATATTAAAATAATATTTTTAATTTAATATAAATCAATATATTTATTGTATTTCTTAATTTGTGTTTTTATATAATGAAATAGATTAATAAGAACGGATAATAAGAGAAAGTGTTTAATATAATACTAATACTAATAATAATAATAATAAAATTTCAATAAAAATCAGAAAAAAATATGAAAGTGTTGAAATATATAAAAAAAGGAAGGAGGAGAAGAGCTGGACCGTGGCTTATGGACGAAGGATTTTTCATAGAGTATATAAATATATAGATGAGATAGGGTCATAGGGACCTATAAGAAATTTTGAAAATATTAGTTGTATTGGGCAACCTGAAAATCAACAAGAAATCGTGACCGTTCAAGCTTTTTAACACCCATCCAATGGTTAATATATTAGGGATGTAAGTTACATCCTTGTTTGAAAACAAGGATGTATAATAGATTCCACCATAAAACAGCCAAGAGTGAAGAGTGAACATCTTCAGATTATCTCCAAGTAACCCATCTTATGTATGAAATTGCTGATGAGGCCCTACGCTTTTTTTTGTTGGAAAGGCCCTACGCTTTGAGTAGGAAATTTTTAAAGTTACACAATAGAGAGCACTGGTGGTGTCGTTTGGTTCTCTGCCTTGAGGAAAGTAATATGCTTTAGTATGTGAAGATTACATGAACGCAGTCTGGGAAAACGTGAATAGCACCTAGAACCAGCCATAGAATACTAAAAATCAGCATGGAATTTCTTTTTTGGAAAAAAAACTCCTCTTGAAATTTTTAATAGGAAAGAGACACACAGTACGTGTCTTTTGTTAGATTTTTAGTATTATGAATAATTAAATATTTTTTATTACAGATTTTTTTTATCATTCAATTGTTTATTGTTGATCCATCAAACTAATAATAAATGTTCGACCAAAATAACTCTAAAAATCAATGTTTTTTTTTTTTTTTGGTCGAAAAAAATCAATGTTTAACAACATTCATATAGTACATATCCTGAAAAATAACTCAGACATTGTAACAATTTTTCCCCCACCTCATAGTTCATTATCCCCACATCCGCACTGGGAGTTCATATAATCATATCCTTTTTCTCTTCCATAAGCGTGAGGTTTCTTTGTGAGCTTTTTCAAGTATGCAATGAACCTCCCTTGAACAAAAATCAAAAGAATATTTGGATAATATTATAAATAAATTTATGTCAGTTCAGTAAAATATGTTTATATTTTTTATACTGATAGGTGGTAATAATAACATAAAATCCGTTAAAGATTATATATACATATAAACAAAATAGATATTCTGTTTACTACATGACGTCCTTAACAAAATTAAAATGTAAATTTAATTGAGTTAAAATTATTTAGTAAAATAAGAAAAAAAGAGTAATGTTTACAAATGATTTTCATGTTAAAAATATACAATGATACAAAATAAGTTAATTTAAACTTATACCAAATATTTATTTAATAAATAAAATAGGACAAGCGACGATTAAATAGGACAATGTTAATTTAATCTCTTAATTTCAAAGACAATAAACCACGCTGACGATTAAATAGGACAATGTTCAATGAACGATTACCTAATTATCAACATTCAACCTTGAGTAAGGACCACCATGAAGAACATCAAGTTCAACACAATGTTCTATTTTGATTTTTTTAAAAATTGTTTTTTATTGTGTTTATTAATTACAAAAGTTTTACTTTATTTTCATTTTTCTTGTGTTAAAATATTTGTACCAGAGTCGGTGTCACCGACCTTAGCCTGAGCCTGACTCCTAATTCTTAAGCCTGAGCGTGGCCTGTTACCTGTTACGCCTTTTTATAAAGCCTTGGCCTGACCTGCGAAAAAGTCTGGCCTGGCCTGTAAGCCTGTTTAGAAGCCTGTTAACAAGGCCTACAAATAGACTAACAGACCTATAAGCCTATGCAGGCCAGCAGGCCTTTTAAGCAGATTTTTTATATAATTAATTTAATATATTCTAATTTTTTACTATATTATAATTTTTTAATTATATTTATAATTATTTATATAATTAATTTAATATATTATATATTATTATATTAAACAAGCCGGCCTGTTAAGCCTAATAGGCTTTTTCATAAGCATGAAGCCTGACCTATTTAACTAAACAAGCCTTTTAACATGCCTTGACCTGACCTTTTTAATAAACGAGTCAGGCTATGCCAGGCTATAAACAGGCCAGGCCGTAGGCCCCTGACAGGCCGACATGGCCTATTCCCACCCCTAGGTGGTGAGTTTTATGTTTTAAAACAAAACTCTGAAAAAAACAAAAACCAAAGTGACGATTTTGTAATTATAAATAGAAACAAAAAAAAAAAAAAAAACTTCTCAAACCAAACAATAACATCCCAAGTTGTGCAGATATAACAGATATTCAGCAATTGTCGCAAAAGTTTAGCCTTTAAGGATTTATTGCGTGTAATCAGAGAATAATCAACACTACATAAATAAGCCAGTTTTCCGCAAAGCACATCTACGGAGGAAAAGCTAGTGCTCAAAGCGGCTGAATTGCTTAAAATATAATTGTGCCTATCCTGCTAACATGACCTTGTTAAACACCTTTGATTTCTTTAATAAGCTCAACTAAGATTCTACTAAGTCGCAAGGTAGAACTAACTTAAGCAAAACTCAGCAAAGAACAAACTATCACCGCATACTAGCAGTTGAAAGCCATTTGGATGAACTGTGATTTAGGTGCAGAAGCTCAGCTTGCTTTGGAAACAGATTGCTGATTTACATGACCATACCTCCGTCAATGGTAAAAACCTGCAACACAGTAATTCTAGTTTAAATGAGCACTTAATGAGTAGAGTAAAGAAATACAGGTTTTACACCCCAAAAAAAGAAAAGGAAACAAAGGTAAATAGTAGAAATTACAGAACCCTAATATGATAGGACAGGTTATCAGACTCAACCAATAAAAAACTTGAGTATGTCTTGAATTTTATGAATTAAAATGAGACGTTTAATTAGGTAGTTCTGTTCGTATAAAATAAAAATTGGGAAATAAATAAAACAAATGCTAATAAGTGGCCTAAGGATATTCTGGTTGACGAATGAAATGAAAAGTGTTTATTGAAAAATAATCTTTTTAAAATAATGTACTTTTCAATAAATCTACTTTTTTTTATGTCTACATTCTAACCGATACTCTTTTTTTTGGTCAAAACCAATACTCTTTATAGTAAGTTTGGTTGCGCATTTGTGTTAAATCCAATGTGTTTGATTTGGCGTTGAAACTAGCCAAATCCAAGTTTGGATTTCAAAATGCAACTATTTTTAGCGTTGGAAACGTGAGTTTATCACATTTCAATGCTAAACCAAACATGCAATAAGAGTAGCGTTGGTTCGGATCCACGTTTGAAACATGGATTCTGCGTAAACCAACCACACTCGTAACGTTTAACTCAAAAGCAAGAAATAGTTGTGTTGAGTTGAACGCGCATTGGAATGCTAACACAAACACACTCTAAGACACTTGCTAACAAGACCTAAATAAATATATGACCTGCCCAGTGATGTAACTAGCAGCTTGATTAAGAGCCAAGAATTCCACCAGTCCAGCAACTTCTTCTGGTTGGCCATATCTTCCTGAATCCAAGGTGGAAATAGTAAGTCAAGTAGTTAACAACATCTTCAACAAATTAAAACTTTCATTAAAGTATTTCCTGTGGTCACCTAACGGTATTGTCTCCAAAATCTTTTTCTCAATATCTTTTCCTAGCTTGGCAGTCATGTCAGATGCAATAAACCCTGGAGCAACAGCATTAACCTGGCAGAATAACCGGGTTTTAGCTAAGTCCATCAGCTGATAATATAAGGAAGAAATGCATAGATTTTAGAACATTACGGTGATGTTTCTGCTAGAATATTCCTTTGCAACAGATTTTGTCAGGCCAATTACTCCTGCTTTTGCAGCACTATAATTGGCTTGTCCAACATTCCCAACCAAACCAACAACTGATGCAATATTGATTATCCTTCCCTGCAAAAACACAAGTATCAACATATAAAAGTAGAGAGCTTAGTAACCAATAGCTGTCATCTTGCATAGCATGAAATAAGACAGCAATACAAAAATTAGAATTAAACTTGGGCATTTACAAAAAGGAATTACTGAAAAAGATATTTGCATTTTTAGGAACAATTAATTACTTGAGCGGTTAATTGTTCAATTTAAGTGATTAATTGTTCCTAATTTTTTTTACCAAGGATGCCCAAAATAATTAATCATAAAAAAGAAGGGAAAGAGAATTAATTGTCACGTCACCTTCTTATTCTTCATCATAATCTTAGCCGCTGCCTGCAGGGGGAAAAAATCTTAGGTCCAATTCAAAAGGAAAAACCAAAACTTAATTTAACACAGACTCAAATTCTGAACATACTCACCTGGATGCAAAGAAAAACACCAGTGAGATTTAGATCAATAACCTCCTGCCATTGAGATTTCTTCATTCTCATCAATAAACCATCTCTAGTTATTCCTGAAACCATAATATCTTTATTTGAGTATGACAAAGAAGAGAGGGCAGCACAACCACAATTTTTTCCAAGTTACCTGCATTGTTTATCAATACATCAACAGTTCCCCAAGCATCAATTGCCTGCAGATGTGAAAGTCATAAAGCAGCCTAGGTAGAATAAGGTCAATCCAATAATTCAAGAATAGCTGCTCACAGTTTTAATCATAGACTCCACATCAGCCTCATTGGAAACATCTCCGCCAAATGTTAGAGCCTGCCCACCAAGTGCCTCAATCTACAAAGAATAGTCAAACAAATTAATGCAGTTCAGTCAATCACAATAACCTAGCTTGAACACTAATGTATAAAAAATAAGATTGACAAAGATCTGACATCATAAGTAAAATAAACCACAAATGTGATCAAGTACGGGTCAATATAACATATAACAACAATCCACTCAGAATAATAAAGCACAATGTTAAAAATGACAGTAAACTACAAAGTTATACAAGGAAAAACACTGCAGTAATTTTCTTTAGAAACCAAGTCATTAACATCAATTGTGCCTTCTTCATCAACTTCACCTACAATAACTTTGTAAAGAACAAAACATAGCATCAAAGTAAAAGAGCATGAAACCCCAGCAGGCCAGCAGAGAAAAAAATCACAGAATGATCAACAACTTTGGCTGGGAATTGAGACACAAACATGCATTGATGCATCGATGAAGTTGTATATTTGCATCCTTAGTATTATAACATTTTACACTGTTTAATCCTGGGGAAAAGGAAAAACCAAACATCAAATTCTAAACTTGAAAGAAACTATAAAGTTATAGAGAGGCAAGCATCTAGCACTGTGCCACCAGTGTTCGTTTGGTTTACAGTTGAGTAGAATTGATTCTGAAAATTAATGGTTGAGATGAATAATGCACGCTTTACGAAGCACATTGGACGAAAGTGATTTAAAATCAATTCTGCAGAATTTATTCTGGATGCTTCAAAATTTAAACCAAACGGGCACTAATCCTAACAAACATTTGGGACACAATGGATTTTCTAACAGTTATACTAATGAAATGGTTGACATTGTAGGATATCTTAGTCTCAACCTCTGAAGCATGGGTACTCCAAAAATGGAGCCGTACCCGTACCGGGGGTACCGGTACTTGATGGGTACACCTGGGTACTCACTGGGTACATACTAAAACATTTTTTTTGAAAAAAGATACACCTGGGTACTCATTGTATCCTATATTTGTGCCTTCAAACACCGCCATTGCTAACCACCACCCCTTCCTCTGTGCGCCATGCGCTGCCATGTTTCGCAACGTCCCTTCCTTTACACATGTCTTCCTTTGCATGTCCTTGCCTCTACGCATGTCGTCCTCCACAGCATTTTTGGGCGTTATCCTTCCCCTCATTCGTATTTCACTTCTTTACATATAATTTTATTGGTCTTGTTTACATAGAGTTAATGATAGAATTTTATTTTCATATATATCTTCATATAGAGAGAGACATACATACACACATACATGTGTATATATATGTGTGTGTGTATATATATATGTTTATTAACGTACCCGTACCCTAGTTTTTTTAAAATCCTTGTACCACGTACCCGTACCCGTATCCATGCAACACAGGTCTCAACTCTCAAGCATATTGCCTATGAAAATTACATATGAAAGATTGAAATAACCATATAAAATGTTCAGACTTGTATTTAATCAATAAATTTTAATCATGGTCTCAATATGGGATTGGCACAAAAACAATACCATAAATGGCAACAATGTGCAGACAAATGATCACACAAATTTCAGAAGGCGGTTTTCTACCTCCTTGGAAACCTCCTCGGCATCCTTGGATGACCTTGCGTAGTTGACCAGGACCTGCAATACAAAGCCCAAGTAACAGAACATCAGGAATTCAGGATCCAAAAGTAAATCATGGCGGTACTACAGCAATGTAGACAACTTTAACTTTATTACAAGGAGAGTTCCAGGGAATGTCCTAAAATTGTAACAGAAATTGGAACAAAAATAAAATAGAAGTTTTAACAAGAGAACTAGGTTTTTAACAACAGTTCCAGTGATTGCATAATTAACGCCAGATCAATTTTTTTACGTGTTTAATTTTAAAATGTAAATACAATCAAGTAAATTAACCAAAAGTAAGATAGAATAACTTAAAATCGCAATGCCGAATACACATATTGAAATGTACCACGTGAAATTCACCAAAATTATTTGTTAACAATTATTTTATTACAACAGTGAGTCATTTCACTATCAGCTTATGTCCAAAGGTTTTCGACGACTAACCTTACAACCTGCTTTACCCAACGCCAGAGCAATTGCTCGGCCAATGCCTCTGGAGGCTCCGGTTACTATTACAACCGGCGCTTCCACTTTCAGAGCTGCTTCGGTTCCCGCTTCCTCCATAGTAGCAACTTGTGCTCTCACACCTGCAGTTTCACGTCTCGTATTAGCGAAACCGGAAAAAAATTATGAAAAAGAATAACTGAAAAGCAAGTAAATAGAAAAAAAAGGAAGATCGGTACCGGAGGAACTAAACGAAGCATTCGATGTGCAGCGAAGACCAGAAAGGGGACGGAGATGAGTGAGAACCGGAGACCATTGCCGGATCTGACCGATTTTCCGGTTACCGGTAGTGGCGACGTTGGCAGTGCGGAAAGCGACGCAATTGGATCCGGTAAGAGAAGCCATGATTGTTCGGAAGAGGCAACGAGAAGGGGAAATGGAAGAAGCCAGAGAATATGAATGGAAGAGAAAGTATTTTGGAGTTTTAAAACCGAATTCAGTTGCTTTGGGAGCTCCGGAGAGTGAGAATGTTGCCAATGAGGAGGCGATGGAAACGAAGTGAGTGTGGTCTGTGGGGAGGTGGTTCAATTACCGTGTGGGCCCTCATATTGAACCATCCTATACGAGGCACTCAAGGGTAAATATGTAAATGCAGCTCCCTTTCGGTTAGGACTTAGGAGCATTGCTTTCGTTCATGCCATGGTGAAGGTGGGCACAAATTAGGTGGGAGATAGATATAACTGAAGTTGTAATAAAATATGTGCATATATAATAAATTATGAAATTATTAAAATTTATTTTATTAAGTTTAAACTAAGAATTTTAATTGTAACCTTTATTCTTTAAATATATTGTTAGCTTTAAAGGACTTGTTCGCTTACCTGAATTACATGTTTGGTCCATCAATACTACAGTTAATTTGCACTGTTAAATGGTGATCTGACATTGTTACAATATGCTGACATGTCTACATTTAGGCTGACGTGACTGCCACGCTGAATTTTTCTGAAATTATATTCCCCCAAATTTTTTTAATTCTTAATTCCAATATTAATTACTTTAATATTGGAATTAAGAATTAAAAAAATTGGGGAAAAATAATTTCAGAAAAATCCACCGTAGCAGTCATGTCAGCCTAAATAGACACGTTAGCGTGTTGTAACAGTGTCAGGTCATCACTTAACAGTGCAAGTTAAAGGCAAGCATCAAACTTGGAAACGGAAAATTAATAAGGGACTAAACTTAGATAAAAAATTTTATAGGGACTAAACACAAAATTCGCTAATTTTCGAGGGACTAAAAACATATTTAAGCCTATTTACTATTAAAAATAGATATATATTTAAAAATATTATAACATAGTAGTTTTTATAAAAGTAGATACTATTATGATTCAAGAGAATTAATAAAGAATACTTGGTGATGTGAATCCAACCGGGTAAAATTTAAAAAAATGGTGACATGGTTTTAATTAAATCCCAGTTATCTTAATTCCAGAAGAACAATTGAAGGGGATGATCGGCCAACAACATACTTTCTTTCAATAAGTTGGCTAAGTTATTTTGTTTAAATAAAATCATAGGAAGGCTACGCATTTGGATACATGTGGACGGCCAATTTGAGAATTATTGGTTGAATTATTTTGTCTAGACTGTTACTAAACAATTGCGGCTGAATTAATGCAAGGGACAAGGCAATTACAACCATCAAAGAGAGAGAGCTGTTACAAATTGAAGGAGGGGGGACAATATTACAATGCAGGGCGATTATGAATTAAAGGGAGCAACCAACAACTGATTTTGGAGCCGTTATGCCTCTTCTCAAAGGCGGCCAATTGATGGTTGAGTTATACAACTTTTAATCCTTGTTGGTTGTTACAAAATCCATGTTGAATGTGTGGCCACATGTAGAGAATTGTAGACTGAAATTTATTAGTTTTATTTCCTAAGTTTGATGATTAAAATAGGATTGTATGAAAATTGCATGGAGGGCATTTTAGGAAAAAGTAGGAGTGAATCGCATGGCTGAATGCATGCCCTATTTAACTTGGTTTGTAAGGACTATAAATATCCATGTACATGCATGCAAGAAACAAGACAAGTTTAATTCAGAATTTTTATTCAATTGGAGAGTGTTTCTCTAATTTTCTTGTTAATTCAAGAATTGAGTTTTATCAAAGGTCCTTCATCCCTTTGTGTGTATAACTCTTAGGTTTATCTTCCATCCTTGGAAGTGTGACATCTATCAATTTCCATTCCATCTTCTTACCTTTTTTTCCATTTTCTCGTTTAAACCATTTCCCAAATTTCCTAATTATGAGCATTCCAACCTAGATAGATCCGTAAAACGAATCCACCCCCTCGGATTCTCGTCAATTGGACTCAAATAATTATTTTTAAAACTCTAACTACCAATTAAATGAATAGGTACAAATAATATAATAATGAAAACAAATGAGAAGATGCAGGTTTACAACATGACACATTATGAAAGTAGAGAGGAGCATGGCTAGTCACAAAGTAAGGCCATTATAAAGTGAAAAAATTGCTTTCACCTTCTCGAATCCTAATGAAATGATGAAAATTCTTCCCCAAATTTCCTCCATTGTCACCCATACACTACCATTACTAGCATACAATAGCAGTACAGAGATGAGAACAATTAAACTGAGGAAGTGCAAAAAGTTATAAACTTCTGACAATGGACAGAGAAGCAAAGGATGGTAGATGGGTTTAATAAAAAATAAATAAAACTTTTAATAAAATATGATTTTCGAGAATTGAAGAAAAGATAACTAAACATAAACCCCGTGTTTTTTAAAAAAACTACTCAAATTAGCTTCCTTAAAAGCTCTTTCTTTTCACTAAAAAAAGTTGCTTGCTTTTCTCAAGAGCTTATAATAAAGAGTGTCTGACCTAACTTCTCCTTAAAAGGAGAAGAGAATCAAGAAAAAAAATCTAGGCCAACATATATTAAGTATGTTTCATATCTCGTAAGGCAAATTCTAGGGTGAAATGGGTGGTCAAGTGGTCCACCGTGAGGAAGGAATTCTTCGATGAACAGTGCCGAATTCGGGGTCAATTCGTGAATCTAACAAAAGTTAAACTCAATTATGTGATATTGCAATTTGAGATCCCATGACTTAATAATTCTAGCTTTGGCCTTTGCAAATAAGTCATTCCCTTTTATGTCTCTATCGTTCCCTCGACTCGCCACTGATAAAATATCACCGCTCTAAAGGTACGTGAAGCTCTAAGATGGGCGATGACAGGGAGAGGTTGTTGATTGACGCGGATTGATGATGATAGAACATCAACTCGTGCGATACTGATAGAATAACAACCCAGATCGACGATGATAGAATCACCGGAAATTTACACTACCCAAGCCATTACTATGAATGGTGCGAATGACACGATCCCATCCGACCTTAACCAGGATGCCTCAGATGCATTGCAAAGGATTGAAGGTCCAATGACCGGGGCTAGATCTGAGCGGATGAAGAGAGTTTTGCAACTCTTGATCACTGAAGTCCAAAGGAAAGTAGACCACCGAGCAGAAGAAGATCCAAAGAGGTGGTTTAACTTAACTCAAATTGAAGTACAAGAGTGTTATCCGATCTGACAATTGGTTATGTCTGTTATCTGAATCTTAGGAGAGCCTATTTCGGGAAAGTGTATCTAATCAGATCGTAACTGATTTATTTAGGATTAGATCTGTTAGTAATCAATATAAGATCTCTTAGGATTATATTTAAATCTTTTAGGATTATATTTTATCTTATCTAGAATTAAATCTATTTAATTCAGGACTGTATCTTTTATATAGTTTATTTTAGGAAATTACTTTGCTAAATATTAGCATTGAGAATCAGTTTGTAGATAATTTTTTTATCAATAAAATTTAAGTTTTCTCATTGTGAGAGCTTATCCTTTGTTCTTGGATTAAAGAACTACTTGATAACTTAGGTTCTACCAACAGGTCTTGGTTAGGGTCTAGTTGCTTATATCTTCATAACTTTGGTGCTTCCGGCAGGTCACGGATTGTGTCAAGTTCCTATATTTGATACCTTTGGTGCTTCCGGCAGGTCTTGGATTGTGTCAAGCTCCTTACCGTTATTTACCATTATTTGATCTTCAAGACATTCCTATCTCTACGCTTCCGGTTCGTATCATTTGGTACCAGAGCTTCGGCTCTTGAGATCAATTGGTAACATTTATCCATATCTTTTAGTCTTTATCTTATTAAAAAAACTGCATTAATTAAAAAAAAGGTGTAGACAATACAAAAAAAGGGAGATCTGCAGTAGTCAAAAAGAGAGAAAGAAAAGCGCAGATAGTAAAAAAAAAGGTGCAATATTAAATTTTCTGAACAACAATCCAGTTCTATTGTCCACAATATTTATTCCAAGCGAAAGATTTCACTGAGGTGACAAATCCATCTGAAGTGGAGAGTTGTAACCGGCTACACATTTTGATTACTTTCCGGACTAGTGTTTTGTCACTAAAAGTTGTCAAGTTATCATCAACACCTTCTCTATTACTTGTTAGTAGAATCTATCCCAAAATTTCCTTATTTCAAGAGCTTGTAAGGATAAGTTGAGTGGGAAAAGGCAAGAGTGATGAGTATAATATAGTGAGAAAAAGCCAAGAATTAGAGTGATACATGAGAGGATAAAAAAATTGAGTGTAAACACGTAAGGGAGTGTTGTGAGAATTCTTATTTTTTTTATCACTAACATTATTTGATTTGCAGTCAAATTGCTTTTCATTAATCATGAGTACAATAAACTAACATGAGGAGGATGCTGGAGAAATAGACCTCAAATTGTTCCTTAAGACACTACAAAGTGAATTTATGAGAATGGGTGGAAGAATGGATGAGATAGAAGATCGATTTCCAAGGAGAAGGAGTAGAACGTCTCCTAGCCAAACTGAAGAAGAGGAAGAGGAAGAAGAGGACAAGGGAAGTAGTTCTAGAAGAGAAAGCAACAATGATAATCATCTTGGAAACATCAAGATGAACGTTCCTTCTTTCCAAGGGAAGAATGATCCTGAGTTATATTTGCAGTGGGAAAGAAAGGTGGAGCATATTTTTTTATCTCCACAATTATTCCAAGGAGAAAAAGGTAAAATTAGTTGTAGTAGAATTCATTGATTATGCAAGTATATGGTGGGATCAATATGTGTTGAGCAGGCGAGGGTGTGGAGAAAGACCGATTCAATCTTGGGAGGAGATGAAGGTCGTGATGAGAAGGATATTTATACCAAATCATTACCACAAAGACTTGTACAGAAAATTGCAGGACCTATGTCAAGGTTCTATGAGTGTAGATGATTACTACAAGTAGATGAAAATAGCCATGATGAGAGCCAATGTGCAAGAAGACCGAGAAGTAACAATGGATAGATTCATTGGAGGGTTAAAAAAAAGAAATTGCAAATATAGTGGAACTCCATCATTATGTGGAGATGGAGGATTTATTACACAAAGCAATCCAAGTGGAGAGACAACTCAAATCTAGAGTTGTAAGATTTCCAGAAACTCCTAGTATCTCTTGGAAATCTTGACCAACCAGCAAACCGGAAACTCGGCCAAAAGAAGAGGCAAAGATCGGACAACCGACCTCAGCTAGTAAAGGTAAGTCTGAATTAAGTTCATCTTCTAAAGCACGTGAAATTAAATGTTTCAGGTGTCAAGGTCTTGGACATATTGCTTCTGATTGTCCGAACAAGAGGGTCATACTCATTCGTGACAATGGTGAAGTGGAAAGTGCAAGTGAAGAAGAAGATTATGAAATACCCAAGATGGAGGATTGCAGTGAAGTGGAATACATCAAGCCAGACCACGGTAATGCATTAGTCACCAAGAGGGTGTTGAGTGCACAACCAAAGATGGGAGGATTTGAGGAGCAACGTGAGCACATATTCCATACAAGGTGTCACGTAAGTGATAAGGTTTGCAGTATTTTAATTGATAGTGGTAGTTGTACCAATGTTGCTAGTATTTTGATGGTTGAGAAATTAAAATTACTTACCATAAAACATCCTAATTCTTATAGACTGCAGTGGCTAAATGATTTTGGGGATATAAGGGTAACAAAACAAGTTTTGCTTTCATTTTCCATTGGAAAATATGAAGACAAAGTCTTGTGCGATGTTGCACCTATGCATGTTGGTCACATTTTACTTGGCTAACCATGACAACTGAAGTTGGCTAAACGTCTCTAGAAGGGGGGTTGAATAGAGACTTAGAATATTTTTCCTGAAAGTGCAAACTTAAATTTAAGTTGAAACGTGATCTCAAGTTGACACTTGGAGTCTCAGTTAGAAGAGATGTTGTCTCAACAATGTGATTATAATCAGATGAGGTTTGATTGATTTATAGTTAATTTCTTGGTTTAATTTGTCAACTTAATAACAGATGTGCAGTATAAGTAAGAGATGAAGGTGAAGAGATGCACACACAGATTTATACTGGTTCACCCACAACCTTGGGCTACGTCCAGTCCCCACCACCTGTGAGATTTTCACTATTTAAAACCTGTCAATACAAGTATTCTTACAGCCTCTTCAGGACGCACACTCTCAATCTAAGACTAGGCTCTCTCCTATCTCAGATGAGGTACAGATACAATAATTGATGTTTTGAGTGTGTTCTAGCTTTAGCACATAAAGTGTGGTTAGACAATGATTCTTAGCTGGAGGAACTCTCTTCTCACAAGGATTTACAGATTAGTAAAGATAAGAGAAGAAAGGTAATGAGACTTCAAGAGCTCTCTGTTGAGATCTGTTCAGTTCTATAGGCTCTTGAGATGAGACGTGAGCTCTTATAAAAGATGAGATGAGATGTGATGACTAATGATTTTGCAAGCGCGTCTCTATTGTGTCACTGTAGCTTTCAGCAATTTATTCTAGTGTAAAGTAGCTGTTATTTGTTGATGAGACTGTCTTGGAGCCGTTGGAAACTAGCTGTTAGAGACAAGGCTCACTTCTGGACAAGTGACAACTTTTGGATGATGTGATTAGTTGACAGCTTGCAGTGTACTTCCTTGTCCTTGTGTTGACTTGGCTTTTGCTTTTTCATAGGTTAACTTTACGTGGGACACATCATTGGTTCTAATCATTTGAGCTTGCATCTCTTCTATTTAGCTTACATCTCTTCTGTTGAGCTTACATCTCAAGCTGATCTTGAATCTCTTTAAGGGTCTTGTACCATCTTCACAGATTTTTGAATACATCATATTCTGAATCCTTTTCTTAATACATGATGATGTTCTTTTGTATCTTTTGATCAGATATTTTCTTTTATAGGCTTGAGCTTGCATCCGTTCATTGAGTTGTCGTCTCAAGCTATTTCAGAAGCTGTTTTCTTGATGTTTAATGAGACTATGAGTCTTAGCTTGATTTCAAAAAAGGCTTGTGTTGTAGTCCTTCTATTCTGAGCATCATCTCTTAAATGATTCTGCAAATATTAAAAAAAAGAATTTGCGAAAGACTTGAACAGCTTGATTAGTAAATAACAAGATGTAGTATTTTTTTCTTTTACCTCATGACTTCCTTTAAAGGTTTGGCACATTAAAAACCTTATAGGAGTGAGTTTGTTTCAACAATCTCCCCCTTTTTTGATGATGGCAAACCATTTAAAGAAGATAACTCTAAGAGAGAAGAAAGATATTTATTTTTAATATACTCCCCCTGAGTTAAATAGAACAGATGATCTCTTTTAAGATTAATAACAAACAGAGAAGAGAGAAATGCTGAACTTCTTCATTCAAAAGATAGGATGTAAATACAAAGCAATTTAAAGCAAAAGATGCCACTGCATCTCATCATACATCAGAAAAGATGCTATTACATCTATCACATAACATCACATAATAAGCCAAAATAAAATTCTAACAAAATATCAACAAAAAGTCAGCATATGATATCCTAAACTAAGACTCTCATCTAGCATCTAACCAACTCTCCCCCTTTTGCCATTATCAAAATGGAGTTCAAGCATGCTTTGGAGAAGGAGAAGAGGATGAGTCTGAGTCTGAGGCAGGTGGACGTCTGACAGATTGAGGAAATTCAGGCATTGGAGGAAGATTAGAGAGATGGAGGTTCATCTTTCTATGAAAATCATTGGAAGAATGCAGGGCCTGAAGCACAGTGTCAAAGCCATCAAATAGGGCTTCCTGTCTCTTCTTGTGATGGTCAATTTTCTTCAGAATCTTCTGCTGAGTCTTCTCAATTCTGGTGAATTGAGTCTACTGGGATTGCTGTTGTTCTTCATGAAGTTGATTAATGAAGGTGTTGATGGAGTCAGAGAGATGGGTTGGAATGGATGGATCAGAGGATGGAGCTTGAGGACGTTCTGTTGGTGGAGCTGACTGATCATACTTGGGCTGAGGTGAGTTGAGAAGAATGTTGTCCACAAAGGACTTGCCATGAGTGGGGGAATGAAGTTGGAAATGAGTGAGAAGCAGTATACCTTAATGGGGACTGAGGCAATGAGTGAGGAATTTCCTCTGTTTCTTTAGCAGCAGGCTCAGTCTCAATGTTTGCAGGGGGCGTCTCTTGAGCAATTTCTTGAGTGGAGGTGGAGAGATCCTTAAGGGTCTCAATAGCTATCTTAGTGATAGGTGAGATGTCAGCTGGTGGAGCTTCTTGCTGTTGAGAAGGGGGTGGAGATGAAGGCTCTTTTTCAAGTTCAGTTTTTGGAGAAGGCTCTTGAAGTAGCTCAGTGAGTGGTACCACGGCTGATGCTGGTGCTTCTGGTGCAGGGGTTTCAGTGTGGATCTCTTGATGGTCAGCCTGGGTCTCTTCAGAGGGAGCTTGCTCAGACCTTGTCTGCTTCTTCTTTTTCTTTTTGAGCTCATGCTCAACAACATCTGTAGATAGATTCTTTCTTTTCTTTTGTTCAACAGGTATCTCTGGCCCTTCTTGAGATTCTTCTGTTTGTTTTTCAGTAACCTTCTTCTTTTTCTTTTTCTTGTGAGTCTCAGAGAGTTTTGATGATGGAGAGGCTTGAGTGGTGGAAGGAATAGGTGCAGGATTATCAAGAGGAAAAGTGGGAGAGGGAATGGCTTTATCATCCAGTCCTAGAGACTTGAGGTTTGACCTTCCAATCGTTCCAGGTCTCTCAGGGGTTTGCTCACATCCACTCAGGTCAATTTTGAAGTGTTTCATAATTTTTGTGGTAAGCATAGCAAAAGGCAGGGATGAGGTGATCTTGGGATTGTGGAATGCATGTTCCATGTGCTTTAGAATTAAGAAGGAAAGGTTTAGTGGAATACCATGTTTGAGGTGATACATCACCATCAAGTCTTGGGTGTAGATTTTGTTGAAGGTGCCTGCTCTAGGCATGATACACTTTGCCACCAGATGAAATAGGAACTTGCCAAAATAGTTGAGAGAGGAGGAGGAGTCTGCTATCTTGGCAACTTTGAATAGAGAGGATCCCACATTTTCTTTAGTGATGCCAATCTGTTTCCACCAGTCTTCTTGATTGTAGAGCCTGTTGCCAGAAACAGGGGCTTGGATAATGGAACCCATAACTTCTTCAGTAAGTTCCATGTAAACTCCCTTGAGATTCACTATCACATGAGGTAGTCCCTGAGAGGCTCCCTTGGCTTTTGAGCAAGCAGCATAGAATGCTCTTGTCATTCTAGGAAAGATGGGCTCTTTGAGAGACAGATATTCCTCCCAACCTTGTTTCTTGATATAGGGAGAGATGTCCCGGTTTTCTTCCTTCAAACTCCTAAAGTCTATCATTCTTCCCAGAACTACCTTTTTGTCAATAAACTTTGAGACAAACTTGTCCTCAATCAGTTTGTTCTCAAAGAGGTCAGCTCTGAAGGAGAGCTTCTTTCCTTTTGCTTCTTCTGGAGCAGGTCTTTTTCCCTTGTCTTGGGGAGCAGACTTGGTGAGATCAATGTGAATGGGGGATTTTGGAGTAGAGGTTTGGACGACGTTTGAGGCTATTCTCTGGGATTTTGGTCTTCTGGGCAGTGGACTGTTTTTCTGGGAAGAGGTGGCTTTTGATGAGGGTGATGGTTTTGAAGGTTGAGAAGGCAGAGATTGAGGTTCAGAGGGTTCAGATTTGGTGCTTGGTTGAGGAGAAGGAGAGCAACTAAGATGCTCTTGGCTTGAGGTTACTTCCATGGAGTTTGATCTCTCAGAGTTGGAAGACATGATGGCTTCAGGTGAAGAGGATGAGGACGACTTGTCAGAGTAGGGGAGTTTCAACCCAATAACCTTAATGCGCATGAGGAATGAGAGAAGAGATGAAAACGGGGGTTTTGTTTTTTTTTTGGTATAAATAGAGAGTGAATAGTGAGAGATGTATCAGAGAGAGAGAGAGAAAAATGGAACGTGGAGTTAGGTGAGTGGGCAGTTATTGTAACTGAAGAAAGTGGGTGGCATACTCTTTTATAGTGTAACGGCTAATGGCCCATTTAATGGGGGGTTACTAGCCGTTATTTAACGATTATTTCTTTCCCTCCCCTTTTTGTGTGTGTTGCATATGTAAATATATGAGACTGCATCTCATGCTATCATTTGATGAGACGTTGTCTCTTCTCAAGAGACGCGTCTCTTGATCAGTTTAAGAGCTGATCTCATCTCTCTACTTCACAGAATACTTTTAATGGTGATTAGCTGAGAGCACCCATATTTAGCATTTTCAAATTATCACTGAATCTATCTTCTACTAATGGCTTAGTGAAAATATCAGCTATTTGTTTCTTGGTATCAACAAAGATAATCTCAATATTTCCTTTTTACACATGATCTCTAATGAAGTGGTGCTTTATATCAATGTGTTTTGATCTGGAGTGATGAATGGGATTTTTAGCCAGATTTATTGCACTAGTGTTATCACAAAAAATAGGGATTTTGGAGTACCTTAGTGCATAATCCACCATTTGAGATTTTATCCATAAGATTTGTGTGCAACAGGCTGCAGCTGAGACATATTCAGCTTCTGTTGTGGATAGAGCAATGGTGTTTTGCTTTTTGCAAGACCAAGAGACAAGGCACTTTCCCAAGAATTGACAATTTCCACTTGTGCTTTTTCTGTCCATCTTGTCTCCAGCAAAATCAGCATCACTATACCCTATCAAATCAAAACTAGAGCCTTTCTCATACCATAGGCCAAGATTAGTAGTTCCAATTAAATACCTGAAGATTCTTTTGACAGGTGTTAGATGAGACTCTTTAGGATCAGATTGATATAACATCCCGCTAAAGGACTACGACTTTGAGCTTAAGTACCACCCAGGTAAGGCCAATGTAGTGGCCGACGCCCTAAGTAGGAAATCCCTGCATGCGTCATCTATGATGGTGCATGAGCTAGTATTGTTAGAGAAGTTTAGGGATTTAAAACTTGATGGGAACTATGAGGGAGATAGTATGAGACTCCACAGGCTAGAAGTGGTTAATGAGTTAAGGACAAGGATTAGAGAGGCCCAGACCTTAAACTTAGAACTCCAGTCCCGAAAGGGAGAAACAGGATTCTCTGTGTCCGAAGATGGGATGATTCTCTTCCAAGGGAGAGTCTGTATCCCTAAGGGGGGTAGTCTTAGAGAAGAGATTTTAGAGGAAGCCCATAAGAGCAAGTTCACGGTACATCCGGGTATTACCAAGATGTACCAAGACTTGAGGACCATGTTTTGGTGGGATGGAATGAAGAAAGAGATAGCTGAGTTTGTTTCTAGGTGTCTTATATGCCAACAGGTTAAGATAGAACACCAAAAGCCCTCAGGTATGCTCAAACCATTAGAAATTACCGAGTGGAAATGGGTAGCCATATCCATGGACTTTGTGATGTGACTTCCCAGAGTCCCAGCAGGCTTTGATGCCATTTGGGTGATTGTGGACCGGCTGACCAAGTCAACTTATTTCTTACCAATCAAGGCAACCTACCCTTTGACCAAATTAGCAGAATTGTATATCAAGGAGATTGTGAAGCTTCATGGTGTACCTTCCAGCATAGTGTCAGATAGAGATCCCAGATTTACCTCTAGGTTTTGGAATGCCCTACACCAAGCCTTCGGTACTAAACTGAAGTTTAGCACCGCTTACCACCCTCAGACTGATGGGCAGTCTGAGAGAACAATCCAGACCTTAGAGGACATGCTTAGATCCTGTGTTTTGGAAGAGAAGGGTAGTTGGGATAAGTACCTACCTCTTATAGAGTTTGCCTATAACAACAGTTTCCATAGTAGTATAGGTATGGCACCCTATGAGGCGTTGTATGGTAGGACGTGTAACTCACCTTTATGTTGGTGTGAGGTGGGAGAGAAAAGCTTTTTAGGACCAGAGTTGGTACAAATCACTACAGAACAAATTAAGAGAATTAGGGAAAAGTTGGTAACTGCCCAGAGCCGCCAGAAGTGTTATGCTGATAGGAGGCGGAAGGACCTAGAGTTTGAGGAAGGTGACCATGTGTTTTTTGAAAGTTACTCCCATCACTGGCATTGGAAGATCCATTAAAGCCAAAAAGTTAAATCCCCGTTTTGTCGGTCCTTTTCAAATATTGCAAAGGGTTGGTTCCCTTGCATACAAGATAGCCCTTCCACCCCATTTAGCCAACATCCATGATGTATTCCATGTCTCTCAGCTCAGAAAATACCTTCATGATCCTTCTCACGTCATAAGCTCAGAATCGGTACAATTGAGGGAGGATTTGACTATTCCCTCGAGGCCTGCACAGATTATTGACCGAAGTGTCAAAACCTTGAGGAATAAAATCATTCCGTTAGTGAAGGTGTTTTGGGAAGGTCAGACGCCAGAAGATGCAACTTGGGAGAAAGAGGAAGACCTCCGCTTCCAATTTCCAGAGTTATTCGTTTAAGGTAAGAAAGTTATTTTCTCCATTTTCTTCCTTGCTCAAACATTCTTTAGCCAATTTTGAGGACAAAATTGTTTTAAGGGGGGTAGAATTATAACATCCCGCTAATTAAGACCTTAATTAATAGGAATATCATAACTTAAAGTAGAATGAAGAAAAGAATAGGTTGTTTCTTGATGTTGGTTCTAAGCCTAATGACCTTGGTGCACTAAATTGCAAATATCTAGAGTTTTAGATGTCCGATGGAGAGGATTCCACTCTCATTAGAAAGCTTATTTCCGGGGCTTCAGTTTGATAGGTTACACGATAGGGTTTGGATGAAAACTGCACCTTAACAAGAAGGGAAAATCTCACTCTGGTTTCCTCGCTCGAGCTGAGCTCAAGCGCAGCCTGAGCGAGGATACCAGTAAAAAGGGAAAATTGCAATCTGGTTTTCTCGCTCAAGCTGAGCTCGAGCGCAGCCTGAGCGCAGAAAAACAGAGAGCAATTCGAGGAAATTCAGCTTGAGCTGAGCTCAAGCGCAGCCTGAGCGAGAACTCGCGCTTGAGCTGCGCTCAAGCCTCAGCGAGGCTTGAGCGCAGGTCCGATTTCTGCATTTTAAAACATGTTCGTGGACGGTTTCAGTCATTTCCTTCTTCCATTTTTTTGTATTTTCAGAGAGAGAGAGAGAGGTTCTAGTGAGAGAAAGTCCCAGCAAAGGCCAAGAACGAATTCTACTCATCAAGAACGAGTCTTGCCTCAATCTTTCTCCCTTCAAGGCCCTCCATTCTTCGTTCTTTCTCCGTTTTCTCGACTCACAGGTGGGTAGACTTTCACTTGTTTGTTCTGGATGATTGCCATTGCATGTTCCCTATTCCTTTTCCCCTTTCCTTCTATGAATTAGTGATATATGTATAGTATGAACATAAGAATTGTGAATATACTGATTATTGTATGTATTGAATTGCCAAAACCTTAGGGTAGATGATTGGATGATTCTGTATGATGGTTCTTGATTATGTTTGATGATTCTTGATTATATTACTATGGAATTCATGGGCCTTTGGCCATCACAGTCATGAAATTATGAATTTAAGAAATCATAGAGCTTTCGGGCTATCACAGGGTCTTTGACCATCACAGGCCTTCGGGCAAATTAATTAAGAACAACGGGGTAACCACATCGAACTCATGGCCAAGAGGGAGATGGGGTCCCCAATCACAGAATTATATTTAAATGCTATTTAAAATTTAATAATAGGTAACCTTGGACGACGGTCCTTGGTTACATGGCCGAGCGCTCATCACAGTCATGTAACAGAGAAAAGACCCCGGGTGTCGGGAACAACACCTCACAGCCATGCATTGCATCTTGGTGATTGATTTTCTTTGTGTTGAATTCTGTATCCTTATCTCTTTTATGTCTCTAAATTTATATGTTTGCCATGATGGTCCTTGGTTGCTTTCCCCCACACTGCACACACTGTTACACTCACTGGGACGTTGGTCTCACCCCATTCCATGGGAACAATATTTTCAGTGGTGCAGGATACTGATCAAAGCTATGACGAGTAGTAGATGGCATGTGAAGACCATTAATCTTATTGTTTATTTTACTTGATGTTTTTCATGTTGTTTAGAACCACTAGTGTTATTTGTTAAAGCTACTTGAGGAATCATTATGTTAGTTTAATATTTTTGTATTGGAGCCTTGATGGCAACAGTATGTTATTATTTCATTGAGTTATATATGTATTGTTGGAGCTTTAGTAATTGTTGGGTTACTCAAGCGATGGTATTGTATGTCGATACGCGAAATGAATGAAATAATTTCACGAATTTGGAAATAGTGCTTCCAACAGGCATTATTTCTGAATTTAGAAATTAGGACGTTACAATTGATACCTTGCACAAATGCCTACAGCATACTGAATATCAGGCCTGCTTGCAGTTAAGTACATGAGAGATCCAATCATTCCTCTATACAATTTTTTTGATATAGCTTTCCTAGTCTCATCCTTGTCAAGTTGAGATGAGGGATGCATAAGAGTCTTCATTGGCTTTGCCTCACTCATGTTAAACTTGGTCAGCAGATCTTTTGCATACTTTTCTTGGTTAATAAAATTTCCATCTGCTAGTTGTTTTATTTGTAAACCAAGGAAGAACCTTAGCTCACCCATCATACTCATCTCAAATTCTCCCTGCATGAGATTTGAAAAGTCTTGACAGAGAGATTGATTAGTGGAACCAAAAATTATGTCATCTACATAAATTTGAACAATTAATAAGTCATTGTTAAACTCCCTTTGAACAGTGTAGTGTCAATCTTTCCTCTGATGAATCCATTTTCTGTTAGAAAGGAGCTTAACCTATCATACCAGGCCCTTGGGGCCTACTTGAGACCATATAGAGCTTTCTTGAGTCTGAGCACATGTTCTGGATGATGAGGGTCTTCAAAGCCAGGAGGTTGTCTCACATAAACTTCTTCTTCAATAATCACATTAAGGAATGCACTCTTTACGTCCATTTGATAGAGTTTGAAGTTCTTGTGAGCAGCAAATGCTAGAAGGATTCTGATGGCTTCAAGTCTGGCCACTGGTGCAAAGGTCTCATCATAGTCTATCCCCTCTTGTTGATTGTATCCTTGTGCTACCAGTCTTGCCTTATTTCTCATGACTTTTCCTTTCTCATTTAGTTTGTTTCTGAATACCCATCTAGTACCAATTACTGATTGATGAGATGGAGGGGGAACTAGATCCCAGACTTTGCTTTTGTCAAATTGGTTGAGCTCTTCCTCCATTGCTTTGATCTAGAATTCATCATTAAGAGCTTCATGGATGTCTTTAGGCTCTATTTCAGATAGTAGAACCATGAGATTCTCAGCATCTCTAAATGATGATCTTGTCCTTACCCTTTCTGAGGTCTCTCCAATTATTTGGTCTTGAGGATGAGATCTCACCAGTCTCCAGCTCCTGGGTAGTTGAGATGCATGCTCATTATGAATTTCAGAGGTTCCATGTACAGCTCTTGTGCTCTCATTTAGTTCCTCAGCCTTGTTTTCATTTTGAGGTACATTTGGGCTCTCTAGGAGTGTCTTTTGATGTGAGTCTTCTGCTTGAGATGATTTCATTGTTTTTTGTTCAAAAACAGGTTTCTCCTCAGCTTCTTGTGTAGAGATTCTTAAATCTCTCATCATTTCATCAATCTCCTCATGCAGATTTTTCTCAGAGCTGTCCTGCATCTCATTAAAAACTACATGCATGGATTCTTCAGTGGTTTTAGTTTTTAAGTTAAATACTCTATATGCCTTAGAAGTAAGAGAGTACCCAAGAAAGATTCCTTTGTCAGATTTTGTATCAAACTTCCCAAGTTGATCTTTAGTGTTAAGGATGAAACAGTCACATCCAAAAACATGAAAGTAAGATATTGAAGGTTTTCTTCCTTTCCATAGCTCATAAGGAGTTTTATTCAAGATCTTCCTTATAGAGACTCTGTTTATTATGTAGCAAGAGGTGTTCACAGCCTCTGCCCAGAAATACTTTTCAACACCAGAGTCACATAACAAAGTTCTTGCCATTTCTTGTAGAGTTCTGTTTTTCCTTTCCACTACTCCATTTTGCTGAGGAGTCCTTGGACAGGAGAAGTTGTGAGTAATGCCATTTTTATCAAAGAATTTTTTAAATTTGGCATTCTCAAATTCTCCCCCATGGTCACTTCTTACAGCACCAATTCCATATCCCTTTTCAGATTGAATCTTTTTACAAAAGGTTTTAAAGGATTCATAAGATTCATCCTTTTGGGATAGAAACAGTACCCAGGTGAATCTTGAGAAGTCATCCACAATTACAAAACCATATTTTTTGCCACTAAGACTTGGAGTCTTAGTTGGGCCAAAGAGATCAATGTGGAGAATCTCAAGAGGTCTGGTAGTGGATATATGAGATTTTGGTTTGAAGCTTGACTTGCTGTGTTTGCTCTTTACACAAGACTCACAAATCATGTCTTTGTCAAATTTTACCTTTGGTAATCCTTTGACAAGAGATTGATTTGCAAGTTGACTAATAGTTCTCATGTTAATGTGTCCAACCCTTTTGTGCCATAACCATTTTTCTTGATCATGAGACATGAGACAGGTGAGATCAGATAGGCTCTCAAGTGTGACTGAGTAAAGATTCTTGTTTCTTTCACCAGAGAAGGCAATCTTTCCAGTCTTTTGAGTCTATGATCTCACAAAAGGTAGGTTGAAAATTAACATAGAAACCATTGTCACATAATTGGCTAATACTCAGCAAGTTATGTTTCAATCCTTCAACAAAATAGACATTTTCAATTTGAGCTGAGTTTACCTTACCAATCTTACCTATGCCCTTAATTTGGGCCTTGCTATTGTCTCCAAATGAGACAACTCCAGCAGCTCTTTCTTTAAGTGATAGGAACTTGCTTTTGTCCCCAGTCATGTGTCTTGAACATCCACTGTCCAGCACCCACATTCTTTTTGATTTTGCTGTAGCTAGGCACACCTGTTTCATCAAGAGATTTAGTTTTAGGTACCCACTTATATTTGGGTCCTTCATGGTTAGTTACCTTTCTATTAGATGCTACTTGTCTCATGTAGCATTCTGTGGTCTTATGGCCATATTTAATACAGCAAGAGCACCTTTCTCTCTTCCTTTTCCTAGCAGGAATAAAGAAATCTTTATACCAGACCTCACTAGATGATTTTTCATAGCCTAGTCCAGCTTTGTCAAAAATTCCTTTTTGAGATCCAATGAGTCTCTCAAGGTTTTTTGTTCCATTTACAAATTTTGCCAGATCATCTATGAGAATTCTATTTTGTCTTTTGAGTTTCTGGTTTTCCTCAGATTTCTCTTTCAGCTCTTGCTCATTTTGAACTTGAGTCTTAGCTTTAACCAATTCAGACAGTTTCATGTGAGACAACATGAGACTGCTATTTTTATGATTCAAACTTTCATTTTCTTTTTCCAGAAATTTTATTTTCTCAAAAGCTGTATTTAATTCTGACTTTAGCAATGAGCTCTTAGAGGCTAGAAGGTTTGGATCATACAGGAGGTTTTCAAAAGCAGACTTAAGTTCATCAATTGAATATTCAGAGTCAGATTCATATACCTCTTCATCAGATGAATCACCATTTGCCATGAGACATATATTTGCTGATTGATCATCTTGACTTTCTTCTTCATCAGTATCATCCCAGGTAGCCATCATTGCCTTTTTCTTTGGACTTTTCTTTATATCCTTTCTGAGTTGTGGACATTCAGATCTCATGTGTCCAGGTTTGTTGCATTCAAAGCAGATGAACTGTCCTTTTCTATCAGACTTGATTTCCTTCCTTCTTGAAGGGAAGCTCCTTCTTCCACTTCATCTAGCTCTCCACATGCGTCTAATCTTCCTTGAGATGTAAGCCAGCTCATCATCTACTTCACTTGCATTATCATCTTCATCTTCTGATTCTGTTTCATGAGATGAGGTGAGAGAGTTTTTGATGAGCTTACCTTCTTACCCTTAGTGTTACTGGATGATGCTTTCAGTGCAATTGTTTTGGGCTTTCTGATGTGATCTTCTTCCATCAACTCTTGTTCATGAACTTTTAATGATCCAAGAAGTTCATCCAACCTGAGAATGCTCAAATCTTTGGCTTCCTGGATAGCAGTGACCTTAGGTCTCCAAGGCTTGGGTAAGCTCCTCAAGATTTTTCTGACCATGTCTTGATTTGAGTAAGTTCTTCCTAAGGATTTTAAATCATTTGTGATGATGGTGAAACGTCTCACCATGTCCTCAATGCCTTCATCCTCATTCATTTTAAAGAGCTCATATTGTCTTACCAGAATGTTGATTTTTGCTTCCTTAACTTGGTTAGTTCCTTCATGTTCTATCTCAAGTGCATCCCAAATTTCTTTTGTTGTTGTACACCCTGCTACCTTATCATATTCACTACGGCTAAGAGCACAGGTCAACAAATATTTAGCTCTTGAGTTTAGAACGTACCTTGCTTTTTCAGCATCAGTCCATCTGTTTCTGGCTTGACTATTCTTTGATCAAGCTCATCAGTGGTGTATGGTATGTAGGGACCATCTTCTATGAAATCCCATAAATCAACATGTTGAGATTCAATGAATAATCTCATCCTGTCCTTCCAGTAGTAGTAGTCAGTTCCATCAAAGGCAGGTGGTCTGTTAGTGGATGCTCCTTCAGGAATGAACAAACTAGCACTAGGTCCAGCCATGGATCTGTTCCTCTCCACACGTAGGTGTGCTCAACCCCTTGAGAGGCCGAGCTCTGATACCAACTGAAGTTGGCTAAACGTCTCTAAATTTAAGTTGAGACGTGATCTCAAGTTGACACTTGGAGTCTCAGTTAGAAGAGACGTTGTCTCAACAATGTGATTATAATCAGATGAGGTTTGATTGATTTATAGTTAATTGCTTTGTTTAATTTGTCAACTTAATAACAGATGTGCAGTATAAGTAAGAGATGAAGGTGAAGAGATGCACACACAGATTTATACTGGTTCACCCACAACCTTGGGCTACGTCTAGTCCCCACCACCTGTGAGATTTTCACTATTGACAACCTGTCAATACAAGTATTCTTACAGCCTCTTCAGGACGCACACTCTCAATCTAAGACTAGGCTCTCTCCTATCTCAGATGAGGTACAGATACAATAATTGATGTTTTGAGTGTGTTCTAGCTTTAGCACATAAAGTGTGGTTAGACAATGATTCTTAGCTAGAGGAACTCTCTTCTCACAAGGATTTACAGATTAGTAAAGATAAGAGAAGAAAGGTAATGAGACTTCAAGATCTCTCTGTTGAGATCTGTTCAGTTCTATAGGCTCTTGAGATGAGACGTGAGCTCTTATAAAAGATGAGATGAGATGTGATGACTAATGATTTTGCAAGCGCGTCTCTATTGTGTCACTGTAGCTTTCAGCAATTTATTCTAGTGTAAAGTAGCCGTTATTTGTTGATGAGACTGTCTTGGAGCCGTTGGAAACTAGCTGTTAGAGACAAGGCTCACTTCTGGACAAGTGACAACTTTTGGATGATGTGATTAGTTGACAGCTTGCAGTGTACTTCCTTGTCCTTGTGTTGACTTGGCTTTTGCTTTTTCATAGGTTAACTTTACGTGGGACACATCATTGGTTCTAATCATTTGAGCTTGCATCTCTTCTTGAGCCTGTATCTCTTCTGTTGAGCTTACATCTCTTCTGTTGAGCTTACATCTCAAGCTGATCTTGAATCTCTTTAAGGGTCTTGTACCATCTTCACAGATTTTTGAATACATCATATTCTGAATCCTTTTCTTAATACATGATGATGTTCTTTTGTATCTTTGATCAGATATTTCTTTTATAGGCTTGAGCTTGCATCTGTTCATTGAGTTGTCGTCTCAAGCTGTTTCAGAAGTTGTTTTCTTGATGTTTAATAAGACTATGAGTCTTAGCTTGATTTCAAAAAACGCTTGTGTTGTAGTCCTTCTATTCTGAGCATCATCTCTTAAATGATTCTGCAAATATTAAAAAAAAGAATCTGCCAAAGACTTGAACAGCTTGATTAGTAAAAAACAAGATGTAGTATTTTTTTTTCTTTTACCTCATGACTTCCTTTAAAGGTTTGGCACATTAAAAACCTTATAGGAGTGAGTTTGTTTCAACAAATTTGATAGGCGAGTAACTCATAATGGGTATCACAACAGGTATAGTTTTAAATTAAATAATAAAACCTTTGTGCTAACCCCTCTCCAGCCTTCTGAAGCATATGCAAATCAAATAAGAATTGCTAGGGAGAGCAAGGAGTTGGAAGAACAGTTTTCTGTTCAAGAAAAAAAGAAAAGAGAAGAAGAGAGAAGTGGGCATGAGATCAAATCCGACTTCAAGATTGGATGTGTGTTCGACGTTACAGCCAAGCCAGGGCAGAAGCAAAGTGAACGCTTTTGCAAGAAAAAGGGAAGTTGAAAGTGTATTGTTAGATAAAGGGCAATTATTGATTCTTGTTTTTAAAGACCTATACTTCTCTGATGATTCTAACAATTCTTACCTTCTGAAATTCAAAATTTGTTGCAGGAGTTTGGAGAAGTCTTTCCGGATGAGCTACCTCAAGGATTACCGCCTTCAAGAGGTATAGAACACCAGATTGACTTTGTACCGGTGTGCTCTACCAAATCGGCCAGCATATAGAACCAACCCGGATGAGACCAAGGAGATCCAAAAATAAGTCAGTGAGCTAATGGAAAAAGGGTATGTAAGGGAGAGCCTTGGTCCATGTCTGTACCGGTAATATTTGTACCAAAGAAAGATGTTTCTTGGCGTATGTGCACTAATTGTCGAGCCATTAAAAAGATTACGGTAAAGTATCGTTATCCAATTCCTAGGTTGGACGACATGCTTGATGAGTTGCATGGTGCTTGTTTGTTCTCTAAAATTTATTTGAAAATTGGTTACTATCAAATTCGAATGAAAGAGGATGATGAGTGGAAAACTGCTTTCAAAATAAAGTATGGTTTGTATGAGTGATTAGTGATGCCCTTCGACTTAACTAATGCACTCAATACCTTTATGAGGTTAATGAACCATGTGTGCGCTCTTCATAAAAAAAAATTTGGTAGTTTACTTTGATGACATTTTGGTTTATAACAAATCTTATAATGCACATGTTGAACACTTACATGTTGTTTTTAAGGTATTGAGGGAAAAATGTTTGCAACATGTTGAGTTTGCATATAATCGGACGATACACTATACTACTTCTTTTTCACCATTTGAGATTGTATATGGTTTTAATCCACTCCTTTGGATATTTTGCCATTACCTATTTCTGAATTTTCCAGCTTTGATGGTAAAAGGAAAGCAGGTTATGTCAATGAGTTACGTGCAAAGGTTCGAGCTAATATTGAAAGGAAAAATGACCAATATGCAAAACAAGCCAATAAAGGGCGAAGGAAGGTAATATTTGAACCAGGCGATTGAGTTTGGATTCACATGAGGAAAGAGAGGTTTCCAGCTCAAAGGAAGACCAAGCTTCAAACAAGAGGAGATGGTTCATTCCAAGTTCTAGAGAGGATCAATGACAATGCCTACAAGATAGATCTTCCAAGTGAATATGGTAATGTTAGTGCAACATTCAATGTAACTGACTTATCCTTATTTGATGTAGATGATGAATCAGATTCGAGGACGAATCCTTTCAAAGAAGGGGGAATGACACGATCCCATTCGACCTCAACCAGGATGGCTCAGATGCATTGCAAAGGATTGAAGGTCCAATGATCGGGGCCAGATCTAAGCGGATGAAGAGAGATTTGCAACTCTTGATCACTAAAGTACAAAGGAAAGTAGACCACCGAGCAGAAGAAGATCCAAAGAAGTGGTTTAACTTAACTCGGATTGAAGTATAAGAGTGTTATCTGATCTGACAATCGGTTATGTCTGTTATCCGAATCTTAGGAAAGCCTATTTCGGGAAAGTGTATCTAATCAGATCGTAACTGATTTATTTAGGATCAGATCTGTTGAGAATCAATATCAGATCTCTTAGGATTATATTTAAATCTTTTAGGATTATATTATATCTTATTTAGGATTAATCTTTTAGGATTATATTTGTATCTTATCTAGAATTAAATCTATTTAATTTATAACTATATCTTTTAGATAAGTTATTTTAGGAAATTCCTTTGCTATATATTAGCATTGAGAATCAGTTTGTAGACAACTTTTTATCAATAAAATTTGAGTTTTCTCATTGTGACAACTTATCCTTTGTTCTTGAATTAAAGAGCTACTTGATAACTTAGGTTCTACCAACAGGTCTTGGTTAGGGTCTAGTTGCTTATATCTTGATAACTTGGTGTTTCCGACAGGTCATGGATTGTATCAAGTTCCTATCTTTGATAGCTTTGGTCTTCCAGCAGGTCTTAGATTGTGTCAAGCTCCTTACCGTTATTTACTGTTATTTAGTCTTCAAGACGTTGCTATCTCTACGTTTCCGGTTCGTATCATGCAAAGTCACTGAGCAAAGGGATCAAAAATGGAGTTAAGAGAGGTGAGAGTGAGACAAAGAGGGAATGACAGAGAGGGTAAGGACAACAGACAAAAAGAGGACTTATTCCCAAAGGTCAAAGCTAGAATTATTAAGTCATAGGGCCTCAAATTACAATATCACTTAAATGGGTTTAACTTTTTTTGGTTTCAAGAATTGACTCCCGAATTTGGCATTATTCATCGAAAACCCCCCTTTCTAACGAATAGACCACTTGACCACCTAATTCACCTTAGTAATAGCTGAAAGAATTCTGAAAGAAGTAATTTGATAAGAATGATTCATCTTATTTATTGAGTAATTCATCAGTACAAGTGTGATACTTATAGTAAAATGGTTAAGCACTCTCTGTGATGTAAGGCTGAGGAAAACAGAAAAGGGAATACGTGGCAAGAGAATAAAATCACAACAGAAAGTATCCTAACAGAAAAGATTGAATAACCAAATACAGCCCCTAAGGCTTAGCCACCCGATGTGGGACAATTGAGAAGCTTCTAAGACACAGCTGCTCGATGTGCGACGTCTGGAGCAGAGTCACTTTCTTTCAGCCTCCCACAAGCTGGAGGATGAAAAATATCCAACACTCCAGCTTGGAAGAAGAAAGTGATGAAGGACTTTGGCAGGAAAGGTTTAGTGAAAAAATCTGCAACTTGGTCAGGTGAAGCAATGGGCAATAGGTGCATAAGACCAGAGCTGAGTTTGTTTCTAACAAACATGGCAATCAATCTCCAAATGCTTGGTGCGTTCATGAAAGACCGGATTGTGTGCTATATGTAAAGCACTCTGATTGTCACAAAAAGAACAGGGGATTTGTGGCAGGTAATATGGAGGTCTTGAAGTAGGTAGTCAAACCATTGAAGTTCACAAGTGGCAGCAACAAGGGCACGATACTCAGCTTCCGCGGATGATCTAGCAACAGTTGTTTGCTTTCTTAGAACGCCAGCTGACAAGGGAGGTGCCAAGAAAGAAACAGTAACCAGAAATTGATCTTCTGGAATCAATGCAGCCACCCCAATCTGCATCTGAAAATCCTTGGAGCTGGAGATTGGTTTTGCGAGGGAAAAACAGACCAAGACCTGGACTCTTCTTAGATAGCGCAGGATTCTGATGGCAGCTTTGTGATGGCTCTGGGTAGGAGAATTCATAAACTGACTCATTTGTTGTGTGGCAAAGGTGATGTCAGGTCTTGTGGCAGTTAAGTAGAGCAGTCTACCAACCAATCTTCTGTAGGAAGCCATGTCAGGAAAGGGTGGCCCAGAATCTTGATGCAACTTGATGGTTGTGTCAAAAGGAGTTGAGGCTGGTTTGCAGCCAAGAAGTGCAGCATCCGACAAGAGATCTAGGCAATATTTCCTTTGAGATAGAGAGATCCCCGAGGATGAATGAGCAACCTCAATTCCCAAGAAATATTTTAGAATGCCCAAATCCTTATTCCAAAAGCATGATGAAGGTGCTCTTTGACAAATTGAAACTCAGCAAGGGTGATCACCAAAGAGAAGGACATCATCAACATAGACCCAAAATTCCAGTAAAGGTGGAGTCAGTGAACTTGAGGAAGAGGGAATGATCTGAGTGAGCTTACTTATAGCCAAGGTCAAGGAGAAAATGAGAAAGCTTTGCATACCACTCCCTGCTAGCCTGTTTTAAGCCATATAAAGATTTGTCAGTTTACAAACTGTTGAAGGGGGAAGAAACCTCCATACCTTGAGGCACACACATATAGATATCCTCCTTGAGGTCACCATGCAAGAAAGCATTATTGACATCAAGCTGATGCAAGTGCCAATTCTGTGATGCTGCTAATGCTATGATTACTCGAATAGTGGTGAGTTTGGCCACTGGTGAAAAGGTATCCAAATAATCCAAGCCCTCAATTTGAGTGTACCCTTTAGCCACCAGCCTAGCTTTGTATCTATCAATGCTACCATCTGCCTTCCTCTTAATTTTATATACCCATTTGTTGCCAATGGGTATCACACCAGGAGGTAAATTAACTAAGGTCCAGGTCCCATTTTGCTCCAAAGCAGCTATTTCAGCATCCATGGCTTTCTGCCAACAATCAAATTGACTAGCTTCTGCATAGGAAGATGGCCTTGTCTTGATCAAGAGCTAGGCTGTAATGGTGTGAGAAGGAGATAAATTTGCAAAAGAAAGAACAGAATGTAAAGGAAAGGGAGTACCTGACTGATTCAGCTGAGAAGAATTGTAGAATTGTAGTGGAAGTCTTTGAGGTAGTGAGGTTTTTGTTTGATTCTAGCAGACTTCCTGGGTTGGAAAGAAGGTGCAGTATTTGGAACAGCAGGATAAGTGGGGGAATTAATTGGAGAAGTTGGTGGAGATGATGAAGAAAAATTGTGTGGTGGCATAGGTTCTGGAAGAAAATGAGGGGATGATCTTGTGTCATGAACAGAAGCTGGCCAACAAGTAGGTGAAGGGAGAAATGTGGGAAGTAGGATTCAAAGGCCAAGGAAATATGTGTTCCTCAAATTTGACATGCCTTGAAACTACTAAGTGCTTTGTATGCAAATCAAAGACAATGTAACCTTTAGTGCCAGATTTATGTCCAACAAAAGTACCTTTGTGACTTTTAGGATCCAATTTAGATCTTTTAAAAGTAAGAGTAGAGACATAACAAAGACATCCAAACACCTTAAGATCAGATAAATCAGGCAGTGTACCATACAACCTTTGAAAAGGAGATTTTGAATTCAATAAAGGTGAGGGTACTCTGTTAATTATATGCACAGCATGAGCAACAGCAAGCCCCCAAAAACAGTTAGGTAAATGAGATTGAAAAAGGAGTGCTCTTGCTACATTTAATAAATGTTGGTGTTTCCTTTCTACTCTCCCATTTTGTTGAGGGGTTTCCACAAAGAAGTTTGGTGAAAAATCGCTTTCTCTTGATAAAAGGAATGAAGTAAAAACTCAGGACCATTGTCTGATCTAATAGATTTGACTTTGGTAGAAAATTGAGTTTCTACCATAGTGATGAAATTTTTAATGTGACTTCCAGTTTCAGATTTATGTTTGAGAAAAATTATCCATAGGTACTGCTGTAATCATCTAAAATTGTTAGAAAAAAATATCTTTGTTTATGAATGGTATGGGTTTTGCAAGGCCCCCAAATGTCTAAGTGAATTAAATCAAAAGGTTGCTTGGCATTATGGTAACTTGCAGTAAAAGGTAACTTCTTTGTTTTGCAAAATGGCAAGTATCACAAACATGATTTGTATTAAATTGTCTAAGATATGGATACAATTCACTTAGCAATTTCATTCTAGAAGAAGACACATGGCCTAGCCTCCTAAAATGCCATAAGGCAGATTCTGGAAAAGAACAACTTAGACAAGTGACATTGTAAGTTTGAGACTGTGTATGAACTGTGGAAGGCTTGGAATCATGGAGATAGTACAATCCTTCAATTCTTTCAGCTGAACCAATCATCCTCAAATTCTTCAAGTCCTGTATGAAGCAATGAGATGGTGAGAAAAGAATGACACAGTTTAAGGAGGAAACAAGTTTGGAAACAGAGATAAGGTTAATTGAAAAATTTGGCAAATACAAAACCTGTGTGAGAATGGGAGGGAAGTATTAACAGGAACTGTTCCTACATGTGTAGCAAAAACTGTACTACCATTGGGTAGTTTTACTGTAATAGAATGATTTGAAAGTTTATGCAAAGAACTAAAGAGGTTTTGATCTGAACAAATGTGATCAGTGGCCCCAGAATCAAGAATCCAGGTGCTAGATTTAGTGACATTAGTTGAAAAAACAGAAGGATTACCTGAGAAGGTATTGGAAGTATTCAGATTAGCAAGTGAGGGAGAAAGTGGTTACAGCAGCGCCTGACTTGAAGAAGAACTAGTCAAACTTGAAGGTTGAAGAAGAGCCATGAAGGCCTTATATTGCTCTGAAGTTAAAGAAATTTGATGACCTGAACCAGAGTCAATATCTGTAGGAGGCTTATCTGTTGGCTCACCAATAACTTCTTCACCAATGACATTATTGACAGTGGCAGGATTTTTTCCACGAAAACCAGTAGGATAACCATGTTTCTTGTAACAAACCTCAATTGTGTGACCATGCTTGCCACAAAAACTACACACCTTGAGAGTGTTTCTGCCAAAGGAATTCCCCCTTCCTCTACCATAAGGTTTCTTTGTATCAGCAGCATGCACAAGTGGACCATTCACAAAAAACTGTGGATCTTCATTAGCAGTTAGATGAGCAGAAGGATTAATTCTCCTCTCATGTTGCACAACAAGAGAAAAAACTTTGTCAATGTCAGGAATGGATCCATCATAAGAATCTGTGTTTTAATGACCTCGAAATCATCATTTAGGCCACTTAGAAATTTCATAATGCAGTCCTCAGATCTATAATTTGGACCTTGCTGAGTAGATACACAGATACATTTCACAGAACAAAGACAACCAGTGAAGGGTCGAAAATTCTCCAATTCTTGCCAGAGAGTAGTCATTTCAGTAAAGAACTGAGTAACAGAACTAGTACCTTGCTTGAGAGCAGTGATTTTCTTCCTGTAATTCAAAGATTCTTACACGATCACCTTGAGAAAATCTCTTCCTTAATAGAGTCCAAGCAGTGGCAGCAACCTCGAGATAGACGAGGCTTTGAGCAATGGTAGGCTCGACAAAATTAAGAATCCAAGATAAAACGAGATTGTTACGACGCTCCCAAGCATCAAAACTGGGATCAAAGGGATCTGGCATGGGAAGGGAGCCATTGACGAATTTGAACTTGTTTTTGGAGATTAAGGACCGCTTCATGGAGCAAGCCCAGCTATGATAATTTTTGACAGTAAGAGGAGGAGAGACTAATGGAGCGGAAGTACTTTCTCCTGGATGGATGTAGTAAACACTCAAAGGGTTCAAGGCAGGATCGGGGGAGGAGGAGGAGGACGGGGAGGAGGGTGCTTGAGTGACCCTTTGCCATCGAAAAAAAATTTACAGAGCTCTAGATACCATGAAAGAATTCTGAAAGAAGTAATTTGATAAGAAATGATTCATCTTATTTCTTGAGTAATTCATCAGTACAAGTGTGATACTTATAGTAAAATGGTTAAGCACTCTCTGTGATGTAAGGCTGAGGAAAACAGAAAAGGGAATACGTGGCAAGAGAATAAAATCACAACAGAAAAGTATCCTAACAGAAAAGATTGAATAACCAAATACAGCTCCTAAGGCTTAGCCACCCGATGTGGGACAATTGAGAAGCTTCTAAGACACAGCTACTCGATGTGGGACGTCTGGAGCAGAGTCACTTTCTTTCAATAGCCTATCTCATAGAGGAAATAAAAACTCAAGATCTCATGAAATTGTACTAAAGAAAGATCAGGTCCTAAAGGATTGTCTCTCACTATTGATATTGGTTTCTATAACTCTATTTCTACTCTGCTTCATGATATTCGAATTAATCTACTCTTACACGCACTGAATGCGTGAAGCTATAACTCTATTCCTTCTTAAGCTTTCGTCGCTCCCACAGGTTTCCTTGTACCAAGGAACAAAAAAAGGGAGAACAAGAATAAAATACCATTGATCTCTAAAAGAAGTTAATGAGTATACATTAGAAAACAATGTCGAAGTTTGCATGTAGACCAGCTAGTTGTGTATCAGTTTGCTATATTCTCAGTTTTACATTGCTTGTTGCAATTTCACCCAAAGAAAAAATTCTATAAGAAAATTGGAAAAAAAATAGTGTTAGAGGAAGTTCGTGCATTGGGTTTGTTTTCCTAAAAGTACGTGAAATAGAAGCATCCCACTCCTTTAAAACGAGATAGATGGCATTATAATTGCCACATAACAATGCCTGACTTCAACGTAATTAGTGTCAAATACGCGAGCAAAGTTTATGTTTACTATGTATCTTTATATTCATCAATTCATAACAAAATAAAGAAATATATATGGAAGTAATTTTCAATTTGTCTCAAAAAGTTTAGTTTTTTCACATACTTATCATGAATAGAAGAGAAAGCCCAGGATTCAATAGCCAATGAACATCAAAACTAAATAAAAGAGTCAGGTTTAAGGTAGATAACATGAAAACTTCAGCTTTACGTTCTTTTAACATTGCAGCAAACAGGACAACTTGACAAAATTTGTATTCGGAACAAGTAAAACGACGGATCAGTAAGTTGACGCTCTTTTTACAAATGACTAAATTTATAAAGGAAAAGTTATTTGCAGCCTTCTTGCATTGAAACGCCATTCAAGCATTCTTTTGTGCAGGTTTCTTCGAATTGTTTTTCCGACGAACCTTCACCAAAGCTTTTTGTAAATCCTAAAATAAAACCATAGAAGTGAGGATCATTCAAATTAAAATTAGTCATGCAATAAAATTTACCTCAAGATTATATAAGAAATAAAAGATAACAATAATAAACAATTATATCTGTAATTCCTCAAGCACAATTGACCGAAGACAACTACTAATAATACTAATCAGCCTAACCAGATGTTTCAAAAACCGAGCACCACTTGAATTGTCTATGAAGTTAAACGCCTGACATAAGACCTCCACCAAGCAGAATTTCCAGTTAGGGGTGTCCATAGTACAGTTCAGTACAGAAAACTGGTCCAGTGTCCATAGTACAGTTCAGTACAGAAAACTGGTCCAAACTGTACCGAGTTCGGGAGAACCGAACTGAACCACAAACCAGTTCGGGCAAACCGAACTGTACTGGTTTATAGGTTCAGTGAACTGGTTTTAAAACTTCAACCGAACTGGTTTTGATAAGAACTGAACTGGTTTTGATATAAAGAACTGAGCTGGTTTTTTATTACTGGTTCACGAATTGGTTCAAAAACTGGAACCGAACTGGTTTTGTGCTAAACTAAACTGTTTAAACTGAAATAAAAAACTGAACGTTTTAACAAAAACAACTGATTTAATGAAATAAGTCATTTAAATTGATGTAATACGACAGAGACTGATAAATTTGAGCAGTGGCTCCTGATAGCAGATTAATTACTAAGCAAACAGCAACTAAACATAAAATTAACAGGTTGACACTGGATAGAACTATAATACTCAAAATATACAATATACAATATTCTTCCACATAAAGAGGGAATTCATGTACTAAGATCCAAAGCAACCCTATCTACAACAATACCAATGATTCAACAAATGATGTTGATATATAATGATTATTGAAGAAACAAACAAGGATCAGGATTGGCAAACTCCAAATATTGCCAATGAGTCACCATTTCTTCCTTTAATTCAAAAAGCTCTTGAACCAATTGAAAATGAAAAAAGCAAGGAGAATTCATTTACTCACAATTTTCTCAAAGAGCTCCCCCAAGTCACAAACTCCAAAACAAAAATGATGAAATACTAGAAACAGAATTTGGCAACAGAGTAAACATAGCTGAGCATTAATTTGATTTCTAATTGCAGGTTTACTTCCCCATAAAGTAATTTCTGTTTAGTTGGAAGGTCAGCAATAGTTCATAAACTTCATATATGATAGTTGTGAGGTAACCCCTTAGTTGGTTATTTTAGTTGGTTGGTTATTAGAATAATTAGTTAGTTAGTTAGAGAGTGGTTAGTTAGTTGGTTATAGTTAGAAGAAATAAGGCATGTTGTCTATAAATAAGAGGAAGGGTTGTGGGAAAGGTATATGGTCATTTGAAAGGGATTTAGGGCCTTAGGCATGGGGAGGTGCAGACCCTCGAAGTTCTGTAAAATTGTAGCTGTATTCAGGGGAATTCTTCCCTATTCTTTCTAATAAAAGATCAGTTTCTTACAACTGGTATCAAAGCTCTCGACTCTGGGAGATTGTTCATGGTGCATACAAGAATGGAGGCCAGATTAGACAACCTGGAGAAGGGTTTCGAGGCCAGATTAGACAACTTGGAGAGGCGTTTTGAGAATCTTTTGGAGATGGTGCAGAATATTAACCAAACATTACAGCAAAGAGGGAACTCTTCAGGGGACAGTAGCATCGGCGCTGAAGGAAATCTTGAAGGACAAAAGGGATCTAGGAGCGGAGCAGTGGAGGAACCGTGGAGGAGATTAGAGATTCCGCTCTTTTCGGGAGACGATGCGTATGGGTGGGTAAACCGTGTGGAGAGATATTTCAATTTGAAACGTGTCTTGGAACAAGAAAGGTTGCAAGCGGTGATGGTCGCAATGGAGGGAAAGACCCTTTTTGGTTTCGCTGGTGGAGGTTTTGCCGTTCGAACCCATCATGGGAGGATTTCAAGGCAGCTGTCATTAGTAAATTTCAGCCAAAATTGGATCTTGATATCCGGGTTCAAGAAGTGGGGTCAGAATCTTGGGAGCAGGATAACAGAGGGAAAAATGAAGCCTTGAAATTCAAGAACCAACTTGGCAGGGAACAAGCAATCCACAAAGAAGTGGAACAAGTAAAAGAAACAAATATTAAGATAGTTGTGGCAGAGAAAGAAATGGAAACAGAACTGGAACTGCATGCAGGGACAGTGATGGAGGTGCAAGAAACTGATGTTGCAGACAAGATTGAAGGGGAAAGAAAGTGGGATGCTGTAAAAGAAAATAATTTTCTGGGTTTAATGGGCCAAACCCAACTCATTCAGGTGGTGCATCTTAGGACAAAGGTACATCTTGAGATCCATGATGATGTTTCACAAATTTCAGATTGTTGCTGGCAGTGTGTTGCAAGCCATACGTTTTCTCTGCAAGACATTTAAGCAGAAACTAGAAGCTGGTCTTGGGGAGGCTTTCAAGGGGAGTTGGCTGCAGGAGGGTCTAAGGGGCTTTTCATTTGATCCTGGTGGAACTTGGCTTTCAGCAGCTACTAAATATTCACCTTGAGGACAAGGTGAATGTTTAGGGGGGAGTATTGTGAGGTAACCCCTTAGTTGGTTATTTTAGTTGGTTGGTTATTAGAATAATTAGTTAGTTAGTTAGAGAGTGGTTAGTTAGTTGGTTATAGTTAGAAGAAATAAGGCATGTTGTCTATAAATAAGAGGAAGGGTTGTGGGAAAGGTATATGGTCATTTGAAAGGGATTTAGGGCCTTAGGCATGGGGAGGTGCAGACCCTCGAAGTTCTGCAGGGCAATTCTGTAATAAGGGAGATTTTCCCTATTTCATTCTAGTAAAAGATCAGTTTCTTACAAGTTGTTTCAGACTTTCATTTCAGTATCAGATGTAATCTAAAAATCACAGGAGAGCATGAAATTTAGATAACTTACAGAAAATCACAAATATAGTTCAAATTCTTCATCACCAAAATACAAAATAAAATCTGTTCAAGATTTTAAAAATATGATCCTAGAAGCTAGAATCGGTCAATTGACAGGATAACAAAAGAAAAAAAGTTTCCTTCTTTTTGGTGGATGCTCTCTTCCTTACCAATTACCAAATAAAGGTTTTTTCTAGTGGCTGCTTTCTTTCTAAAAAGTCAGTATTTCCTTATTATTATTAATCGTGAATCTTTTAACTATTAGAAAGAGTATTACATTACATCGAAACATCCCATCATATATAGTACAGTATGGTAATAATAAATATTAATTAACAGGGAACCCAGTTTGAAGCTAGGTTATTGAGCGATATGGTTTAGGTTTTGTCTTCTTAAAAAGAGGCTGCATGTGCATGTTGTTATTTATAGGAAACACAAGAAATCCATTCTTTAATATGTATAATATAATATAATGATTGAATAATAATACAATATTAATATTAAATATAAACAAGCAGCAGAGACAGAGAAGATGTGTCATCTTTAGTTATTATAGCATGGTAGTTTCTACTCTGTCCTGGTCCTAACTGCAGAGTGGGGATTTAGTCCTGGCTGCAAAGTAATATTAAATATTGTTATTATTATGATGATTTTCTTTCATGTCACCACAACAAAACCAGATACATAGATACATAGATGCAGCAAAAAGTAGCTAGCTAGGTGGGAGTTTTAGTCCCTGGCTGCTTCTGCTTCTATTGAAGGAGGACCCAGTGTCAATCACATTTTCCACCAAAGATTCACAGAAGAAACTGGCCAGATGCTGCTCCAAATTGTGCAACAACTGAGCAAGGAAATGGGAAACCAGTTTTCATTACACTAGACCTCGACATCTCTAAATTAAGGCAACATGACCATTCACAAAGATCCCCATAGAATCCGGATGAAAGGTGTCCCCCTTAACATGTTTAGACTTGAATCATTTGAAAATGACAAAGTTCCTCCACTGAAAAAAAGTGCATCTAGTGCAGAAGCAAGAACCCAAACTGTGTCGTAGGCATATAGACCAAAGATGTTCAACCCAAAATCCTTTTCATGGCTAAGGTTGCTCCACCTAGAAATAAACTAAGCCATCAATATCCAAAATTTGACGATTGATACCACGTTGGACGCTAATCAATTCCAAAATTCAAAACTAAGCCATCAATATCCACCAAACTACAATATACTAAGGATTAATAAAGAAAGAAAAATTATTAAAAGGGCTAGTCATCTCACTTTAACGAAGTACACTACTACAACCACTCTACCAAGTCTTCTTACTGTTTTCTATAACCCATCCTTCTGCTCACCTGATCTACAAAATTCAAATGACACTTCCTCAGAAGTTACTCCAAACAATTAACAAAGTGCAGTTGAAACAAAATTTAATTCAGAATCTAAAATTTTCATAAATGCAAATTTAGAAAGAAAAATGCCTCGTCATCTTTACAAAAAGTTAACAACAGAAAGAAACATGCACATGCCCCACAGCCAACAATCACAAACATTCTAAAAAGAGGGGAAAGTATGTGTACAATTACAAAAAAGGGGTTCCTAAAAATAGAGACAACAAGCATTATTGCATGATTTACCATAAGGAAACTACAATCTTTTGAATCATTCATAATAAGCATAGATTTACCATAAGTTACTACTATGATAAGCATAGATTTTTACAGCTAAAAGAGCCACACATTCTTACCAAGATTTCAATGGCATTTCAAAGTAAATTTTCAAGCAAACAGAATCATAGAAACAAAAAGAACAAACACTTGATCTAAATTACAACAAATATATTTGAGGAAGGGTTACAATGACATATATCTTCCATCATCCATCTTCAATGCATTAACTTCTGAACCAAATAATGATTTTATGTTTGATAGGGACCATAACACAAGAATTGAAATTAACAACTTACATTACACATGCCTATTTATTCCTCTTTAAACTCCAATATTAAGTATGAGGAGCTCAGAATTACAATCAAATTAAAACTGCCTACCCATCAAGTATTCAGGAGCTGAATTCTTTCAATAATTATAAAAGGTCTGCTGCTAATAGGCAAAAACTTGCTCTGAGCTGAAAATCCGAGTTACCTATAATATCTATAATTTGTGTTTTAAATTATAACAGCAAGCAATGAAAAGAATGGAAAAGCACAAGCTACCACCGACGAAAAATATATTAAGATAATGACAACAACTATAATGGAATGAAAAGAACAGGCAGAAGAACAAGTGCAGGGTTCAAAGTTGAATATTCGAACAAATAGACATTCAAGCTAAAAGCATCGAACAAGTAACCACTCCAGTGGAGAAGACTTACAATGCAAGAGCGCGGCAACTAGCTTAGCGATTGGTTCGTGACTTCGTGCATGGATCGAGATTCAAGGCAAAGAGTGAATGAACAAAGATTTTGATTTAGCGTAGGGATGTTAGTGTTGATTTGGGAGCACTAATTTGGGAACTAGGGTTCAGGTGCAGAAATGTGTGTGCAAGGAAGAACAAATGGTGAATGAACGAGTGAAATATGTTAGAAATTTGGTTCAGTATTAGGCTAAGTGCACCGAACAGCACTGGGCAGCAGTTCGATTAGTGGACTGTTTTTTTAAAGAAGTTCGACACAGTAAAATAGGGCCACAGTTGTTATTCATGGTTAGGTTAGGTGCGGTAAGTTCCGTGGTCCAGTTCGGTTTTTAAGTTCATTTGAACAGCCTTACTCTTACCAAACCGGCCCAAGAGAAGAAGACCCTAAACCCTAATCACAAGGCCTAAAGTAATTATTGGAAGTGAAGATGCCATTTGTGACCAGAGACATAGAAGTGCTCTAAATTGTGAATTCTCAATTAGTGGTTTTCAAATTAGGGTCAGCCAACTTACAAGCCAAGACCATATTTAGTCAGTAAAAAATTGCACAATATATCCAACAAAAAATCCAATAGATGTAGCGTGTTACAATTTGCATGATTAACAACAATGCAAAGCATAAATTTTATGGCAGCAATCCTCAAGATTTTACTGATTTCTCATGGACAAAGCAATAGAACAAAGCCCACTTAGTTCGTAAATTAGTTGCTACCCAAATGAATCGGCAAATTTCAAATATCTCGAATAAAATATTAAGCCTATAAATAATAACAAAATCTAATTTTCTTGGAACAATATAAGTTAGCCTCATATTTACCTCAATAGGTTCATTTCGCAATGTCCCTGGTGTCCAAAGACCCTCCAAATTGTAGTATGCTCTAGCTTTTTCCTCAAGTGCATGAACTATCACCTTGCCTGAACAAAAAGAAATAAAAGTACAAAAAAGTAAGGAAAAACAAGGCATTAATAGAACCAAAAATCAAATAACTAATTTGGAAATTTTTATAACAAAAAATTAGAATCACTAACAAAAATCAAATTATCTTTAACAAGGGATTGGTTAGAAAATGCACTCTTAAGTGAAAATTGACAGGGAAAAGAACTATTAAAACCCAGAATCAAATAGTAAAGGGATTCGTTTCCTCAATACCTTGTCAAGCCACATGAACTATATTAATTGAGTTATGATTTTCTCACACACCCTTTCTTTCACACCACATTATATCTCCTTTTATTTTTTTATCTCTTACCTTTTTCCCATCACAGTCACATCTCCATTTTCTCTCTTCCCTTTCTATCTCGCTCTTCCTTCTGTACTGCATTTAGTACATTATATCATTGTGTCATGTTCTATAATTTTTAAACTTCATTATATTTCAAGTTGTATCAGTTCTTTCTAGGGGACAAGTGACTTGATTCTGTTACACCTGAGTAATATACAAGCAGTTACAGAGTCAACAACCTAACTGAATTGTACATAGCTGTGACTATAACTTTGCAGCCTATTAAAGTCTTCTTAACTCAGTGGATATTCTAAATTCAACAAAAGTGAATGGATATGGAACGGTGATAAAATCATCAGATACCAGAGTCAATGAACAATCCACTTTCCTCCTGCTTGCCCTTCCACACTAGGTAGCATCATTCGTTCAACTCCTCTCTGCTTCTGCTTAGCCTGGTTACAGAAAAATAACCAAAATTAAAGCTACATTTCAGTTTCTGGAAGTTTAATTTAGAACCTACTAGAGTGTATCAATCTTGTATCTAATCTAATCAATCACAGAGGCTAATGGACAGAGGGAAAAATATGGTGAGAAAAAGAAACGAACGAACCTGCCTTGTAAATTAGGGCTTGAGCGATGTTCTTGACCATGCCAGGTGGACCTTCCAGTGGCGAGTACCATGAAATCAGCCCAATCGCAGTACTTGGGAACCGGTATCACCTTCACGTCATCAGCTTAACGTCCGTTAGAACCTTCTCAATTTCCTGCAGATCCAGAAGGTATTTATTACTGCCGCCGTTGCCGTCAACAGCAGACGAAGAGGAAAACCCTAGCTTCCATGTTTGAAGAATCGATGAAGAACGGGCCCATGTTCGAGATCGTAGAACTGCCAACATTGGAATCTGCACCAACGCTCACACTGAGAAATCGGAACACGGTGCAGCAATGTTATTAACAATCAAGGTTGCTGCAAGTTGCTACACAAGGTATAAGTCCAAAACACAATCAAACATCTAAGGTGGTTCTGGTTAAGTGGATGACATCTCTAAACAAAAGTTACAATATAATACTAAGCAATTTAACATTTAAGTAACACGTACTGATATAACAAATAACAGAATTAGACAATTCACCTAAATTGCAAAGAAAAAACTACATTAAACTGATTAAAGGCGAATAGCCAATGCAATTATACAATTCACTTAAATAACAAAATTATCCAGAGCTTCAAGTTCAATCAATGATTATAATCAACAGATAAAAGGTGAATAAGCTAATTGGGACAGAGTTAATTTTCAACCAATGATTATAATCTCAAATTCATTATTTTCCATCAAATATTTAGCTAATCTCACAGGAATTGGGACAGAGTTACGATTTACGAACCTTAGCAGTGAGGGATCAAGGATGACCGGCGAACGATGGTGACGGTTGGGCCTGGATAAGCAGCGCCGCCAGAGTACGACGGTGAAGGAGCAGAAAGGCAGAAACGAACGATGCGGCTCTGTGCAGGGTGTGACAGCGTCGCTCTGTGCGCGGATGGGAGGATGAGAACGGAGAAGAACCTGGACTGGAGGCTCCGGCAAACGAGCAGCTGCGGTGCGACGTCGCCGGCGACTGAGCAACGCAGCGCAGATGAGAGAAGGGTTTTAGTTTTAGGGTTTTAGTTTTAGGGTTCACTCACACACAGAAACAGGGGCTCAGTTCATTACAGGCACGGCAGGGAGTTTTTTGATTGAAAATTTTTTTTTTTTCCCCAGCAATTGCAATACGACATCGTATCGTTCAACTTTAAAAAAATGAAACTGGCCGACGTCACCAATTCCACCCTAGTCAGTTCTCCTGTACGCCCGATCATTAAAGCGGTTACCCGATTATACGACTAGTTCTTGGGCTAAACAACCGGGCGATCCAAGCCGAGTTTCATAACATTGCGGTGTAGTTTGTTGTTTTGGTCTTCTTAGCCTTTGTTACTCTGTTAGAAAAAGGATCTGATTCTTGCACCCACTTTATTAAAAAATACACCCCTTAAAAATTTTTAATTATTTATTATTACATATATACCTTTAAATATTTTATGCAATCATTACTCTTTTTTCTTTATCTTTTTTCACACTAGTCGTGCCTCACTGTTGCATCCCACACCTGTACACCCCCTCAATTGTCGCACACTCTGCAACACCGTGAATCATCATATCTCAAATATACCACAACATTGTGTGAAATCAAATTCAAAAAGCTTAATTTCAATGAGTTGAAAATGTAATTCCCAAGATGTTAGAGAAAAAAAAAGTCTGTTATTATTTAATTCCTTGCCAAAATAACCAAAACAAAAAATGAAGCATTATATCTAGTCATTCCGATTGATTGATTGATTGGGGAATTTGGGATTTGCATGTTACCGTCACCATGATCTTCACTTCACTATTAAGTTTATGTTTTCTGCTTATTTTCTTTTTTAATTTAAATTAATTAAATGTGAGAATAGTTAACTTTTTGTTTCCCTCCAGAAACTTAAATCCGGAGAAATAAGATACGTGACATGAGTTTTAGATTTTAATAAATTCCTGAACATTTTAAAACTAAAAAAGATTAAATTGTGAACAGTTAATACAACACGGAGAGGAAACGTTGTAATGCACCACGGAGGAAAGAGGGAGAAGGAGGTGCAGAGGAAAGAGGGAGAAGGAGGTCCGGTGCTAGACAATGGTGCAACAATATGGAGGTGGTGTAGGGTGAAGGGGTGTGAACACAAGTTGTGTGAAAATGTGAGAAGAAGGGGAATAATAAGTGGGTAAAATACTAAGGATACATCTTTATTATAATAAAAGGAAGGAAATCTGGGATCACTTTTTTCCACCCAAAATGAGGGTGAAATTGTCATTATAAAAGTGTTTTTTAATTTCCTCACGTTTTAATCAAAATTTTCAGAATTTGTAGTTGCTATTAATGAGAAATCTCTCTTCCCCGTAATGTAATTAGTTGGTAAAATAAATGCATACAAAGCTTCACGTATTATCTTCCATGAAATCAAATTCAAATTTGAAATCTTTCTCCCTTCATTCTCTTCTCTCCCTTCCATATGTTCTTCCTTCTCTTCTTTCTAACTTTCAAATTTATTGTTTTCTCCCAGGCTCCTTTTTCATCTCTCTCCCTTCCAACCAGTCGTCTCTCAACCGCCCATTGTGTATCCGATTTTTTGGTCAAATAAGTCAACCCATCTGTCAGCCGACAACATCTTCCCAGTCGGCCTGTAACGTTATAATTCCGAAAACTTAGTATTTATGCTCGTTGGAAGCATAAGTCCCAATTCAGGGAATTATTTTTTGGGACATTAACAATATCATAAACATACATGATTTTGCTTAAGTAATCCAATGTATACATAAGCATATTCGGTTACAATATACATAATCATGGGTGGGATACTAACACACAAGTGCTCTCAACAAAATAGAAATACCCAAGATGAGCTACACATGTACAATGGTATCCCTCAAAAGAATACATAACAATGTACTAAATAATCAAAACATCAAATGTTCTGAGCTACACAAAAATAACATCAATCTCCACAGCTCCGCTCTCTCAACGATCGTCCTAAGGGGGGACCATGTGCATCTAAAATATAGCCACAAACATGTGGTGAGACTAGTGTCTCAGTGAGCATAACTATGCATGCAGGCAGTGTAGGGAAGACGAACATATGATATGCAACAAGCACATTTCACTTCATCAATAAACTGGCTAAAAAACCAACTCATCATAATATACAATTACGCATGACCTACTTTTAACCCGGTAAAAGGGGTCTTATCACTTAACTGGGATAGACCTGATCTCAGACTGCAAGAAACGTCCCCCTTAGGGACTAATACCCGCCATTAACAAGGCCGAAGCCAAATATTAATACATGATTAACTGGCTCGAAGGAAATATTTGCTAACTAGGTTGAAGCCAAATTCATTTTCATGTTTACTGGACTGGAGTCAAGCTTGATTAATTCAAGATTTGTTGGGTGATAAGTGAAATTATATGATAAATTAGAGTACTCTTTAGTTCACTTATCAAGGATAAAATGGTATTTTTGCCCCTAATTAATCCCTTTTTATTAAATGTTATATAAATTGTATTTATTAGTCTTGAATTTGAATTTGACGCTATTTTGATATAAATTGTGCTGATTTTTGCAGAATATTGCAAAGATTTGATATGAAGGAAAGATAGCATTAAATAAGGGAGATATCTGCAAGATTTGAAGTTAAATTGAAGACATTAATGAAGATTTGAGGAATATTTGAGAGCAATTAATGAAGATATCACTGTCAATTAAACAAGGATTCTACAGATAACCTTCCCAATTAAATCCAAGATGCTCAATAATGCAAGATTCATCAAGAAAAGAGGAAACAAGGAAAGACAAATAAACCAAAACCATTCTCAGGGAGAGATCAAGTTAAAAAGAGAAAGATTGAAGCTGTGCAGCTCGCGTTGCGCGCTTGAACCTGCGCAGTAGCGCAGGGTGAAGCGCAGCTCTCTGACTACTGCGCTGCAAGCTGCGCTGTAGCGCAGGGTGAAGCGCAGGATACGTGATTCTTGCCTTGTTGCCGTTTTTAGATAGATTTCTCCCCAATTTTCTTTGTCTTTCCCTTACCCTATAAATAGGACCTTCTTGCACCAGATCAGGTGTGCACGATTATTGTAATTCAGCTATATTTCAGTGATAATGCACCGGTTCTAATTGAAGAGTAGGAGAGGGGGAGCGCTGCATGAGGATTGAAGATGGTGACAGCATCTTCGGTGGTTTGTATGGCTACCATGTGTAGTAGATTGAATGTAATCGATTCCATTCCCAAGTGTATGTGAAACTCTATCTATTTATTTATGTAGTTCCCTATCTATAATATTGGTAATCTTATTCTGTGCTTAATTCCTAACTTTCGTGCTTGCGTCGGGGTTATAGGCTAGTGTTTGTAATTAACGTTATGACTAGGATTGAGTTTGGGGGAGCCTAGACATAGGAAACTCAAACTCTGAGTGAATAAGAATACTCGGTTACCAGTGCCTGAAACACGGACGCAGCTAATGATTGATGGGTAGTGTGAGTATCGTAATGAAGGGCGTCTAAAGGATAAGCATTGTCTAATGAACCGATAGCGAAGGTTAGTTGATTGTAATCCCAGTGCCTGAAACATGGGCGTTGCTAGTGATTGATGGGTAGTGACACTACTCTAATGAAGGGTGTCTAAAGGATAAGCATGGTTTGTCAATGAGTTCCTTCACAAACGGAATAAAAAGCAAAATAAGTCGAGGGTAAGTTTGTCGCTTGGCAGAGCCCGCACGGATTACCTTTGAGTGGTGAGGCTGCTGGTAACTCAGGGTCTTAGCAATATAGTTTGTCTACAGTGTTATAGTTCAAAGCCATAAATAATAGATAGTCTTGACATACATGAAGGATGCGATGAGATGAAATTCAATCCTAATCCAAGTAAAGTGTCTCTAACTCTTCCTTTCTATTTCTATTAATTATTAATTTACAATTTATAATTTCCGCACAAAATATTCTTACAAACCCATTGTTATAGATCACAATTATATGCGAATTGACCGTTCCTTGTGGATACGACAACACTTCTTACTATTATACTACTAGATTTTTGGTTCGCTTGCCAGAAACCCATCAAGTATTTTGGCGCCGTTGCCAGGGAACGGTTTCCAATTCGTGTAGACCTTGGAGGTCTAGTTATCAAGGATATTTATCTTAGGATTTCTTTTATTTATTCTTCTTATTATTTTAGGACTTTTTATTATTTAGGAAATTTATCGTTTTTCTATTATTATTAAATTCTCTTCCACACTTACCTTTTTCAAGGTTTCTTGTTTATGTTTTTGAGAAGTCAGGCGTCTCACATCAACTACAAATTGATCCAGAAACAGAAAGGACATCAGGGAAGAACAAACGTAGAAACAAGAGAAGGAGACGAGGGACGAGTCGAGAAGAAAATAAAAATATTTTATTTTTAATTATTTTATTTTAATTTAATAATTTTCTTTTTATAAAAAATTTATATTATTATTATATAAAAAATAATAATAATAATTTTTGTTCCTCTCTCCTGAGCTAACATTTGTTGGAGCTTCTTGATTATTTTTTTTTAGAAAGGTAACAGAAAAAGGGCAAGGCTAAGCTTAAGGAGACAATCTCAACACTCTCTGTTCAACCACCCCAAGTGAAGTAAATGTTCAATGGCTTATGAATGGCAAAATCAACCAAGAAGAACCCTTGGAGATTATGTTAGGTGGCAAGAACCAAGTTACTCATCTCATACACCGATTCAAGGTAACTTCTCTAATTACAACAATTATTCTAACAATTTTTCACAGGATTGGGGAAGTTACCAGAATCAGAATTTTGGGAGGCACCAAGATGATGTTTCACTCCATATGTAACCTTCTTTTCAACAGCAGCAAAGTTACTCTTCCTATCAACAAAGAGACTCACAATTTTATGAGTTTTTGGAAGAATTCAATCAAAGCAATATACAATTTCAGAAAGAGAGCGAAGAGCGAAGACGAAACACTGACGCTTTGTTAAAGCAGATGGCAGAACAAAGGGTGTTAAGACTTCACAAGCATATTGAAGAAATTCATCAAGGCAATATACAATTTCAAGAGGAAAGAGAAGAAGCAAGAAGAAACACTGACGCCTTGTTGGAGCAATTCAAAGAAGTAGGAGCCAACCAACAGTCAGAACAAATTTCAAAAAGACATTCAGACAGGGATGATTTTATCGAAGACAAGTGGGACAATTTATACAATTTCGGCAGTATTGTGAAAGAGAAGGACTAACCGTTGGCCTCGTACTAGATGAAATAAACAATATGATCAACTGTTGGAACAAGCAATTTTCAGCACATGCACAACCCAACCCTGAAGAACAATGTGACGACATTGTTCAGCTGATAGGGGAGGAAACTAATGACAATCTGGCTGATAAAGAAAGAGAATCAGAAGAAGTTGATGAAGAAAAGGAAGAAGAAGAAGGTGCAGCAGAAGAAGAAAAAGAAAAAGGAGAGAATGAAACATAAAAGATTGTGCTTGCAGAAGAGCCTGACTGTGAAAGGGAGAAAGAAAACAACACATATGAGGGTGTACATGATGACAAAGATCAAGAAAAAGAGAAAAAGAGTGAACAGGGAGATGGAGAATCAAAGCCCGAGGAAGGAAGGGAAGTGGTACCAAGACCAAAGACCTTGCCTTATACAACCAGTCCTCCAAAGGAAGATCAAGAGAGGCATGGTGCAAGTGATAAACCTTCTAGACCTCACAAAAGAAAGGCCTGCGATCACACTGACCAGGACAAGGCAAAGAGAAGAAAAGTCAAGCTAGAATAAAATTCAGAGTCTAGAGTCAGATTGAAGATCAAGTGGTCAGGTGTGTTCCATATCAAAGACCCCTGCGAAGCAAAGAAATTGAGAGCAATCAACTGTGAATCATCTAAGCTTTAGGAAAAGAAGACTCATGCACATGAGAGCAAGATAATAAAGAAAAGAAGAGTCAAGCCAAGGGAGTCAAAAGCATGGTCTAATTCCAGGAAGAAGCCCAAATGGTCAAAGTTAGTTCACACTACAGGTTGCTCCAAGGCAAGATTATGGGGAGGTCTACGGGCCAGAAAAAGGAAGGGTGCAACACACAAGCTCACCAAAATATTTCAGTTTCAGCCACCTTGAGAGAACAGGCGTCGAGCTATCAGACGTTAAACAAGCACTTTCTGGGAGGCAACCCAGAGATTTTTAAAGTCTTTAATTAATTTTTGTTTTGTTTTATTTTCTTGTTGTTAATTAGGATTTTTCATTTTTTTAGGATTTAGGAAATTTTCAAAATTGATTGGAATAAGTTTGTGGAAAATAAAATTTTTAATAATAGGAAGCAGCAGAAAACGTGACTGAAAATTGCAAAATTACATTCTGTTTCCTGCGCTTCACCTGCGTTGTAGCGCAGGTAAAGCATAGGAATGCAATTTTAGTCACTGTCCTCTGCGCTTCACCTGCGCTGTAGCGCAGGTGAAGCGTAGCAGTACGAAATTTTAAAAAAATCTTCTATTTTCTCATGGATTGTTTCTCTACTTCCTAAGCTCTTCTTTTCACTCTTTCCACTCACAAACTTCTATCAATTTTGAAACTTTCAGTTATGTTTTCTTTAATTTTTACCAATTGAAATCTTCATTTACTCTATGATTTGAACTTTAGGGTAGTAACCTTAGGATTATGAATACTGTTGATAAGTGTTATCTTAAATGTGATTTTGGCTGTGTGGTACATGAAGAACAATTTGCTTGATTGGAGTGCTCTTTATTTTGTGAGTTATTGAATTTGAAGGTGTTATGCTCTGTTTCTTTCAAAAATCTTGAACTTTCACTTTCCATGGATTGATTGAATGCTTGCAAAACAAATGAGTATGATTTGTTTTTAGGAAGTCATTACCAAGTGCACTGAACTTTTATTGTGAAAATATTAATTCTTTGAATTATGCATGTAAATTGGTTAATGATAGGCTTCCATGTTCTTTATGAATTGCACAAACTGCTGCAAAGTATAAAGATTAGTTAACCTCAAACCAATTTGGAATGCTAGACCCATACCCAAGCATGCTGCTGGAAGAGTTCCGGATATTCTTGCAGTGGCCTGGGGATAGGCCTATTCTTCTAGGGGGAGGTAGAGCAGCAGCAGGACAAGGACTTATAGAATACATAGGATGAAGATTGATACTGGTGTTTTCTTTCTTTTAGTTTTTCTTTTATTTTCTATTATTTTATAGAATTTTTATTAGTTAATTAGGATTTTTGTTGTATTTTATTTTTTTCAGAATTTTTAAAAAAATTTAGGACTTTAGGAAATTAGGATTTAAGGCAACTTTTTCAAAATTCTCTGTAACTAAGTAGTTTAACTAACCAGATTAGGAAAGATGATAGGGTTTTGTGATTAATTCCATAATCAGTTAGGATTAGGATACTTCTCAGGAGAACCTATCAGGATAGTTAATTAAAACCAGTAAGTGCTTTATCAAGGAATTTTAGCCAATAACCGGTGAGCTGAGAGCCCAAACACAGAAATTGAGAGCTTTTCACCGCTGCTTGTCAACTGTTATTGCTTGAGTTTCTGAATTTTGTATTGCTAATGGAAGATATGGAAGTGACAAAGGCATATTTTGTGATTATAATATTTTGCTCAGTGCCAAATAGCCAACCTTGATTAAATGTTTCCAATTATTGATTGCCCATTTGAGCCTTTAATATTTTTTGATGCACCCTAGCCATATTCAATGATTATATCATGTCCCTTAACACTTGGGATAGAGAGCAAGGTGCAACACAACAAAATGGGACAAAAGGTTGGTGAATTGAAAGGTCGAAGAAATTCAAAGAGCAGGCACAAGAAATCAAAAAGAAGAGTACTCCCTCATAAATAAGTTATCTATGTTATTGTTTATCTAAAAAAAATTTGCACAAAGAGTGTGGAAATTGAATAAGTTGGGGGGAGTACTTCTTCAAACAAAGAGGCAAAGATGAAAAAGGGTGACAATTCAAGAATGACATGGTGGATTGAGAAAAGTCCCAAGCACAATCACAAGATGCTCTCTATTCAAAGTGTTCTTTGCATATCTAGAAAAACCATGATTTCTTGATAGCTCAACCTTATTACAACCAAAGAAAAGACCTTTTGATCCATATTAACTGTTTGCAGGTTTAAAAGTTGGAAATGACTATCAATTCTAGTTGTTCAACAGTGGTGAAAAAGATTGAGGGAAACACTTACCCGTGAGAATGAGAGATTTCCTTGGTTTATCACTTATTGCTTTAATTTCTATTCTTGAGAAGTTTGATTGATGTTTGTGTTCTATTCTGATTGAGGATTGGTAACATCTCTTAATCCTGAATTTTTCTTATGTTTGAAAAGTGACTGCGGCTTAACATAGAGATGATGAAAAGTTCCTTGAATTTGTTTTTGATTTTTTAAGTTATACAGGGGATAGAATTGATTTTTTATTGCAAAAAAGGTCTCTTGCTTGAGGACAAGCAAGAAGTTAATTTGGGGGGTATTTTGATAAGTGAAAATTATATGATAAATTAGAGTACTTTTTAGTTCACTTATCAAGGATAAAATGGTATTTTTGCCCCTAATTAATCCTTTTTTATTAAATATTAGATAAATTGTATTTATTAGTTTTGAATTTGAATTTGATGCTATTTTGATATAAATTGTGCTGATTTTTGCAGAATATTGCAAAGATTTGATATGAAGGAAAGATAGCATTAAATAAGGGAGATATCTGCAAGATTTGAAGTTTAATTGAAGACATTTAATGAAGATTTGAGGATTATTTGAGAGCAATTAATGAAGATATCACTGCCAATTAAACAAAGATTCTGCAGACAACCTTCCCAATTAAATCCAAGATGCTCAATAAATGTAAGATTTCATCAAGAAAAGGGAAACAAGGAAAGACAAATCAACCAAAACCAGTCTCGGGGAGAGATCAAGTTAAAAAGAGAAAGATTGAAGTTGTGCAGCTCGCGTTGCGCGCTTCAACCTGCGCAGTAGCGCAGGGTGAAGCGCAGCTCTCTGACTACTGCGCTGCAAGCTGCGCTGTAGCGCAGGGTGAAGCGCAGGATACGTGATTCTTGCCTTGTTGCCGTTTTTAGATAGATTTCTCCCCAATTTTCTTTGTCTTCCCTTAGCCTATAAATAGGACCTTCTTGCACCAGATCAGGTGTGCACGATTATTATAATTTAGCTATATTTCAGAGATAATGCACCAGTTCTAATTTTAGAGTAGGAGAGGGGGAGCGCTGCATGAGGATTGAAGATGGTGACAACATCTTCGGTGGTTTGTATGGCTACCATGTGTAGTTAACTCTCCATTAGGATTGAATGTAATCGATTCCATTCCCAACTGTATGTGAAACTCTATCTATTTATTTATGTAGTTCCCTATTTATAATATTGGTAATCTTATTATGTGCTTAATTCCTAATTTCCGTGCTTGCGCCGGGGTTATAGGCTAGTGTTTGTAATTAACGTTACGACTAGGATTGAGTTTGGGGGAGCCTAGACATAGGAAACTCAAACTCTGAGTGAATAAGAATACTCGGTTAACCAGTTCCTGAAACATGGACGCAGCTAATGATTGATGGGTAGTGTGAGTATCCTAATGAAGGGCGTCTAAAGGATAAGCATTGTCTAATGAACCGATAGCAAAGGTTAGTTGATTGTAATCCCAGTGCCTGAAACGTGGGCGTTGCTAGTGATTGATGGATAGTGACAGTACTCTAATGAAGGGCGTCTAAAGGATAAGCATGGTTTGTCAATGAGTTCCTTCACAAACGGAATAAAAGCAAAATAAGCTGAGTGTAACTCGGGGTCTTAGCAATATAGTTTGTCTACAGTGTTATAGTTCAAAGCCATAAATAATAGATAGTCTTGACATACATGAAGGATGCGATGAGATGAAATTCAATCCTAATCCAAGTAAAGTGTCTCTAACTCTTCCTTTCTATTTCAATTGATTATTAATTTACAATTTATAATTTCCGCACAAAATATTCTTACAAACCCGTTGTTTTCTCTTGATAAATATATCACAATTATACGTGAATTGACCGTTCCCTTTGGATACGATAACTCTTCTTACTATTATACTACTGGATTTTTGGTTCGCTTGCCAGAAACCCAATATTGGGCCGAAGCCAAATTCATTTTCTGTGATACTAGGGCCGAAACCCAAGGCATTATTCATCTACATGGCTATTACAACTTGAAGCACAAGCATACATAGCATAATCATGACAATGGGCAAAGCACTAACTTAGAATAACCTTAATTCATGCTCCTATGCAAATACAACCGCACAAATATGCATAAATAGAGAGAATACAATCAATCAACCAAATACAAGTCAAAAGAAATAGAAGAACATGGATCGTTGAGGGAGTTTCATACAAAATGGGTGGAGGTGTGTGAGTTATACTCACCTAAGGATAACTCAAAGAGAAAGATAAAGTGAGGTGGTGAGGGGTATGGATGAGCAAGAATCCTTCTCCTTCTCAAAGCTTAGATGAGCTTCTCTCTCTAGACTCTTTCTCTAAGAAGCAATGAATGTGTAATAAATAAGGGCAAAGCCCTAACTGAGGTGTTTTAAAAAACTGCAATCGTGCATTCTCGCTCAAGCGAGAGTTTCTCACTTGAGTGAGACTTTTAAAAAGCATCTGTTGACGCATTCTCGCTCAAGCGAGAGACTCCTTGCTTGAGCGAAAACCCTCTAGAGAGTACCCCCTCTGGACCATTCTCGCTCAAGCGAGAATCTCCTCGCATAAGCGAGAATTATACAAAGAGCACCCCCTTCTCTGGAACATTTTTGCTTGAGTGTGGGGTTTCTCGCTCAAGCGAGAACATCAGTACTCAAAATTCTTCTTTTTTCTGATATTCTTGCTTAAGCAATGTCCTTCTCTCTTGAGCGAAAATGCTCCAGAGTTACTCCCCTAAATTCAGTTTTAAACCCCATTTTCACCTAATTTCTTTTATGAAAACCTCTTACACTTCTAATTTCACTTATAAAATTGTTTTTCATGAATTTTGGGATGTTACACGGCCAACATATTCTCAACCGATCAACATCTTCTTAGCTGGCCAAACTGGAGCATCTTTCAGTCGGCCGCCCGACACATCTATCAGTCGACCAACATCTTTTCAGTTTGCCAACTAGAGCACCTTTCAATCGACCTATCTTCCAGCCAGCCAATTGGAGCCCGTTCTGTCAGCCTGCAACCGGCCAATCTTGTTTCCAACCATTCAATGCCTAGTCGGCTAGTGTCCATAAAACGGAGCAACCATTAACTTAGACTTAGAATCATGTTGCATCATATTTTTCTTCTTTTTGAAACAGTAGACACTTTTTTTTTCATTCTCGCTAATTTTCCTTTCCTTTTAGTCTCTCCATATTCCTATATAAAGGGGAGCTCTCCTCACTTGCTAGCAAATCTTGAAATTGAATACAAAGCTATTATGCTTGTTTTCCTCCTCCAAGAGTGTGAGTTGAGAAGGGTTTATGGTTGATAAGTGAAAATTAGTTCATAAATTAGAGCACTTTTTATTTCACTTATCAAGGATAAAATGATAATTTTGCTCCAATTTAATCCATTTTTATTAAATATTAGATAAATTGTATTTATTAATCTAAGATTTGAATTTGATGCTATTTTGATAGAAATATTGCTGATTTTTGCAGGATATTGCAAATATTTGATTTGAAGGATAGATAACATTAAATGAGGGAGATGTCTGCAAGATTTGAGATTGATTGAAGATATTTAATGAAGATTTAAAGAAGATTTGAAGCCATTAATGAGGAGATCACTGCCAATCAATCAAGGATTCTGCAGAAAGGTTTCCCAATTAAATCAAAGATTGCTCAATAGATACAAGGATTTCACCAAGAAAAGGGAAATAAGGAAAGATAAATCTGCTAAAATCAGTCTCGGGGAGAGATTAAGATTAAAAAGAGAAAGTTGGAGCTGCAGGGCGCTACCTGCGCTTCACCCCGCGCTATAGCGCAGGTGAAGCGCAGACTTTCTGGAAGTTACGCCTCATCCTGCGCTGTAGCGCAGCCTGGAGCGCAGGTTACGCTGATTTGGTCCCGGTTGCCGTTTTTAGATAGATCTCTTCCCAAATTGCTGTGTCTTTCCTTAGTCTATAAATAGGAACCTCTTGTATCAATTCCGGTGTGCACGATCATTGTAATCCAGTCTATATTTCAGTGATAATGTACCAAAGCTAAGTTTAGAGTAGGAGAGGAGGAGCGCTTCACAAGGATTGAAGATGGTGACAGCATCTTCGGTGGTTTGTATGGCTACCTCGTGTAGTTAACTCTCAATTAGGATTGGATGTAATTGATTCTATCCCCAAGTGTATGTAAACTCTATATTATTATTTTTGTGCTCTCTGTCTATATTATTGGTAATCTTAATCTGTACTTAATTCCTAATTCCCGCACTTGCGCCTGGAGTTATAGGCTAGTCTCAACTAACTAGGTTAGTTTTGATTAGGACTGAGAGTGGGGGAGTGGCTTCTAAAGAGACTCACTCTCTGATTGAATAAGAATACTCGGTTAACCACTGACCGAAAAAGGTGTTTACTAATGATTGATGGGTAGTGTGAGTACCATAATGAAGGGCATCCGACCATTAGGCTTGGTATTGATAAACCGATAGCAAGGAGTTAGTTGATTGTGAATCCAGGGTTCGAACATAGGCGTATCCTGATGAGTAAGGGTAGTGACAGTACTTGAGCGAAGGTGCGTCTACAGCTATAGGCCTCGTTTATCAACTAAGTTCATTTACAAACTGACTAAAAAAAGAGCAAAATAAGTCGAGGGTAAGTGTGTCGCCTGGGAGAGCCCGCACGGATTATCTTTGAGTGTGTGAGGCCGCAGGTAACTCGGGGTCTTAGCAATAAAGTTTGTCTAGGATATTATAGAGTAAACCTAAAATAATAAATAGTTTTTACATGCACAAATGGTGTGATGATATGAAGTTCAATCCTAATCCAAGTGTCTCTAATTCTTCCTTTCTAATTCTATTGATATTAATCTGTTATTTACAATTCCGCAACAATATACTCTAAACCATTGTTTCTCCTTGATAATTAGATCACAATCTACATAAATTGATCGTTCCCTGTGGATACGATACTCTTTTTACTATTATACTGTTGGATTTGTGGTTCGCTTGCCCGAAACCCATCAAGTAATTTTGGCGCCGTTGCCGGGGAACAGTTTCCAATTTATGTAGACCTTGGCGGTCTAGTTATCAAGGATATTTATCTTAGGATTTCTTTTATTTTTTTTCTTATTATTTTAGGACTTTTTATTATCTTGGAAATTTATAGCTTTTCTATTATTAATAATTTTTCTTCCACACTTACCTTTTTCAAGTTTTCTTGTTTTTGTTTTTGAGAAGCCAGGTGTCTCACATCAATTACAACTTGAAGCAGAAATAGGAAGGATATCAAGGAAGAACAAAAGTAGAAACAAGGAAATGAGACAAGGGAGAAGTCGAGAAGAAAACAAAAATATTTTATTTTTAATTATTTTATTTTAATTATTTTCTTTAAAATATATATATATTATTTATTTTGTTTAAAAAAGATTTATTATTATTATTATATTTTAAATAAAAAAATTATTATAAATTATTTTTGTTATTTTGTTTTTCTCTTTGTTTGAGCATCTTGATTATTTCTCTTGAGAAAACAGGTAACAGAAAAAGGGGAAGAGCTCAAGGAGACAATTTCAACACTCTCTGATCACCCAAGAAGAAGAATGGACAAGCTCAAGGAGACAATCTCAACACTCTCTGTTCTACCACCCCAAGTGGAGTAAATGTTAAATGGCTTATGAATGACAAAATCAACCAAGGAGAACCCTTGGAGATTATGTTAGGTGGCAAGAACCAAGTTACTCCTCTCATGCACCGATTCTAGGTAACTTCTTTAATTACCACAATTATTCTAACAATTTTTCACAGGATTGGGGAAGTTACTAGAACCAGAATTTTGGATGGCACCAAGATGATGTTTCACTCCGTATGCAACCTTCTTTTCAACAGCAGCAAAGTTACTCTTCCTATCAACAAAGAGACTCACAATTTTATGAGTTTTTGGAAGAATTCAATCAAAACAATATACAATTCCAGAAAGAGAGCGAAAAGCAAAGACAAAGCACTGACGCTTTGTTAAAACAAATGGCAGAACAAAGGGAGTTAAGACTTTGCAAGAGTATCGAAGAAATTCATCAAGGCAATATACAATTTCAAAAGGAGGAGAGAAGAAGCAGGATGAAAAAATGACGCTTTGATAGCACATCTAGTGGAACAAAGGGAGTCAAGACTTCAGAAGGAAAGAGAAGAAGCAAGAAGAAACACTGACACCATGTTGGAACTGCTCAACAAGAAGAGAGAGTCTCCTGGTGCAACAATTGAAGAGATAGAAGAAACAATAGCCAACCAATAGTCAGAACAGAGCTCAGCAAACGCTCAACCCTACCCCATAGAATTTTTTCGCACCATAATTGTTAAATTAACAGGGGAGGAAATCAATGATGATCTGGCTGATAAAGAAGATGAATTTGAAGAAACACAAGAAAGAAAAGCTTAAGAAGAAGAAGGTGCAGCAGAAGAAGAAGAAGAAGAGAAAGGAGAGGAGAAAACAGAAAAGATGGTGCTTAAAGAAGAAATTCACTGTGAAAGGGAGGTAGAGAATACAACATATGAGGGTGTACATGATCAAGAAAAAGAGAAAAAGAGTGAACAAAGAGATGGAGAATCAAAGCCCGAGGAAGGAAGGGAAGTGATTTCAAGAACAGAGACCTTGCCTTATCCAACCAGTCCTCTAAAGGAAGATCAAGAAAGGCATGGTGACAGTGATAAACCTTCCAGACCTCATAAAAGAAAGGCGTTCGATCACACTGACCAGGACAAGGCAAAGAGAAGAAAAGTCAAGCTAGAATCCAATTCAGAGCCTAGAGCCAGATTGAAGATCAAGTGGTCAGGTGTGTTCCATATCAAAGACCCCTACGAAGCAAAGGAGTTAAGAGCAATGAACTGTGAATCATCTAAGCTTCAGGAAAAGAAGACTCATGCACATGAGAGCAAGGTAATGAAGAAAAGAAGGATCAAGCCCAGGGAGTCAGATGCATGGTCTAATTCCAGAAAGAAGCTACAATGGTTAACGTCTTTTCACACTACAAGTTGCTCCAAGGCAAGATTATGGGGAGGTTTAAGGGCCAAAGAAAGGAAGGGTGCAGCACACAAGCTCATCAAAATATTTCAATTTCAGCCACCTTGAGAGAACAGGCGTCGAGCTATCAGACGTTAAATAAGCGCTTTCTGGGAGGCAACCCAGAGATTTTTAAAGTTTTTAATTATTTTAAATTTTGTTTTATTTTCTTGTTTGTTAATTAGGATTTTTCAATTCTTTAGGATTTAGAAAACTTTCAAAATTGATTGGAATAAGTTTGTGGAAAATAATTTTTTTTTAAAAAAAAATAGGAAGTAGCAGAAAACGTGACTTAAAATTGCAAAATTGCATTCTGTTTTCTGCGCTTCAACCTGCGCTATAGCGCAGGTAAAGCGCAGAAATGCAATTTTAGTCACTGTATTATGCGCTCCACTTGCGCTGTAGCGCAGGGTGAAGCGCAGAATACGAGATTTTAAAAATCTTCTATTTTCTCATGTACTGTTTTTCTACTTCCTAAGCTATTCTTTTCACTCTTTCCACTCACAAACTTCCATCAATTTTGAAACTTTCAGTTATGTTTTCTTTAATGTTTACCAATTGAAATCTTCATTTACTTTATTTACACTTTAGGGTAGCAACCTTAGGATTGTGAATATTATTGATAATTTCTATCTTAAATGTGATTTTGGCTGTGTGGAACATGAAGAACAATTTGCTTGATTGGAATGCTCTTTGTTTTGTGAGTTATTGAATTTGAAGGTGTTAGGCTATGTTTCTGTCAAAAATCATGAACTTTCACTTTCCATGGATTGATTGAATGCTTGCAAAACAAATGAGTATGATTTGTTTTTAGGAAGTCATTACCAAGTGCACTGAACTTTTGTTGAGAAAATATTAATTCTTTGAATCATGCATGTAAATTGGTTAATGATAGGCTTCCATGTTCTTCATGAATTGCACAGACTGCTGCAAAGTATAAAGACCAGTTGACCCCAAACCAATCAGGAGTACCAGACCCATACCCAAGTTTGCTGCTTGAAGAGTTCCGAATATTCTTGCAGTGGCCTGGGGATAGGCCTATTTTCCTAGGGGGGATGGAGCAGCAGCAGGACAAGGACTCACAGGATACAGAGGATGAAGATTGATACTGGTGTTTTCTTTCTTTTAGTTTTTCTTTTATTTTCTATTATTTTATAGAATTTTCTTTCGTTAATTAGAATTTTTTTTGTTTCGTATTTCATATTTTTTTAGATTTTTAGAAATTTTAAATTTTTTAGGATCTTAGGAAATTAGGAATCAAGGCAACTTTTTCTAATTCTCTGTAATTAAGTAGTTTAACTAACCAGATTAGGAAAGATGATAGGGTTTTGTGATTAATTCCATAATCAGTCAGGATTAGGGTACTTCTCAAGAGAACCTATCAGGATAGTTAATTAAAACCAATAAGTGCTTTATCAAGGAATTTTAGCCAATAACCGGTGAGCTGAGAGCCTAAACACTAAAATTGAGAGCTTTTCACCGCTGCTTGTCAACTATTATTGCTTGAGTTTCTGAATTTTGTCTTGCTAGTGGAAGATATGGAAGTGACAAAGGCATATTTTGTGATTATAATATTTTGCTCAGTGCCAAATAGCCAACCTTGATTAAATGTTTCCGTTTATTGCTTGGCCATTTGAGCCTTGAATATTTCCTTTGATGCACCTTAGCCATATTCAATGATTATATCCTGTCCCTTAACACTTGAGATAGAGAGCAAGGTGCACCACAATAACATGGGACAAGGGGTTGGTAAATTGAAAGGTCAAAGAAATTCAAAGAGCAGACACAAGAAATCACAAGGAAGATTACTCCCCCAAATAAACTCTCTATGTTATTGTTTATTAGTCAAAAAAAAGAAAGAAAAAAAAGAAAAAAAAAAGAAAAAAAATCTGCACAAAAGTGTGGATATTGAATAAGTTGGGGGGAGTATTTCTTCAAACAAAGAGGCCAAGCTGAAAAATGGTGATAATTCAAGAATGACCAGGTGAATTGAGAGAAGTCTCAAGCACAATCACAAGATGCTCTCTATTCAAAGTGTTCCTTGAATATCCAGAAAAACCATGATTTCTTGATAGCCCAGCCTCATTACAACCTAAGAAAGACCTTTTGATCCATATTAACTGCTTGCAGGTTCAGATCTTGGAAAACGATATCAATTTTAGTTGTTCAAGAATGGTGAAAAAGATTGAGGGAAACACTTACCAGTGAGAATGAGAGATTTCCTTGGTTTATCACTTACTGCTTTAATTGCTATTATTGAGAAAGTTTAATTGATAATTGTATTTTATTCTGATTGATGATTGGTAACATCCCTTGATCCTGAATTTTTCTTATGTTTGGAAAGTGATTGCTATTTAGGAAGGAGTTGAGGAATAGTTCCTTGAATTTATTTTAATTATTAGGAATACACTAGGAATAGAATTGATTTTTTATTGCAAAGAGGTCTCTTGCTTGAGGACAAGCAAGAAGTTAAGTTGGGGGGATTTTGATAAGTGAAAATTAGTTGACAAATTAGAGCACTTTTTATTTCACTTATCAAGGATAAAATGATAATTTTGTCCCAATTTAATCCCTTTTTATTAAATATTAGATAAATTGTATTTATTAATCTAAGTTTTGAATTTGATGCTATTTTGATAGAAATATTACTGATTTTTGCAGGATATTGCAAAAATTTGATTTGAAGGATAGATAGCATTGAATGAGGGAGATGTCTGCAAGATTTGAGATTGATTGAAGATATTTAATGAAGATTTAAAAAAGATTTGAAGCCATTAATGAGGAGATCACTGTCAATCAATCCAGGATTCTGCAGACAAGTTTCCCAATTAAATCAAAGATTGCTCAATAGATACAAGGATTTCACCAAGAAAAGGGAAATAAGGAAAGACAAATCTCCTAAAACCAGTCTCGGGGAGAGATTAAGATTAAAAAGAGAAAGTTGGAGCTGCAGGACGCTACTTGCGCTTCACCCTGGGCTATAGCACAGCAGGTGAAGGGCAGACTCTCTGGAAGTTGCGCCTCATCCTGCGCTGTAGCGCAGCCTGGAGCGCAGGTTACGCTGATTTGGTCCCTATTGTCATTTTTAGATAGATCTCTTCCCAAATTGTTGTGTCTTTCCTTAGTCTATAAATAGGAACCTCTTGTATCAATTCCGTTGTGCACGATCATTGTAATTCAGTCTATATTTCAGTGATAATGTACCAAAGCTAAGTTTAGAGTAGGAGAGGAGGAGCGTTTCACAAGGATTGAAGATGGTGACAGCATCTTCGGTGGTTTGTATGGCTACCTTGTGTAGTTAACTCTCCATTAGGATTGGATGTAATTGATTCTATCCCCAAGTGTATGTTAACTCTATATTATTATTTCTGTGCTCTCTGTCCATAATATTGGTAATCTTATTCTGTACTTAATTCCTAATTCTCGCGCTTGCGCCTGGAGTTATAGGCTAGTCTCAACTAACTAGGTTAGTTTTGATTAGGACTGAGAGTGGGGGAGTGGCTTCTAAAGAGACTCACTCTCTGATTGAATAAGAATACTCGGTTAACCACTGACCGAAAAAGGTGTTTACTAATGATTGATGGCTATTGTGAGTACCACAATGAAGGACATACGACCATTAGGCTTGGTATTGATAAACCGATAACAAGGAGTTAGTTGATTGTGAATCCAGGATTCGAACATAGGCGTATCCTGATGAGTGAGGGTAGTGACAGTACTTGAGCGAAGGTGCGTCTACAGCTATAGGCCTCGTTTATCAACTAAGTTCCTTTACAAACTGACTAAAAAAAGAGCAAAATAAATCGAGGGTAAGTGTGTCGCCTGGGAGAGCCCGCATGGATTATCTTTGAGTGTGTGAGGCTGCTGGTAACTCGGGGTCTTAGCAATAAAGTTTGTCTAGGATATTATAGAGTAAACCTAAAATAATAAATAGTTTTTACATGCACAAAGGGTGTGATGATATGAAGTCCAATCCTAATCCAAGTAAAGTGTCTCTAACTCTTCCTTTCTAATTCTATTGATATTAATATGTTATTTACAATTCCGCAACAATATACTCTAAACCATTGTTTCTCCTTGATAATTAGATCACAATTTACATAAATTGATCGTTCCCTGTGGATACGATACTCTTCTTACTATTATACTGCTGGATTTGTGGTCCGCTTGCCAGAAACCCATCAATGGTGCTTCCCCAAACCATTCAAGAGACTTATCTAGCTTCCCAAGCTAGTGGCGTCTAGCATTCGGAACTTATCTACTGAACGATTTGCCTTCAATAGTGGCATTTAAATCCATTTATTCATCCTCCCTATTTTTGGATTTCTTCTTCCTCTTTACCTTATTTTTGCGCTAATTTTCAGCTTGCTTTCCTTGAACATTTAGCTAACCCATTGCATTCTAGTTTCAATTCTAGATCCATAATTCAACTTCTATCAATTGGTTATTAGATATTTGTTGAATTAAAGTTGTTTGGAGCCTTGGGAACCATTTTTGGTCGAGGATCTTGCTAAACCTAGGTGCAGAATTTTTGAAAATTTTCTTATTATTTCCCTTTATTCCATCTCATTTTCCTTGTAACTGTTGGACCGATCTGAGCCCGAGGTGCTCTTCTGCTGCTCTTCAGCATCTATTTGCTTGTTTAATTGCTTGATTTTTTAGTATGGGAGCTGTTTTGAGTCCCGCAATACCCACTGCTTAGGTGTTTGATTCACATGCTTCTTACACTTGTTCTTAATCGTTCTTGTGTGTTCTTGTGTTCTTGAATTTTTTTCTTTGGGTTGGTTGTAGTAAGTAGAGGCATTGTTGTCTTCATTTTCCAAATATCATTCACCAATATTTTCTCCCAATCCACTTTAATTTCTTACTCATCCCCATTGACAATTAAGTTCATCTTCTTCCCCTTTATTTTCCGCCATTTAAATTTTGTTCATCCCCATCCTTTTAATTCCATTTCATCCCCTTTACATTCAGCTCTTTATTTTGCGCAATTCTCCTCTTTATTTTTGCCATTTAAGCGATATTTTTTTGTTCTGTTTTGTTAAATTTTCCTGCCTCTGTTCTGTCTGTTTACTTTCTATTCTGATTGCAAATTTGAATTGTACGCTAGCAAATCCTTAAGAAACGTGTGGTTGATCACGCAAAACACATAATTCTAAGTTGAGTCATGCTTGGGAAATTGGTAGAAAATTCATTAAGTCCATGGTGAAGTTTCCACTTATTTTTCGAATTTAATCCATAAAATTCACCAAGCACATTTGTTTGATTGTTTGACCACTTATATGCTAAACAAAGGAAATGCTATGCTTTTGATAGAAATTTTATTCAAGCTGCTAACAAAATTTTCAAGCCATTTTTTTTAGAAACTAAGCTCAATTTTGGACAATTTGGCAAATTATTTTAGTCTAATTTCTAAAGGAGATACACGCAACTTTTCTTTTAGAATATGATTTTATTTGCAAATTTTCTGTAACATTTCAATTGGGGCAAAAGTCAACTGTGAAAAAAATACAAAAAGAAAAGAAAAGAAAGGAAAAAGTCAAAAGAAAATCAAAGTAAATAAATATGTGTAGAGGAAAAATAATTCTCATCATTTAAAAAAATTGAAGTAAAAAAGTGCCCAACATTCATTCCCTTTCTATTGTAATTTCAATTTTGCTTGTATCATTTCTCTTTCAGTTGTAATTCGCAGTTTTTCTAAAAATTGGCAACTTTTTCTAACTTTACCACTTGAATCAAAATTATCGTAAACATTCTCTTTGCAAATTTTTTGTGTAGTTTGTCTTCTTTGAATTCCATTCTTGTGTATAAGCTTTATTCAAGCCAGCTTTTCTTAATTGTCTTAGTTTTGTTTTAGGCAACTTCTAGCTTTCCTTAGATATTTTCCTTTTGCTCTTGAATTTTCTAACTTGGGTTTTTGGGTTAAGTCTCAACGTTTGGTTTTCATAAGCCTAATCAAACCTTACTTAAGTAGAAAAGGCAAGAGTGCAAATTATAGAAAAATCCAAAAAAGAGTGGCATACACGCGCGAATACATCTTTGAGTGTGACTCGGATGGAACATTACGACATAGGGCTGAAATAGAAGAAATAACTCAAAACTTCACTCGGATTATGGAAGAAAAAGTGGATGGAATTAGAAGAAAGATAACCATAAGTAGAGGAGATGAGAGAAGACATTCTTCTCGAGAAGAATAGAGTGATGGAAGGTATAGTAGGGTAAGGACGGAAGAAAGGTATCATGTAGAAAGTAGTGAAGGAGAAAGAGACTCAAGTAACACCCATTGGAAAAAAGAGGGAAGGAGAGAGACAATGAGAGGAGAAAGGAGAACTTATAGGAGGCATGAGGAAGAAAGAGAGGACTGTTATGATGATGAGTATAAGAGGGATCATAGGAGAAGAAGGGGAGAAAGAAGAAGAAGGGAACCTAGGAGGGAAGAAGAATCTAGGGGAGAACACAAGCTTAAGAGAGTGAAGGTTGAAATCCCAACCTTCCATGAAAGGAATGATGTAGAACAATACTTGGAGTGGGAGCTCAAAATAGAACAAATCTTTAGCTGCAATAGGTATAATGAAGAGGAGAAAGTTAAATTGCCTCATTTGAGTTCAAAAATTATGCCTTAGTATGGTGGCATCAACTCCAAACTGATAGGAAAAGATGTGGTGCACTTTGGTTTCCTCATGGAAGGCAATGAAAGCTATCTTGAGAAAGGGATTCATACCTCAATATTACACAAGAGAGTTGCACACCAAACTCCAATCACTTAAGCAAGGGAACAAGAGTGTTGATGAATATTTCAAAGAAATGGAGCTTGCACTCATTAGAGCAAACATCATTGAAGACAAATGGGGGTACAATGGCTAGGTTTATCAATGACCTAGATTTTGACATAAGGGACATAATGAAATTGCATCCTTATGTTGAAATTGAGGACTTGATTCACCAAGCCATTAAAGTAAAACCCAACTCAAGAGGAAGGGAAGCTTTAAGCGATCAACTTCAAGCTACCCAAACAAACCTTACAAAGAAGTAGTGAGGAAAGAAGATAGTAAAACCCAAGAGAGAGAGAGAGGTACTAAAGGTATATTCTAATTCATCCTCCTTTAAATCCATGAATGTGAATGCTTCTACTTCTAGTACTTGTGAAATCAAGTGTTTTAAATGTTTGGGTAAGAGTCATATTGCTTCCCAATGTCTTAATAAGAAAACTATGTTAATCAAAGAGAGTGGGGAGTATACTAGTGCAAGATCAAAAGAATCAATACCCAACAATAGTGATGAAGAGAGCGAAGAAAAGGAGGTAAATAAAAATTATAGGATGGAAGGAAGTGTCTTCATGATTAGAAGAGCCCTATGAAATCAATCCTTGAAAATGGAAGAAAATCAAAGGGAAACTATTTTTTATACTAGATGTGTTGTAGAAGGAAAGGTGTGTTCCTTAATAATTGATATAGGAAGTTGTACCAACACAGCTAGTGTGAGAATGGTTGAAAGGATAGGAATGAGAACCACCTCTCACACCAAACCCTATAAGATAACTTGGATAAGTGATGAAGGAGAAAGGGTAGTAAATAAGCAAGTCCTAGTAGCTTTGTCAATAGGAACATACCAAGATGAAATCATGTGTGATGTAGTTCCTATAGAAGCTACACATATTTTGTTGGGTAGACCATGGCAATTTGATAAGAGAGCTATCCATGATGGCTACTCTAATGAATTCTCTTTCAAACATAGAGAGATGAAAATCACTCTTGTGCCTATGTCAACTCAAGAAATATGGTAGGATCAAACTTTGATGAGGGTTAGTAGTGAAAAAGATAAAATAGAAAAATTAAAGATTAGAAACTTAGAGAAAAACAAAAAAAAGAGGGGAGTGTAAGCAATAAACATGAGGATAAAAAGAGAATCAAAGAAAAACAAAAAGATCCTAACAAGGAAGCAATGCTCTTACTACAAAATCCTTTTCCTACTACTCTTGTTCAATGTGAAGAAAGGCAAAGGACAGAACAACTGCTTCTAACCAAGGAGAAGGAAGATTGCAATCTACCAAGGGGGTCTTCTTTACCCTTATCTTAATCTCCTTCTACTCCTTTGGTTTACATGATTCCTAAATATTTTTGCTACAAGTCTCATATTTGAAGTGCTTGGGACTAACCCTTATAGGATCTTCATGTTGCTTAGGACATGGAAAGATCTTCTAAAAGCTAAACTTGGATCCCATGATGATAATGGAAGTCAACACTTTTATTCTCATCTTTGTCATCCATTTTCTTCTTTTTTTTTTCTCACCATCATCTACTCACTATTTTTTTCTTTTTATTTTTAGGCCTTATCACTCAAATTTGAGGACAAATCCTTTTTAAGACGGAGGGAATGATAGCAGTTGGATCAGGATTACACTCATTTTCACTCCGAGCCGGATAGTCGTCTCAGCCGACTACTCTTTGTATCCAGTCGACCGTCTCTCAACCGCCCATCTCGTATCTGGTTATTTCGGTCGGATAAGTTAGCCCATCTGTTAGCCGGTAGCATCTTCTTATTCAGCCAACATCTTCACAATCGGCCAATATCTTCTCAGTCGGCCAACATCTTCTTCGGTCAGGGTCTTATCTGTCGGGCAAACCGTAGCATCTTTCAGTTGGCCAACTAGAGCATCTTTCAACCAGCCCATCTTCTAGCTGGCCAATTGGAGCCCATTCTGTCAGCCGGCCAACCGACCAATCTTGCTTTCAATCCTTGAGTGCCTAGCCGACTAGCCGGCTAGTGTCCATAAAACGGAGCAGCCATTGACTTAGACTTAGGATCACGGTTCATTGTATTTTTCTTCTTTTCGTAATAATATATGCTCTTTTTTCATTCTTACTAATTTTCCTTTCCTTTTAGTCACCCCTATTCCTATATAAAGGGGAGCTCTCCTCACTTGTAAGCTAATCTTGAAATTGAATACAAAGATATTATGCTTGTTTTCCTCCTCCATGAGTGTGAGTTGAGAAGGGTTGATGGTGTTTCCCCAAACCATTCAAGAGACTTATCTAATTTCCCAAGCTAGTGGTGTCTAGCATTCAGAACTTATCTGCTGAATGAGTTGCCTTCAACAGTGGCGTCCAAATCCATTTATTCATCCTCCTTATTTTTGGATTTCTTCTTCCTCTTTATTCTTATATTTTGCGCTTATTTTCAACTTACTTTCCTTGAACATTTAGCTAACCATTACATCATGGCTTCAATTCTGTAGGGGTGTTCTCGGGTCGGGTTGGGCCGAGTTTGGGTTTTTTGGAACCAACCCGAGAAAAGAGATGGGTTGGGTCGGTTCGGTTCGGTTCGGGTGCAAAGAATATTAAGTTCAAACCCGACCCACCCTGAGGATACACGGGTTGGGTTGGGTGGGTTGGTCGGGTTAGCCTTTGTTTTGGGCCAGAAAAAAAACAAAAAATAGTTTTTTGAAATAGCTTTTTGCTTGACAAAAAAATAGCTTCTTGGGCCAAAAAGACAAATTCCTTTGACCAAAAAAAAAGCTTCTTGGGCAAAAAATAGCCCGAATATAGTTTTTTTGCATATATGTCTCCTCATTGACTAAAAAAAGCTTCGTCGGGTCGGGTTAGTAAAACCCAAACCCGTTACCCGAACCATCCACCACCGGATTCTTTTTTCTCGGGTCGGATCTACCCAAGAACCCGGCCAACCCGGACCCACCAAGTCGGGTCGGGTACAACCCATCGGGTTAGCCGAGTTGCCAAAACCCATGAACACCCCTACAATTCTGGATCTGTAATTCAACTGCTATCACCTTGCCAAATAGTAGAGTTTCAGTAAGCTTATTTATGGTTTTAAATCAAAATGTTGTTTACTATCTTCACATTATTTCATGGCCACGTTCAAAGCCATTCAAACATATCAATAAAACAAAGTTAACAACAACCTCAATTTGCTTCAACACAAATCTCTCTCACTCTCTTTCTCTCAAATGTAAGAAGCTAATATATTTGAAAACCATTGAGCATTAAAGACTATGGTTTTTATTTTTCCAAATCTCCAAACTTCTCTCTTAGCCCAATCCAAATCCAAAGAAAAACCCCTTCACCCAAACTCTTTCACCACCAAAACCCACTTCTCTATTTCCTTTATCTTCCACCTCTTCTTCTCCATTGGCCTCCCTCCAAAACTCCTAATACACAGGTTGCACAGGTTAACACACCACCAGGTGTTGAAGATAAGCAACAAAACCAGTAACCAAAGGATGACTTCTATCTCAACCTTGGCCTTGTTGTGAGGACCCTCCGTGAGAACTTACCTGTGATCTTCATCAAAGACCTACCTTTGCCTAAACCAAAAATCATATTCATAAATGCATATCTCATTAAAGTTTATTGTCTTCATATTGTTTCTTTGGCAAGAATAAAAAACAAATGCAACTACTCCAACCCTATAACATATAATTGCAGTTCACTTCAAGCTAGCAAACCTCAATTACTTAAAACAAACCCATTCAGACACATTAAACTTGGAAAATAACTAGCTGTAATAACTCATACTCAAAACTGAAGTTGGCTGGATGTCTCTAGAAGGGGGTTATAGAGACTTTTAAATTTTATCCCTGAAAATTCTTAAGATCAAGCTGAGACTTGTAGTCAAGTTTAGTAACTTGGAAGCTCAATGTAGTCAGTTAAAAGGTTAGTGTAACTCAGAATAATTACCAATATGTGAGTGAGAGTCTTAACAAATAAGATTCAATTTCTTATTTGAATTTAATGTATTTAGAAGTGCAAATAAATAAGAGAGATAGGGAGAAGAGATGCACACTGATTTATCCTGGTTCACCCACTCATTGGGCTACGTCCAGTCCTCACAACGTGTGAGATTTTCACTATGACAACCTTGTCAAATACAAGTATTCCCACTGCCTCTTCAGGCTCACCCCCACACCAAGCTTAGGCTCTCCTAACTTGACTGAGATTCAAGTATTCTTCATGTTGAGATATGTAGAGATATTCTGTATATTCTGTTAGATATAACAGTTTATTCTCCCTTGATTTATTGTATAGTTTCCTTATTTAGGTTGATCCTAATCCCAAAACTCTAGGGATTTGATTCTGTCATAGCATGTATATATATGTTTGTTGTATCTGTTATTCTTAATCAATCCAAAATACACTTTTCAGTATTTCTATTTCAAGTTGGTATCAGAGCTCCCGATCCAGGGGGCTCTGCTTCCGCGTCTTTTAGGCAGCCTTCATTGCTGCACATCATTTTTTGTTCAGTCTCGTTTTTTCTCCAGAACAGCGTCCTTTTCCAGCACCGTCAGCCGCCAGCCGCCAGCCGCCACAGTCCGCGCCGACCACCGCGGATCCAATCTTCTGGTCCAGGAACCCTGTTTTAACCCCGTTGTCTACCTGGGTCACCGTCTTTTGTCAGCGACCGCCTGTGTGGACGCTGCCAGAGTGTTCAGAGGTCGCCGATCTGCTTCCCCACAGCGCGCCGCCTCCGTCACGCGCTCTCACGCGCTGCCTTTCTCCGGTTCGCTCGCCGGCGTGTGAGGTCCACACGCCGCCCTCCCGGCCTCCGTTCGCGACGCCGTTTGTTCAGTTCTGCTCGTCGGCGCTTCCTCTTTCTATTTTGACCCCCTTCAGGCTGTGGGTCACTCTTTTTTGTGGCTGTTCGGTCATTCTTGTTGTTGTTTGGTGGTTTCGGTCGCTGCAAGATCGTCTTTTGGTTGCTGTTTGGTGTTTCCGTTTCTGCAAGACAGTTTTCTGGTGTTCTTGTTGCTGTTTGGTTGTTTTTTTGTTGCTGCCAGACTGTTTTTTGGTGGTTGTTTGGTTGTTCTCGTTGCTGCCTATTGTTTTTGGTGGCTGTTTGGTCATTTTTGTTGCTTTCTGTTGGTCTTTTGTGGTGTTTCTGGTTGATCAGTTGTTGTTCTCATGGCGGATGTTCCCAAGGTTGTTATATCTGTCGATGATTATAAAGAGTACCTTAAACTAAAAGCAACTCAACAGCCTTCTTCCTCAGTCACTGTTGCTCACACTGGTAATTCTACAATCTGTCTCTCACACTCTACGCCTACTGGATCATGGGTTTTGGATTCTGGTGCTTCTGATCACTTAACTGGTAATGTCTCCTTTTTCTTTAATTTATCATCACCCGAAACTCCACATCATATCACCCTTGCAGATGGGTCAAAAGTCCAAGCCACTGGTATTGGGCAAGTTTCACCTCTTTCCTCGTTATCATTGAAATCAGTTTTACTAGTTCCCGGATGTCCCTTCAATTTAATTTCTATAAGCAAGTTGACTCGATCACTAAACTGTTCCATAACCTTCACTTCTGATTCATTCATGATACAGGACCGGAGTACGGGACGGACGATTGGAACCGGATCTGAATCACATGGCCTCTACTACCTTCAGCCTTCTACTTCTACCATATGTGCATCCATTGAGTCTCCTGGTTTACTCCATCGTCGTCTTGGTCATCCCAGCTTGAATAAATTAAAGAAAATGGTACCTCATCTCTCAAGATTGGAGTCCTTCGAGTGTGAGTCGTGTCAATTAGGTAAGCATGTTAGAGCTTCTTTTCCTAGTAGTATTAATAGTCGAGCTGTCTCTCCTTTTGATGTCATTCATTCTGATGTTTGGGGTCCTAGTCGTGTTCCCTATATTTTAGGGCATAGGTATTATGTCACCTTTATTGATGATTTTTCTAGATGCACTTGGATATTTTTAATGAAAAATCGTTCAGAGTTATTCAATATTTTTCAAAGTTTCTATTCAGAAATAAAAACTCAGTTTGGCAAAGGAACTCGTATTCTACGAAGTGACAATGCTAAAGAATATTTCTCTGATTGCTTCAATTCATTTATGATTTCCCATGGCATTCAACATCAATCTAGTTGTCCTCATACACCTCAACAAAATGGTGTAGCCGAACGAAAACATAGACATATTGTGGACACTGCTCGCACTCTTTTATTGAATGCCAACGCACCTCCAAAGTTGTGGGGGCCTGCTGTCCTTATTGCAGGATACTTAATAAATAGGATGCCATCCTCTGTTTTGAATGATCAAGTTCCTCATTCCCTATTATACCCGTTGGACCCTCTTTTCTCTGTTCCCCCTCGTGTTTTTGGTTGTACTTGTTTTGTTCATGATCTTTCTCCAGGACGTGACAAGTTGTCTGCTCGTGCTATCAAATGTGTGTTCTTGGGATACTCTCGTGTCCAAAAGGGGGTACCATTGTTACTCTCCCACTACACATCGATTCTACACCAGTGCAGATGTCACTTTCTTTGAGGACACACCATATTTCACTGCCTAAGATGTCTCTCCAGTTGACTCAGACCTCTATTCTCAGGTATTGCCTATTCCCCATCTTAATTCTGTTAAGTCTACACATGCTACTTTAGAGGCACCTGAGCCTTCTCCAGAGAGTCCTCCACCACTGCCTTCTCCAGAGAGTCCTCCACCACTGCCTTCTCCAGAGAGTCCTCCACCTCTCCCAGGGTCTAACTGTCCCCCACACCGATTTAGGGTAACTTATGAGCGTCGGTCACATACTCTTGTTCCTCCTACCAGTGCACCGTGTGATTCCGCTTCGGCTCCAGTCTCTTCACCTACTCCGGCTCCACCTGTCTCAGTTGACTTGCCCATTGCTATTCGTAAAGGTAAACGTTCTACTTCTAATCCTCATCCCATTTATAACTTTCTCTCATATCATCGTTTGTCTCCTACCTATTATGCTTTTGTCTCTGCTCTTTCCTCTATTACCATTCCCAAGACAGTACAGGAAGCCTTAACCCATCCAGGATGGCGACAAGCTATGATTGATGAGATGACAGCTTTAGAATCTAACCATACTTGGGCACTTGTTCCACCTCCATCTGGAAAATCCGTTGTTGGATGTCGGTGGGTCTTTAATGTTAAAGTGGGTCCTGATGGACAGGTGGATCGATTGAAAGCTCGTCTTGTGGCTAAGGGATATACACAAGTATATGGTTTGGATTACATTGACACTTTCTCTCCAGTTGCGAAGATGGCCTCAGTTCGCCTCTTCTTGGCCATGGCTGCTGTGAGACATTGGCCCTTATTTCAATTGGATATCAAAAATGCTTTCTTACATGGTGACTTGGAGGAGGAGATCTATATGGAGCAACCCCCCGGGTTTGTTGCTCAGGGGGAGTCTGGCCTTGTGTGTAAATTACGGAAGTCCTTGTATGGCCTTAAACAATCACCTCGAGCTTGGTTTGGTCGGTTTAGCAAAATCATACAGGAGTTTGGAATGATCCGCTGCGAGGCAGACCACTTTGTTTTCTTTAAACGCTCACTGACACATAAATTTATTTATCTTGTGGTTTATGTGGATGATATTGTAATTACAGGTGATGATCAGGAGGGCATCAAGGCTCTAAAGCAACACTTGTTTGAGAACTTTCAAACTAAGGATTTAGGTCCCCTACGCTATTTCCTTGGGATTGAGGTTGCTCAGTCAAAGTCCGGTGTTGCTATTTCTCAAAGAAAATATGCTTTTGACATTCTGGAGGAGACAAGACTCACAGATTGTAAGCCAGTTGACACCCCAATGGATCCCAATGTGAAGCTTCTACCTAACCAGGGGGAGCCCTATTCTGACCCGGGGAGGTATCGAAGACTAGTGGGCAAGTTGAATTATCTCACCATGACCAGACCTGATATATCCTTTCCTGTCAGTGTTGTAAGTCAGTTCCTTAACTCCCCTTGTGAGAGCCATTGGCATGCAGTTGTGCGGATCCTCAGATATATCAAAGGGTCACCTGGAAAGGGAATTGTTTACAGTGATAGAGGACATACAGATATTGTTGGGTATTCCGATGCAGATTGGGCAGGTGATGCAAGTGATAGACGGTCAACAACAGGTTATTGTGTTTTCTTAGGAGGTAATCTTGTTTCATGGAAGAGTAAAAAGCAAAGTGTTGTTGCCAGATCGAGCACAGAAGCAGAGTATCGTGCAATGGCTCACACCACATGTGAGCTTTTGTGGCTAAAGTCTTTAATTCAAGAGTTGCAGTTTTGCAAGGTTGGTCCTATGGAACTAATGTGTGATAACCAGTCAGCCTTATACCTCTCCTCTAATCCGGTTTTTCATGAGAGGACAAAGCATATAGAGATTGATTGTCATTTTATCAGAGAAAAGATTCTCTCTGGTGTCATCAAGACTTCCTCAGTTTGCTCTAAGGATCAACTTGCAGATATCTTTACTAAATCTTTGCGGGGTCCTAGGATAACCTATATATGTGACAAGCTGGATGCCTATGATATGTATGCTCCAGCTTGAGGGGGAGTGTTGAGATATGTAGAGATATTCTGTATATTCTGTTAGATATAACAGTTTATTCTCCCTTGATTTATTGTATAGTTTCCTTATTTAGGTTGATCCTAATCCCAAAACTCTAGGGATTTGATTCTGTCATAGCATGTATATATATGTTTGTTGTATCTGTTATTCTTAATCAATCCAAAAATACACTTTTCAGTATTTCTATTTCAAGTCTTCACTTAGCCTCTTTAGGCTCTTACAGCTCACACTGAGACTAAGCTTCCTCCTATCTTCGTTGAGAATCTTTACAGGAGTAGAAAGATGATAGTGATCTAGCTTACATCGTACAATGTACGGATATATAGTGAGATTGGCTAGAGGTATTCTCTCTCTAAGAGTTACAAGTAAAAGATAGCAATGGAGTGAAAGAGAATATGTGAGACTACTAGAGATGCACTCAAGTGTAACTGAATCTGAGTTGAGATAGACTTGAGACTGAGTTAAGATGTAGTTGAGACGCAGAGATCTGGAAGTATTCAGTGTAGTCTCTTGAATAGTCTTGTCTTGGACTTGCTTTTTATTTCAAACACAAACTAGTCGTTTCTGCCCGTTAATAGCCGTTACAGAAGAGAGAAAGATTGCCTTTTGTTGACACTGCTCTGGTTGTTGCAATGTGCACAGTGTACTTTCCTTGAATTCTGTTACCTTTGTGAACCATGTGTCTCATGCTGAGTCTGAGTCTTAGGCTAATCTTGCATCTGAGTCTTTATCTCTGTCTTGGGCTTGTGTCTGAGTCTTATATTTTTAGCTCTTTGTAACTCTTGGTCTTGTTTCTGAAGTTGATAAAATTTTATATTTTTGACTTGCTTTGGCACTTCAGCTTTGCACTCTTAAAGGGTTGATTTCTTTTGATTGACGTTCTCTTCAGCTTGCCTTTATCAAGAAATAAGTTATCCCGCAACATAAAAGACTAAACTCTGCAACCACTTGAGCACACAGTCAGTAATAACAAGATACCTTGGATATTCATTTCTCACACAATTTACTTTTGATGATTTGGTTTCATTAAAACTCTTAGGAGTGAGTTTGTCTTAATAAAAACTATATGTCCCTTATGCAATAATTGGTTCCAAATAAATTCTTCTCTCGAATAAAAACCTCTACTCTTTTATTAATATCATATTTTGTTTTAAAACCTCCGCTCACACAACAAATACATTTACTACTCTAATAGGTTGGTCTTTTTCCTTTTTAAGGGCAATGAATATGCATCCAACAGTTTTCCCCAAATCAAAACTCTTTTTTTTCTCTGAACAGTGCACACTGCCACATCACAATTCTCACATTAAAAAATTAATGAGCACTGTAACATCCCTTAATCGCATCTCCCCCCCCCAAAAAAGTCAATCTATTTCTTTCTTCTCTTCTTGTCGCTACCATTCCTACGATCCAGAAAATACACAATTTGATCGATCAAGGAAAGAAACACTTATACACCCAGAAAAAACCTACGATCGACATAGAAACAGGAATTGAGATCTTTAAACAATAATCTAACAAAGAGGAACTATAACTTGGATTCAACTATAAAATGAAATCAAGAGCATAAGATGCATTTAAAAAAGAAAATGAAAACAAACCTGAGATTGAGGACAAGAAGCTGAGGGAGAGTGATTTCGGTGTCGTCGCACGTGATTCCTGCGCGGTGGTGCAGTGGGGCTAAATGAAGAAGCGGTTGCGCTCGCAGGGAAGAAGAGAGAAGAACGATGTATTGCTTCACTAAGAAGAAGAGAGAAAAACAATTTTCGATATCAGATACCACATCGTGAAGTGTTAAAATCCCTAATAAAGAGTTCACAAAATTTACATAAATACTATTGACTCACACTTCTCCGTGTGTTTTCAGTTTTGAAAACTAAAATCAGATAGAAAAAAACAAACTCCCTAAAGCTATTTTCCTTTTTTAGATTTTAAAAATATAACTTTTAAAATTGTTTTTAAAATTAATTTTAAAATCTGTTAATCAAACAAGTTTTTTAATATTTAAAATCTAAAAAACTAAAAACTATTTTTTAAAAAAGTAATTAAACAGGTTGTAAATGAGTGTATGAAATTACTTAGTGTCCTCATCTATTATTGTTGGAATAAACCCTCAAATTAGTTCCCGAACTAGTCATCTCTTTCCTAATTAGTCCCCAAACTAAATAAATTGCATAAGCAATTCTCGAACTTTCAAATATTCATCATTAGTCCTTTAACTTTCACATTACCCTGTCACATGGGTCCCTATTGGAGGACTAATGTGATTGATATTTAAAAGTTCGAGAACTAACTTTTATTTTTGTTTACTTTGAAAACTAATTATGCAAGAGAAATAGTGATACTTTAAGGACGAAAATGATGGTTTATTCATTATTGTTGTATAACGTATAAGTAAATGGAGAATACGTGAGCAAAAAGGGATTAAAAAAAAAACAAATGGCGTCATTTACTCAAAGTCAAGTTATATTTTTGTATGAGAAGCACATTGTTACAAATACATGTGAAGTGGGGAATAATGACAAATTGACAAATCCATTTCCTTTGGAAACATCCATGATGCAACCCAACGAAAAAGTCAATTTTTCACTTATTTGCATTCATGCAGAAGCTGAAGAGCTTGTGTTATGTCAACATCGATGAGAATTTCTCTCTCTATCTCAGAATTCTTTTGTTGTCGTGTTTTTTGCACTCTTTGTTTTTCACATATATACCTAAAAGCATGCATATATTAGTTAATAAAGTTGGAGGTTTAATGATTTTGAACTAAATCTCTTGGTCTTAGGTTCATAGACCGGAATCATGGCGCTCCAAATAGTCTCGTTAAGAAGTTGCTCCTCCATGGGCCACGGGCCGGGTTATTTCAAATGATATAGGTAAGATTAAAGAAAAGGTGCCAAGTCTAAATCATTAATCAATGTATATAGACTATAGAGTATTAATTAACTCATGATAGGTGATAAAAAAAAAAATTAACCCATGATAAAAGAATATTTATAAATTGCCTTTTGATGGCTTTGCCCCCTCCATAATTACCTCCTTTTTAACCTAACTTCTGGTCCACGTACACCCTAATTTGTACTCATTTATAGGTTTGGCTGGATGCATGCTTACTAATGCCCTTTCTTTTTCTCTAGAATCTGGTTATACATATAGATTTACTTTGATGTACCTCTCTCTTCTTTTAATATATATCTTTACATGGCTATAAAAGGTTATATATTTTATTCTCATAATTATGATAACCTTGTTTTAGCCGCATCTCAACTTAAAGAACGAGGATAATTTTTCTTAAAGAGTTTTGCTTTGAAGATCATCTAATATATTGACAACTTACCTTAAAGGATGGTCGAGTGGAGTAAGACAGAGTCAGGTATCTGACAGATCGTCCCCTTGGGAGAGGTAAAATGTAAGTACCTCTGTAAGTAAAGAACCCGTAGACTTTTCTTCACTTGTATTGGGGCATCATCCCTCACCCTAAATTTTTCTTAACCAAAATAAAAAATATATTGACAACTTAAAACATACATATATAGGTTTTTTTTACGGGTGGATTAACACTTTAATGCTGTTATATTTTTTATATTAATCACTTGTATTTTCAATAATATTTGGGGACGGTCCTTAAAAAAAACTACACGAATTATTATTGCATAAAACTTATTTTGTACGGAGAAATAGTAGATTTTATGTAGGTTGACCCATAAAAGTACAATATATAACTTTTGTTTTATTCATTGTCCTCTTTATTATTTTAATTTGATGATAAATATTAATGACCGAGTTTTAAAACAATTTTGGATGATATGCTTAGGAGTTTGGACCATACATGAGATATGGATGAGAAAAAGCACTTGAAATCAGCATTTAGCCTTATAAGTTTTCTTTCTCGCCAACCAATTAAAGTGACATTACATAATTCGATCATATCTTTGCGTTGGTGTGCATATATCTTGTTATGCGTTGGCTAACGTGTTAATTTAGTCTCGGTTTGATTTTTAATGGATACTTTTTTTTATAACACCCTAACAATTTATAAGGTTTTTTTATAAAGTTTTAGAAGTATTTATTAATTTTTCTCATTTTTATCCTTTAAAATTTATGAACTTTTATAATTTTTTAAGATTTGATTTAAGTGGAAATTAAATAGAGTTTGATTTTAAATAAAAGTAAATTTAGAAATAAAAAAATATTTTTAAAAATTAATGTATTAAAAACAGGTTTTATTAATATATATTTAAATAAAAAAAATCTAATAAATAGGACAGAAGACAGAAGGTAATAAGTAATAACAACAATAATTAATTTTATTGAAAATGATTTTAAATTACACTTGTGCATGTATTTAATTATTCATATATAATTTATTTCTAGATTTTATGATTATATCAAGATCAACTATATTTAACTATAAATTAAGGGAAATATTAATGAGTATTCTAAGGGTTAAAAAATTGAAAATAGAAAATTTTTATTGTATTATATAACTTAAAATGTTATAAATATAATTAATATTATGCTTTTTAATAAAAACATTGTGTATATGAATTTGCTATTCAATATTAAGAGGATCCAAAATCTCTCATTGTCCCACAAATTTCTTTTCTGTCCTCATTGCTTTCCTCCCAAGTTTGTTTATTTCTTGGCTTTCTCGTTTAGCATTCATTTTGCCATTAATATAAAAATATTATTTTCGTAGGATGAAACTTTAACTTCAAATAATCTGATTTCTGATAAACTAATAAGGACACATCACTTGTTTCTTTGTCAAGCTCACCAAAATGATGCCACTGACTGTGATAGTTCAATGCTCGTTTGGTTAACTTTTTGTAAATAGTAGATTGAAGCATTCAGCGCTCATGTATTGCACGTGTTTGCTGGCTGCCTAGTTGGAAAGCTACTTTTATAAAATGTAAAATGAGAATTTAATCAATGCTTAATTAAAAGTTTTTATAAAATAGATTAAGTTAATTTATAAAATTTCATAAAAATAAAAAATTTATTAATACTTTATCAAATAAATTTATTTTAATATATAATATTTTTTTTAAAATATGAGTAAAAGTTTACTATTATATAATATATTTACGAATATAATTCATATTATCTAACATTATATATGGTGATGAATATAATATAATATAATATAATATAATATAATATAATATAATATAATGATTAAATTGATTAATTTACAAATTTGACATTTGTGTCAATTGATCTTATATTTTTTTTTATTTATATATATATATGACTAAATATATAACTTTTATATATTATTTAATATTGATTTGTTTACTCACTTTTATAGTGTTTTGAATATCTTAAATTATTTTTAAGAAAAGCTTTAAATATATTTTTAATATAATGAATAGTACTTATTTTATTATTTTACTTTTATTTTTTAACTAATATTTTAAAAAAACTCATTTATATTTATCCGCGTTATATAAATACAAAAAATTGTGCCAAAATATATTGTTCCTTCCTTTTAGCTTTAGGGGTTTTCAACGTGCCAAAATCTATTGGTTGCTATGCGGACTACGGGTCAATAGAACATTTATTGAATTTGGTGTAAAATTCAATAATATGCCCCAAAATTTCATTGCAATCAATTCCAAATCTATTGCTTGCATGCTGCCAATCATACAAAGTCAGGATCCAAACTCTGTTTTCAAGTTGTAAAGCATATCGGAGGCATTAATGGAACATCTCATCTCACAACCATCCCAATTAATCTAGGCTATGGAAGTAAGCATCTCATAAAAATCCAATGAGTGATACTCCTATATACTCCCTCCGTTTTTCTTTTATACGTGTTTTTATGCTCACAAATTTGTTTATGAATAAAAAATGATATTTTCTTTTAAATTTTACCACTTTCTTAATCTGATTTTTTTTTATTTTAAATATTTATTATAAAGTTATACTCTCTACGTTTCTTTTTATTATTTATCATTTTAGAATCTCAAATTTGTTTCTACATAAGTATCATTTTTTAATTTTACCATTTTCTTTGTTTCTTTTTATTTTTTTATATTTATTATAAAGGTACGTATATCATAAATGGTCTACAAGTTTAAAGTCTTAATACATGTACTCTTTATGTTTCCAACAAAAATTTTATGGTATAGTGATAAAACAAATTCGAAAAAGGAAATTCATTTCATTGTAAAAAAGAGATATTAATAGTGTGTTTGGTTTAACTTAAAATCATGTTTTAAACCTGGATTCGGGCCAACGCCACTCTCTGTGGTGTTTGCCTGGATCCACGTTTGAAACGTGATTTTGGGGTAAACTAAACACACACTAAATGCATTAATGAGAGAAAGAGAAATGACATATTTGGAAAAAAAGAAGCTAAAAAGACATAGTTATTGCATTCATTAATCCTTGTGCAAAAACCTTAAATGACAGATAAATAAAACAGAGGGACTGCCACTCTGGTCTCGTATATAAACAAAAGTTAATTCATTCTCATTAATTAAGAATATTAGTTGAGCTAATTAATTTTTCTCAAACTTGCATAAAAAGTGAAAAACATTCACTAAACTATCATTCTTGATATTTATTGCAAAGTGAATAATTGGAAAGAAAATGTAAATTAAATAAGGATATTGTGGGAATACTAGCATTTAATAGGGTGGAGGTAATTATATTTTGTTTATATTTGAGACCAACAAATTGAAATTTTAGTTGTTTATATTTGAAATCGGAGTGGTATTATAAATGTGTTAAAAGTTCAAAATTTTAATAAATGTATTTTTTATGTTTGAAATAAAAAATTATGGTAAGCATAAAACAAATTTGAAAAAGGAATACCACCGAGCACGTGGATCAGCTGGTAAGGGGTTGTTCCAGCTTAATCAGTGGTCTTGAGTTCGAGCCCTGGGAATGCAGCTATGTTAAATACTCGGAGGGAGAGCTTTGCCGCCCATAGAGGTCCTACCCGGCTCGACAGGAGTAGAGCACCCAGCAAGATCAAAAAATAACAAAGAGCTAATACAAAGAGGAGGAGTAACCAAAACATGAATACCGAACACATCCAAATGAGCAAGATTAGCAATCATACACTACAAGAAAATTAACTTTTAGTGACAAAAATTTAGTGACCAAAAATGAATTTGTCACTAATGATATATTATTTGTAACAAAATTTTATTTTGTCACTAATAATATTTATATTAGTGACCAAATTATAAATCGTCACAATAAATGTATTAATAGTGACAAAAATCTATATGTCACAAATAATTTGTCACTAACATAAAACAATCATGATAAATTTGTATGTCTTATTATGGAATCATAGATGACGTAAAACTTATTGACTGTCTAAAAATTTATTGTGATAAAAAATTAACTTTTTCATTAATTTTATATCATATTATTGATTATTATAAAAATAACCATTTGACTTCCTTATTAGTGACAATTTTTTTTATCACTAGTGACTTGATATATTTGTGTCCTAACTAATTTATAACTAAAATTTAGTATCAACATAATATTGACAAATTATAATTTTATTATATTAGAAATGATTATAAAATAGTCGTTTACTATATTTTACTAGTGATAAATTATTCGTCACTAAATATTTGAACCATTTATGTCTATAGTAATTCGTCACAAATAATTAATATTAATATATTAGTGACGAAATGTGATTCCACATCATATTACTGTGGAAATTAAAAGAAGACATTCACTTTCTATTAATTGTAACAAGTCTCTTTTCATTAGAGATTCCAAACATCTCTAAAATAAATAGTTCCAAATGTTTAATATCACTATGTTAATTAATTTCAAACTAATATACTTGAAATTTTTTAACACAAAACACTTAAATATTTACAAGTCATATTTTTCTCATACTAATTTCAATAGATAAAAATATAATAAATTAAAAAATTTAGTTTTAAAATAGTAGATTTTTTAAATAGCCTTTTTATCTTAATTTAACTCATAATATAGAATTAAGAGATAATAAAATAAAAATTTAAAAAATCATAAAATATTTTCTTTTAACTTGAGTTGTTAGGTTTTTTTTTTACGATTAGATAAAATATTAAAAAAATATTTTATTTGAATTTAAATTTTAGGATTAGATTTTGTAAACTTTAGGATTATAGGATTTAGATTTACACCGTGACAAAAATATAGAATAGAAAAATTTTATCTTTATTGAAAGTTGTTTTTTTAGGATTAAAAGACAAAACTTTGAAAAAAATCTAAAAAGTAACAAATTCTTTATCTTGATTTAAATTTGAATTTTTAGATGAAGATAAAAAAATGAATGCAAATAATCTACACTTATTTAATTTAAATCTTATATTATTATAAAAATATTGGTGTAAAATATGAGATTACCTTTTAATTTTGTTTTAATTTATTTTTTAAAATTGTAACAAAATGTTTTCATTTTCACTTTAAAAATCTAAAATAATAATTCCTAAAGTTATCGTGTTAAATTTAAATACAAATTATTCATCTCCTAACATTTATGTATCAAATTTGAATTGAAATTTTGATTTATTTTTATCTACATATAATATTAAATTTAAACTAAAAACTATATATATCACTTAAATTTAATTTATACAATGCACCAAAAGAAATTAATTTATACATACATTAAAATATTTATTAAGTATTTTATATTTTAGCACTTTGAACCACTTGTAACAAAATGTGTTTTAATATGAGAAAAAATAGGGATAATTATACCGATTATGTGATAAGTAGTATATTTGGCAACATTGTGATGTAATCATGTAACTACTTTATGACAATGGATTGTTTTTATTTTTTGTTCCATTTTTCATTATTCATGAATCTTTCTTCTTGTTGTAGAATTTTTATTGGAATATTAAAATATTTTTATATTGGTAAATTTTAAAAATTACATAAATCAAGGTAAATTAACCGATAACCATATATATTACTTTTATTCAATGTTGCTTCAAGTGGCGGTAGACAATTGAGTTAATAATTATATAATCAAAATCTATATCCGTTAAAAAAAGTCCTACTCATATATACACATTATGACAAGAACAATAATGGAAGCACATCAATACATAGAGTATGATTTATATTAAATTATTTAAGGTTTATAAAAAAAATAAAAGACACAAAATGATAAGAAAAAGGACAAACATTACCTAATAACAAGGAAATCATTTTGATATCACATTCATAAAGTTAAATTAAAAATAAAAAATAATTAAAAGAAAAGTAACATTATTTAATATTTTTATATTATTAAATATAATATTATAGAAATTTTAAAAAGAATATTAAAAAAGTGAGACGTAGTGGTGTGAGACTATAAAATGCAAAAATATAATATATTTTAAAAGAATGTTAAATAATATATATATATATATATATATAAATTGCAAAAATATAACAAGAAACAAGCTTGGCATAGTGGTGTGAGATGTAGCAATGTTGACTGACAGCTTGAGTACTCGGGTTCGAATCCCACATCCAGCAAATTTTCAGGAATTTTATCGCAGCAATATCTAACCAAGCCATACGCGCACGCCAGCACCAGTTCAGTTCAGCGAGTCACGAGAGCATTGATTGGTACAGCCGCCAGTCCTCCGACTTAGCTGTGGGTTCGGTTTCCGGGCCAACCAGTCCGGTAATTTTTAATATATAAACTCTTAATAGTGGCGATTAAATCATCACTATTATTGTTTGTATTAGTGACAAATCATTTTTGTCACTATTATGTAGGACTATTAGTGACGATGTGTTTGTCACAATAAAAAATATTTTTAGTGACATATTAAAAATATTGTCACTAATATAATAGTGACTCGACATTTAGTGACGATCAATGACAAATTCAAATATCGCCACTAGATGTTCTTAGTGACATGTTTTCAGGTTTTCAGTGACGAATTTTACCATCATAAAAAATAACTTTTCTTGTAGTGATATCAGTGACAGAATTTGCTTCACTCCAAACATGGGAAATCAAGACCTCCCAATCTTTATTCAACAGCAAGGAAATCTGGTTCACAATGTTAGCATGCAAATGAGAAGGGGAAACACCATCCTGAATAATTTTCACAGCTATTGTTGAATCACTCTCAATTTCTTTGAAAAAGGGAGATATTAAATGCATTAATTAGAGAAAGAAAAATGACATATTTGAGAAAAAATGGACTAAAAAGACATAATTATTGCATTTCTTAATCCTTGTACAAAAATCTTAAACGTCATATAATAAAAACAAAGGGAGTATTTGCTAATCATTTTCTTAATATTAGTCGTGTTCGTATTTATATCTTTTATTTACACGCGCATTATGAAATGAGTTTAATTATTACGCATTGTCAATGTAAAAAGTTTTAATATTAATGACATTTAAATGTTATCATATCATTTAATGAATATGACATCTCATGTATTATTAAATCCATTAAATTATGTGACAACACATCATTGGATATTAACGTAAAACCTTTTTACATTTACACTGAAAGTGTATAGTTATTAAATTTTGAACAAATATAATAAATGTGTTTATTTATATTATATTAGTTGTATTTTTTCCAAATATATATCATTTATCTCTTTATTTTATTCATTAATTTTTTATTTATTATCTCTCTTATTAAGGGTCAAAATAACATAATGTAATTAATACCTTTTTAAACTTTTAAATAGAACATATGAATATAAATAAAAAATTTAGATAGGACGGATAAATAGAAATATTGAGGTAGTAATATTCTATGAAAAAAAGCATTAAAAGAAAAAAGGAAATATATTTAATATCTTAAAATATAAAGAAAATTTAAAACCTACTTCATTTGATAATTAATATGATTATTAAAACAATAATGTAAGAAGATTTGAATTTAAATATCATGTCAACAACATCTTGATACTTTAACACTGTGTTTGGTTGGGCGAGAGAAATAGGGAAGAGAAAAATAAGAAAGAGAGAAATAGGAAATAAATAAGGGTGACAAATAAGCTAGATAGATTAAAAAGTTGTTTGGTTTGAGAAAAAAATGAGAGAAATAGGGAGAGGAGAGAGTATGATGTCAAATCAAAGCGTTTGATTAATTAAAAAATAGGAGAGAGGGAGTTGTATTTTTTAGAGGACACAAATGTCCTTCATTAATCTGAAAATCTGGAATATAAAAGGACACATTCCAAAAAGGGTATATTTGTCCGCATTTATTCACGCCTGTCTCTCTCCAATTTCTCATGCCATCCATGAAGATTAATTTTTATGCGAGACCCATCCACTTGTGTCTTTCCCCTGCCTGTCTCAGTCTAACCAAACGAGGTTGAGATACTAATTTCTCCTCTATCTCTCTCACGACTTTCTCTTTACCCAATTTCACTGCAAACAAACATAGTGTAAGAGTATTTTTGACATGACATTTCAACTGATTGAAAGATAAAATTAGTAACTATAAACATAAAGTTTGTTAAAATATTTCATTTGCATTTGATAAAATAGTTTTTTAAAGTAGCTACTAGTAGTTTTTACTTTTTAACTAGTAGTTTTTAAAACACTACTCTAAGTAGTATTTCCAAATTTAAACTTTTAGTTTAAGTGACCTTTTGACCTTTTATATTTAAATTTTTTTATAAGTGCCAAATTTCAAGTTCCAATCCAATAATTAATGACGATATTATTTAATATTTTCTAGTTATCAACTAATTTTACTAAACACTTTTCAATTTATCCACTAATTAGGGTCGGTCTAGTGGTTGAAGGTTTGGGTAGTTTAACATAAGATTTAGGTTTAAACCTCATTACTTTCCTTATACACCGGAAAAAAACACTTTTCAATTTAACGAGCTAGCTTATCTACTTTCAATGAATTTATTCGTTAATTTTACCAAACACACTCTAATACTTTATAGAAAAAGACTAATTAATAAGTGTAATTACAATTTTTATTAATATAGCTTTAAAAATAAGAAAATATTCAATAAAATTTGAAATATTTAAAGCTTTATCTTTAGTTATTCGTTATTTAAAGATTTAAGTTATTAGATTTCAACTTTCAACCGTTCTCACTAATTTTATAACACATTGTGTATTGTAGAAAATGTTAATAGCTATTATTGAGATGTTTTTTTTTCACAAATTTAAAAATAATAAATATTAAATGAAAATTAAAACCTTTAAAGTTTTATTTATCATATTAATTTTGACAATATCAACCTTATAAAAATAAAAGAGAAAAGTGTATAGAAGCATAATGAACTTTTATCATTTTGTAAATAGAATAAAATTTTATTTTGTCCCGATTAATACTTAAGTCTTAAACTCTTATTATTGTTGCAATAGATTCTTGCATTAACACGAAATTAAATAATTAACAGAACTAATCTCAATCTTTTAAAATTCTGTGTTTAAAAGATTAAAATCATATTAAATAAAGTTTCATTTTTAAAAAAAAAAAAGCCCTAAACCAAAAAATACACATCATTGTGTTTCAATTTTAAAATTTCAGGTATGCTTGAAACTTATAAAATTAAAGAATAAAAAAAATGTAAACTTTTCTCCTTACTCCTTATTTTAAATGTTTTTTATATATTAAAGAAAAATGCTAAACACATTCTTTGACATACTATTTTCAACACATTATTTGTGATTGGTTGAAAGTTATGTGGATCCCACCACATTGAGAGTGAGACCCATAATTCGATGAGGCTCATGTTAATTTTAACAAATCACAAGGAGTGTGTTTGAAAGAATATTGTTAGAGTGTTTTGGTTCCATTATTTATTTATCTTGATATTAATAAAATGACCGGTTGTAAAAATAATAAGAATTTAAGGATTAATTAGGATAAAATGAAAGTTCATGTGACTATTAGACTATTTATTTATAAAAGGATAAAAGTCCATGGTTCTTCTATACTCTTTCCCCAAAATAAAATGACACAAAAATGAAAAGTTTTAATTAAAAGAAAAAATATTTATTATATTAGAAACGTAAATAAGTAATAAACAATAAATATTTTTCTTTTTAATCAAAACTTTCTATTTTTTTGTGTTCTTTTCTATAGCTCTAAGTACAATCGTATTTTTTATTCGTTTGTATTCATTATTACTAAGTGCCGTTAAAGCACTAAGTCACATACTTTGATAAAAAAATATTAAATAAAACAATAAATGCGTTTAATACTTTGTATAACAAATCAAGAGGATTATTAACGACAAAGTTGGTTCAAGTGGTATATGTTTGATTCCCTTAAACAAGATTTCGGGTTTGAGTATTGTGAATGGAAAAAATCCCCACTGCGAGAGTTAGTCCCACAAAAATATGGATGTTATACACGTAGTTAAACCAAAAAATAAGAGGATTATTAGGAATATATATCATAAAAAACATTATAACACCATCCCTCACCCTAATTTATTTAAACAAAAATAAAATCATTATAATTATTCAAGTCGATTTTATTCGTACAATTAAAAAGGAAGAAAACCAAAAGACATCTACCTGGAAAATCCGTGGCAATGTGGCATTACTATAGAATTCAAGAAATTTAGAAAAAGTACTAAAAGCTCATGGTATAAGAGGGGTGCTAGCAACACATTCTCTCCAATACACACTCCATGTGATTAATTAAAATTCATATGAGTCCCACCCAATTATATGATCCATTCCCAATGTGGTGAGACCTATGTGACTTTTAACCAATCACATGAAGTGTGTTAAAAAGAGTGTTCAAAATAAGGGAGAGAGATTATGGATTTTTTTTGTTTTAAATTTCTGCCTATTTTACAAGCACCTTATCTAATTCATCCTTTCAGACACCGACTCTTGGACCTTATTTACAACTACAATTAGGGGTGTAATCGGGTTGGGTTGGTTCGGGTTTAGGGTGACATCAAGTCCGAACCGATAGAATCATGGTGGGTTGGGTTGGATCATCGAGTCATGAACATTTTTCCTTTTTTTTAAAAAATGTGGAAGATGAAATGAAATTAAAATATAAAATGAAAAAAAGAAAAGAAATAGGGAAACATAAAATGAGATGAGCAGATGAAATAGGGTTTGGAGAACCACTGCGCAGCTTGTGTTGCCGTTGTGCCTATTTTTGTCCTCTCTAAGAAGGAAAATGAAATAAATTAATACTTCTTTTCTTGGTTTGGTTTGGTTCGGGTTCATCGGGTTCAAGATAGGCAAACCCGAGACCCGAACCGAACCACATCGGGTTTGAAAGAAAATGTCCGAACCGAACCGAAACCCGAACCGAACCGCTAAATATCCTTCGGGTTGGGTTGGGTCAATCGGGTTCGCGGGTTGGGTCGGACCCGCTTATGTGAACACAAAGGTAAGGTTTTCTCTGTTTTTTTGAAATCTCGTGTTATTGAATTCAAAAGCAGACTTGAGGCTTTATAGCCATACAACCAAATACGAAAAAAAAACTGACTCTGCACCCACTAACTCCACATATGAATTCGTGGGTGGTTTCCTAAATACATGGCACCTTATCCCTAAATAAAAGGTCATGAGTTGACCATACTAATCAAAACAGAAAAATACAATTAACCAAAAAAATAGAAACTAACGTCTAATTGCTAACATTCCCTCCCTTAAACTAGATGCAGTGGCATTTAGTTTATCTCTGAAGCTTTCAACATGCCTAACATTCTTCGCAGCTTTGAGAATTGCTCTAACTTGAGAGGCTTGGTCATTATATCAGCAACCTGAGTCTGTGAGCTACAGTAACTTAACTTGATAGTTCCATCTTTCACTAAGTCTCTTAAAAAATGGAATTTAATGTCTATATGTTTGCTCCTCCCATGAAACACTGGATTCTTTGATAATTGTATCGTGGAATTGTTGTCACAGAGAATCAGTGTGTTCTTCTGTTCTTCAAGGCTTAGCTTCTCCAACACCCTTTTAATCCAAATACATTGACACGCACAAGAGGCAGCAGCTATATACTCAGCTTCTGTGGTGGATAATGTGACCACTGGTTGTTTCTTTGAGGACCATGAGACTGCTCCAGAGCCAAATAGAAATACAAATCCAGAAGTACTTCTTCTATCATCTATATCCCCAGCAAAATCACTGTCAGAATATGCTACAATCTTTGCATTTTCCCCTTTCTTGTAGTAAATGCCTAGTTCAATTGTTCCTTTCAAGTACCTTAATATTCTTTTGGCTGCAAACCAGTGAGATTCAGTGGGACTGGACATAAACCTGCTGATCAAGCTTACTCCATACATTAAATCTGGACGAGTTGCAGTCAAATACATAAGACTGCCAACTACTTGTTTGAACAGAGTTGCATCAACCTTGGTTCCTGCATCATTTTTTGACAATCTTGTGCCTGGAACAATTGGATTCTTGACTGCATTACAGTTTTCCATGCCAAACCGTGACAACACTTCTTGAGCATATTTCCTCTGACATATGAAGATTCCACTTGAATTCTGCATAACTTCAACACCAAGAAAGTACCTCATTTTGCCTAAATCTGACATATCAAATTCTGTCATCATGGATCTTCTAAACTCATCACACATACTTCCATCATTTCCCGTATATATTAAGTCATCTACATAGAGACTTACAATTAGAATTTTACCTCCCTCCTTTGATTTTGTAAACAGTGTATGTTCACAAAGGCATCTATCAAATCCATTTCGAACAAAATAAGCGTCTATTTTGTTGTACCAAGCTCTCGGTGCTTGTTTAAGGCCATAAAGTGCCTTTTTTAATTTGTACACTTTCTCTTCTTCACCCTTTTTCACAAAACCATTTGGTTGCTGCACATAGATCTCCTCTTTAAGTTCACCATGAAGAAAGGCACTCTTCACATCTAGTTGAAACACATTCCAGCTATACTGGGCTGCTATAGCAAGTATTAAGCGAATTGTGTCAAGTCTGGCCACCGGGGCAAATACCTCCGTGTAATCCACTCCATATTGTTGCACGTACCCTTTAGCTACTAACCTGGCTTTGAACTTGTCTATTTCTCCAGTCTCTTTAAATTTGGTTTTGAAGATCCATTTGACTCCAATTGGCTTTACTCCTCTTGGCAGATCAGTCAGCTCCCAAGTCATGTTTTTCTCTATTGATTCCATCTCTTTCATCATTGCATTTCTCCACTTCTCACTCTTAACAGCTTCCTCAAATGAGATTGGGTCATCCTCGGTGACCATCATTACATGTAGGCCATTATCATCTGATAGACCTTCTCCTCTTTCATAATCTTTCATCCAAACTGGTTCTCTCCTATTCCTCCTAACCCTCCCTTCAACTGGAGTTTCATAATTAATAATATGAGAGTCATTAGGATAGGTACCTGCAGAACTATTCTCAGCATCTTCATTTTTATCCTCGGCTTCTTGAGCACCAGTACTTTCCACAACGTTTTCTTCGGACTGCTCTTCGGAATCACTCACATACTCTTCATTATCTCCCCACTCTAGAATATTCTGTTGATGTTCTTCTGCATTTTGCTTCCAATTCCAGCCTTTTTGTTCCTCAAAAACCACATCTTTGCTGATTAAAACCTTTTTGTTGATAGGATCAAACAATCGATATGCCTTTGATTCATCACTTACTCCTAGGAGAACACATTTCTTGCTTTTATCATCCAGTTTTACTCTGTGTTGATCTAGTACATGGACATGAGCCAAACATCCAAATACTCGAAAGTAATCAATAGTAGGCTTCACTCCACTCCATGCCTCTTCGGGAGTTTTGTTTTGTACGGCTACTGTAGGACTTCTGTTGAGAATATGAACACACCACCTTGCAGCTTCGGCCCAAAATATTTTAGGAACTTGTTTTTCAATCAGCATAGACCGCACCATGTTCATAATCGTTCTGTTCTTCCTCTCAGCAACTCCATTCTGCTGAGGTGTGTAGGCTGCAGTCAGTTGCCTACGTATGCCATGGCTTTTACAAAATTCACCAAATTCATTTGAAGTGAATTCACCTCCTCTGTCTGTCCTCAAACATCCAATGCTTACACCAGCTTCCTTTTCAACTAGCACCTTGAACCTTTTAAAGAGTGAAAAAGTTTCTGATTTTTCATTCAGGAAATAAAGCCAGATTTTGCGGGAGAAATCGTCTATGAAACTCAGAATATACCTCTTGTTGCTGCTTGATATTGGATTGATAGGTCCACATATGTCTGCATGCACAAGTTGAAGTTTGTTTGATGCTCTCCATAGACTTTTCCTGGGCATAGGCTTTCGGTGTTGCTTCCCAGCCAAACAGTGCGTACAGATCTCTCTTGGAACTATGACAGTAGGCAGTCCATTCACCATTTGTTTGGAGGAAAGTGTCTTCAAACCACTGTAGCTTAAGTGACCAAATCGGTTGTGCCAAAGCTGTGACCCTTCTTCTAGTTCCATCTGAAAACATGTTGAATTCAAGGGTGCCTTGGTAGCTGTTAGTACAAACATCCTATTTCCCTTCATATCTATTTCCATAATCTGTCCTCTTTCAGGATGAGAGACTTTACACTTCTCGTTCTGAATTAGTATAGACAAGCCTTTCTCTTGGAGTTGTCCTATGCTTAGCAAATTGTTCTTCAGTTCTGGAACGTAGTACACATGTGAGATTACATGTGTGACTCCATTAACATTCAACCGGACACTTCCTTTCCCCATTACAACTATTCGAGTGTCATTGCCAAGTTTTACTGCATGTCTAAAGTTCTCATCTAATTCTGAGAACCAGTCTTTGTTACCACTCATGTGGTTGCTGCACCCGGAGTCGAGAAACCATTCCTCTGTCGTTCCTTGCTTAAAATCAAGATAAGCCATTAGCAAGAGTTCATCCTCCTGATCTACCTTATCTTCCACCTCAGCATAATTTATTTTTTTCTCCCAGGTAGGACATTCATATTGAAAATGTCCAAGTTTGTGACACTTGAAACATTCAATTTCAGCTTTGTTGATTGACTGTCTCCCTCTTCCTCTGCCACGGAAAGAACCTCTTCCCCTTGCTCTTCCTCTTCCTCGTCCTCTTCCTCCCCTATCTTCATAGGTAATCTGCAGTGCCTGTTCCTCCTCTTCATGACACACCATCCTTTGCTCATGAACTAAAAGACTACTCTACAGTTCATCGATTGTCATAGTATCCAAATTGTTGGATTCTTCAATTGAGCACACAACATAATTAAATTTCGGAATCATGGACCGTAAGATTTTTGCAGCAATAATGTCCTCCCGCATGCTTTCTCCACACGCCTTCATACTTTTAGCAATTTTCAAGGTGCGGGCAAAGTATGAATTCACTGTTTCATCTTCCTTCATTTGCAGCATTTCAAATTCTCGACGCAAAGCTTGCAATTGTGCTCTTTTCACCCTTGTAGACCCTTGAAATTTTTGTTTCATAGAGTCCCAAATGTCTTTGGACGTATCATCATTGAGTATAGTATCTAAAATTTCACGATCAATGGCTTGATACAGATAGTTCTTTATCTTCAAGTCCTTCAGTTTTTGTTCTTCCATGGCCTTGAGTTCAGCTTCTGACGCAGTTGTTTTATCTGTAACAACTGAGATCCCATGCTCTACCAAATGCCAGTACTCCTTAGAGCGAAGAAAATTCTCCATGAGTTTCGCCCAATGATCATAATGTCCATCAAATCTAGGGATTGCAGGTTGCACATATTTGCTGTTGTTCGATTCTGCCATGTTTCTTCTTCTTTTCGAGGGAGTTGCTGGTCTCTTTCACTCACAGGTGCGCTCACACACTCACTCACAACTGTTTCTCTCACACTCGATAAAATTCTGGATCAGGCCCCTATGACGGAGCTCTGATACCAATTGTGAACACAAAGGTAAGGTTTTCTCTGTTTTTGTGAAATCTCGTGTTATTGAATTCAAAAGCAGACTTGAGGCTTTATAGCCATACAACCAAATACGAAAAAAAAACTGACTCTGCACCCACTAACTCCACATATGAATTCGTGGGTGGTTTCCTAAATACATGGCACCTTATCCCTAAATAAAAGGTCATGAGTTGACCATACTAATCAAAACAGAAAAATACAATTAACCAAAAAAATAGAAACTAACGTCTAATTGCTAACAGCTTACACCCCTAACTACAATTGTTAATCATTAATCTATTGTACTTAATTTCTAATGCGTAATTTTTTTTTATACAGATGTCATATTATATTTTTATACTTCATCCCTTTCATTTTATATGTTATTTAAGGTTTTTTTATAATGATTAAAAAATGCAATAACTGTTAAATAATTTAATTTACCTTAATCATAAACAGTAATTAAAATTATGGTTAATAATCTACAAACAAAAGGAAATGGTTATTTCTGCACGGCACCATTGACGGCGGGGCGCAAAATTACAACCTAAAAAGAGAATAACGATATATTTTCACGAATTTATAATTCATAATTAATACAATTCTCACCTAATTTTATGTAATCCATTAAATAATGCTTTTATTCGATCACAACTTTTTTAGTATTTACATCAAAATATTTTTTTTATATATTATTAATGTAAAAAGATTTTCTAGTGCTTTCAAGTACCACTACATTACAAATGAGTTTTAACATCTTAATAATTATCCATACTGACTCGTAGAATAAAATGGTAGTAGGAGTTTATGGAAATTGATTAAATTAATAAGAAAGAATTGAGTCGACGCAAAGTTATTGAATCAAAATATTCCTAAATTTAATTTTTTTTTTGACAGGCGAAACAACTCATCCTTAGTAATAGCTGTCAAATAATATTTGGAATCTATTAACTATAATTAACAATTAAGAAATAAACTTTTATGCACTAAATTTTTTGTCATTGAGAGATTTTTGGCCTAAATTTCACCATTGAATATGAGATTAAATTAAATGATAGTACTATAATATTGGCAATACTTTAAAATTATACTCTCTATATTATTCACATATCTTACTCAATTTGTGAAAATATCTTTGTTGAAGCTAAAAAAAGATAAAAGATAAAAAAAATATTGGATGCTTGCTGTTGAGGGAAGCAGCAAAATCCAGCAACAACACTACAGGCTTTTGGTTTTGGTATTCTTCTTAAATTCCAGTCTATAATTGTTAGTGACGAATTTGGGAGGAGAGAGAGAAGAAAAGAACAGAACAATTTTATTTTATTTTATTTAATTTTTTTTGTGTGTTTTGTTGTAACCGTTGGATCACTAGTTTTCGATCTGTACTTTGGTCGCTCGAACATAGCCATGAATGCTATAGATCCGACTGTCTGATACAACATTCGTCGCATTGTAATTGGCATTTAAGCTCTGTTTTATCTTCGAACTTGGGATCTTAAGCGCACTCTTCAAGATTCCACACTGTCTTTGAAGCAAATTGACTTTGGGAATTTGGTAAGTCAAGCCCACTTCCTAGTTCTTACTTTCCAATGCTGGATTTTGCTATCTTGCTTTCAATTTCAATGGTGGCTTAATGGTTGGTTCCTTAACTTCACTTCAATTTTGGGTTTCAATTAGCCTCCCTTTTAACTCTCAACCCCACAATTGGGATCTGTAACTTGTAAATGTTTTAGGGTTTTGAAGGGTCAATTTGGTTTTGGATATTTCTGTCTTGTGTATGAATGCTCAGGCATTGCATTTTGAATGGTACAGTTGTTCCTACATGTCACTATTTTAACATGTTCAATTCGCATAAGATATGCGGTTTTGTCATACTTAGTGTTGGGTATTTGGAGAAGCTAGCAAATGGGGAATAGAAGCTTAAAGCTTTCTGCTTCTTCTTTTTTTGGCTGAAGCTCTTGAATTTGTTGTAGGCTTGAGCTTAATTATGGATTGCTCGTTAGGGTGTACAAGGTTTTTCATTTTGGCTTGTGTGGAGAGACTTATCTGAAACTGCATTGAGTAGTGGAGATGCCACCTTCCCCAGCATTGAGATACTCTCCTGCAAGAGAGCCGAGAGAAGATGGGCACAAGCGGGGGCGCAGTCTTGAAAGTGGATTGCTTTTCCGGGAGAAAGATGATGATCTTGCTTTGTTCAATGAAATGCAGTCCAGAGAAAGAGAGAGTTTCTTGCTTCAGTCCTCAGATGACTTGGAAGACTCATTCTGTAATTTTCTTAACTGACATCAACCTAACAAGGGAATATGTCCTTTTTTGGTTGCTGTATTTGGGCGATATTCGTGCGTTTCTTACTTTTGTATTGGGTATTATTTTACAGCTACAAAGTTGAGACATTTTTCTGATGTCAACCTTGGAATTTCCATTCCTGGTCGAGGAGAAACCAGTGACTTGCTTAATGCGGATGGCGACAAGAATGACTATGACTGGTGGGTCATATTCCACATGTTTAACCTTCCTCTGTTATATACATTACGTGTTGCAATCGAATTATATAATTCTGATTCTAACCATTTGCAGCTGTCTTTATTTCACATTAACAATGCATTGATGTGGTTGGCAATAATTCAAGTTCATGTTTTTGATTCTAACTGTTTGTAATTGTCTTTATTTCACATTAATAATGCATTGTTGTGGTTGGATAATAATTTATTTATTTTTATTTATCACAAAGCTTGGAACTTTGATGTGCATCAGTTGATTTCTGGTCATCACTACTAATGTCACTGATACCCATTCATTTTAAAGGTTATTGACACCCCCGGACACACCACTGTTTCCATCATTAGATGATGAACCACCACCAACTAATGTTGCAAGTAGAGGAAGGCCTCAGAGTAAACCCATTTCCATATCAAGATCTTCGACGGTGAGCTTTTGAATCCATTTATATGTAATGCAATTATGCTTATGCAAAGTTATGCTTGTATTATTAGGAAAAAAATTCTACAAAATTTCTTTTTCTCATCTCAATAAGTGTAGTTGTGCTTATTGTTCATCTTGTGTCGGATGCCCTCGTGTTTCAGATGGAGAGAAGTTACAGAAGCAGCAGGGGAAGTGCAAGTCCAAACCGTTTAAGTCCATCCCCTCGTTCGGGATCTAGTACATTGCAATCAAGGGGAAGGCCTTCGTCAGTGCCAAATTACAGTCCAACCCCAAATTTACGGTATGCCTCTCCATCAAGAAAACCATCTCCTCCTCCAAATAAGCACATGACACCTGCTTCCAAGTCTTCCACTTCTACTCCCCGGAGGATGAGCACCGGTTTCAGTGGTTCTGTAATCTCATCGGGAGTTAGGGGAACTTCCCCAGTTAAGACAAGTCGTGGAAATTCTGCATCACCAAAGATAAGGGCATGGCAAACTAATATTCCCGGCTTCTCTTCTGAAGCTCCTCCCAATCTCCGTACTTCATTGTCTGATCGACCAGCATCGTATGTAAGAGGTTCATCTCCAGCATCCAGAAATAGTAGGGACTCTACCTCCAAATTCAGCAGGCAATCAATGTCTCCAACTGCCTCTAGGAGCAGTAGCTCTTTTCATAGTCATGACCGAGACCAATTTAGCTCACGCAGCAAAGGTTCTGTTGCATCATCTGGTGATGATGATCTAGACTCTCTACAGTCCATCCCAGTGGGTAGCTTAGACAGATTGAGTTCAAGAAAGGGTGGTTCATTTTCAACCAACAAAACTCCTGCCATTTCCAAGAAATCAGCCAGGATGGTGTCCCCGAATTCTGCTCCTAAAAGATCATTTGACTCTGCTATCCGGCAAATGGTATTTTATCATCTAACTCGCTCAAAACATTTCCTTTCTCAATTACTGTATGGTTTACTGCCAATTTGTTGGCAGGCAATAAGTGTATTTAATTTCCATTCCATTTAAGAATTAGTTCCTTTTAGGGTAGTAATCCCTGTGCCTCTGCAAACTCTCTCTCTCTCGCCACCCACTCATGCACACAAACACACTATATCTTCATTTTGTACTTTTGATGTATACCAGATTGCAAAATGGAAAGTTGACTGATTCAACTATCCTTCTGGGCTGCCAATCTTTAGTACTATATGAATTTTTTGTTCTTTGTATGCTTGATTTCTGGTGCATGTTTTCTTTCTTGTGTACGTTCATTTTTAAATTAGATTTGATTAGACACTTACTCCAAGCTAATGGCTTCTTATTAAGTCATCATTGAGTTTGTTTGGTGACCTGCTTACCCATGCACATTATAACTGAGTTTTTCCATTGGTTGACACTTGAATGAAACCTGTAGGCTGTAGTGATCTTTGTGGCAGAGAAGCCAATGTTTGGTGAACATATTAACAAGTAAAATTTGGTGTCCTATTGGGTCTACACCTGTGCAATTCTCCACGCCCCTCCCCCATTCCCTGTAACCATGATTTCTTCTCACTTTTGTTAGTTACCATTAAAATGCTATGCAGGATAGAAAAAATCCTCAGAACATGTTCAGGCCACTTTTATCAAGTGTTCCAAGTTCAACCTTTTATACTGGAAAAGCAAATTCTGCACACCGTTCCCTTGTATCTAGGAATTCCTCTGTCACAACAAGCAGCAATGCAAGCTCTGATCAAGGTACAACTTTCGCACTTGATATTGAAGGGAGTGACCATAATCAAGATGATATGGCATGTGAAACGGATAAGATATTATATCCCGATTTACATGAAGAAGTGTTTGCCTTTGATAAGATTGATGCGTTAAATGAAAACATTGAGCACGAGGTCAATCAGGAGTCAGTTGATATCCTGCAAAATGAAACCAGAGACCTGAAGACTGTTGTTGGTCTGACTGAAGCTGAGGATTCGGTTTACCATGTTCATATTGATGCTGAAGGCAATGAAAGTTCAGAAACTTCACATGTCCGAGGTGACATTTCTGAAACTGGCAGTTTTGAAAATAAAGCAATATGTTCTCATTGTGGTTGCTATTATGAGATCATTAATCAAGCTGAGAAGAATATTAGGCTTTGTCCAGAATGCATTAGGAAAACCACATCATTGAGTGTCATCATCCCTGCGACAACTTTGGCAGTATCTGAAGACTCTTCAGTGATTTCTATGAACATGCCTAAAGAAGAAAAACCATTAGCTGAAACAAACCCGTTAATGGTTGCATCTGAACTGCCTCAAGAGACTGATGCGGGTGACTTGAGGTTTCCCCTCAGTGAACGGGATTCTGAGGAATGTCAAACTTCATGCAGTGAATTAAACCAGGATCACTCACAAACCAGTACTCTTCCAAGTTCATTGATGGAGGGAGGTGAGCAGATGTCTACCAACCAGCTAGAGATGAACCAATCAGGAGCTGATTACAAGAAGCGTGATAATGAATTTGGGGATCAGCAGTTGAATCACTGTAGTGATCGCCCAAATTTGACCATGGACCCCATGGAAGGCACTGGCATATCTATATTGCTGAAAAGGTCTAGCAGCAACAAAGGACCTGTATTTCAGGGCAGGACTTTCACGGCTACTACCATATCTTATGATGATCTGTCTCTTTCAAGAGACAGTGTAAACAGCATTAGAAGTTCAAGACCTGGCAGTTATTCTGCCTCATCATCAGTTGATTTCAGCTCAAGTAGGCAGACAGAGTTTCGTGTGCAAAGGCAGTTGAGTGGAAGGAAATTGGAAGCGGACTGTGGATACGACTTAAGGATTAAACCTCCAACTCCAAGCACCGGTTCATCTTTCTCTGGAACTTCAAACCAATCTCATCGTGAATTAGGTCATACAACTCAAGAAATTTCTGGCAATAAAGAATGTGGCTTTGTGGAGGAGGTACCCCAAATTCTCCAAGAAATGCAAGCTTCAGGAAATACAGGGACAGATGTAATTGATGCTTCTTCTATCGATTCAAGTGTTATTGAGGAAGATAAATTTGAATATGATGATAGAGGTAGAGTAAATAATGCTTGCAGCTCAGAATTTTCGAGTCAGGCTGCTGGGGTTCAGTCTGATGACAATTTAGTGACATCGTTTCCAAATCTTGGGGATTGTATTTCATATGAAAATGTTGAAGACCATCCAAATAATGCAAGCAGTGTCTCAAATACAGAAACATCAGTTAAGATTCCAGAGTTATCCTGTCATGAGAAACATGATGTGCAGAGTTCTAATGTTAATGAACAGGATGCTATGGGTACTACCAACTGTTCTACAATTACAGAATCAGAAATAGAGAGGGAAAACTATTGTGAGAATAATACTGACATGGCAAATGATGATCAGTCCCTGGTATCAAAGAGTGCCCTTGATGAATTTCAGGAACCTTCTGCTCAAAATCCTTCCAATGATTGTCATACTGCTTCTGTTTCAGATCTCAATGCCTCTGAGTCCCCTGGCATTGGTATGATATTTACTGTGTTGAAATTTCAAATGAAAGATATTACTGATAACCTTTTAGATGAGAATGTTAGGGCCTGTTTGGTTTACATTTTCTTTTCCTGTTTCCATTTTCTGTTTTCATTCTGTTTCCAGTTTTCTGATATTTTACAAAGAAAAAACTGGAAATGCTGAAAACAACCAATTTTTGTTTCTAGCATTTCCAGTTTTTCCTTTGTAAAATTCCAGAAAACAGGAAATAGAAAATGGAAACAGGAAATGAAAATACAAACCAAACAGGCCCTTAGCTTCTCACTATTCCTCCTCCCATTTATACATCCAGCATACATTGCATAAATTTTTGAGCAATTTTTTGAGATACCAAAATTTATAGGATGACAATCTAATCTTGGTAAATCTGCTTCATCTGGTGCTAATGGTGCGCTACTGAAATTTAGTATTGATTTCTGAGAGATGGCTAGGATATTCTGAGAGATTGTTTCTTGATTCATCTTCTGCAGTGTAAACAGTGATATATGCTTACATTTGTGGAGGCAATATATTACTTTAGTTTCTAACTTGTCTGTTAAGCATAAGAATTCTTGTGGTGTTTTATGCTACTTTCTTAATATAAAAGATAATTGTATGGGTCTTTGATGATAAATGCAATTTTATTTTACTATCATTTTGTTGAGGATTCCACAAGCAATGATATCCTTTAATTTTTTATTGTTGGGGGAGCCTTAACTTAATATGAATTTTGTGGACTCTATGAACATTGTGTCTTTGGTGCATGTAATCTATTTTATCCACTGAAACTTTCTTTGGAGAAAATTAGTACATGACCAATTTCTAACAGTTCTCTGATACTTTATGCCAGAGGGATCAACAGTTACAGTAGAGTGTCAAGGTGCAGGCTACACTAGAAGCCTGACACTTGAAGAGGCAACAGATACAATTCTTTTTTGCAGTTCTATCATCCATGATCTTGCATATCAGGCTGCAACAATAGCAATGGAAAAGGAAAGTTCTGAGCCATTGGAAGGTTCTGAACCAACAGTGACTTTAGTGGGGGAACCCATTTCTGATAAAAAGGATACTCGCAATCGCAGCCGACCTGTCAGCAAGTGCACGTTAAAATCCCAGAAGATCAGACAGAGGAGGGTAGAAACTGTTGTCAAAACCCCTTCTGGAAAGACTGAGAATGATGAAAATATTGATGAGTCATTCACACAAAATGTTGGGCTTCCTAACAAGGTAGATAGTATGAAGCCCCCAAAGCTTGAATCAAAGTGCAATTGCATCATAATGTGAGAGTGCAATGTTCAAGTTGTGCTTGCTTGCAGGTTTATGGTTTTAAGTTTGAATGCTGTTTGGGGATAATAGCCATTGCCAATTGGTTTATGTTGGTACCTATATATTCTGTAACAAATGCCACGTTGTGTTTGACATAATTGTAAAGTAATTTTTTGTTTTTTTCTCTTCCTTTTTTGTTGGTAGGCCATTGGTTAGAGGCATTTTGGAGGATTGTGATGTGCACCCTCCACTTGCTGCATTCTTGTTTGGTATTTTATTCTCAGTTAAGTGATCCAGCAAAAGAAGTGTGAAGTAGAAAAGCAATTTTAAATTTTTTGCTTTTAGAGTTTTTTATCATTATTTTTAGCTTCATTTTCTGTTTAAACAATTATTCAGTAATGCATTTGAGAAGTTGGTAATTAATGGTTTCCAGTACCATAGGCAACAACGAATCTTCTTGCTGGATCTCAAATTATCAATTCTTTTAATTTTTTTTATGTATGTATTAGGCGCCTGGCTCTTTATCTGAAATATTTCATTTTTGTTATGTAGATCTTTGTGGTTTCATGAATTTTGCGTGTTTGTTGGGCAGGAAAAGCTATGCCCATTTTATCTCTCCAGTTTTTTTTTTTTTTTCAAAAATTGGATGAGATCTCGGCCGTCCAAATTTTTACCGGCTAGATTAAAAAAACAAAAATTGGAGAGTGTGAACATGCATATATTTATGAGTTTAATATATATACATTGTTGGTGTAAAGAAATTTTACACATGCATCCAATGATGTACTATCATATCATTTATTAAATTTAATAACATATAAGGTGTCACATTCATTAAATTATATGATGATACACAACTAAATATATGTGTAAGTAAAACTTCTTTACATGTATATTAATTAAATTCTATTTTTTTATATCAAGTTTGGTAATATGAATGCTTGTAGACATGATGACTCCGCTTGATCCCTCTTTTTCTCTGAAAGGAGGGGGAAAAATCAACTGATAGATTGCAATTAATGCTTGTTATTTACATTGTCAATCATGATTGATTGCCTAATCATTAACAACAGTTGATGTACTTATGTTGCTTGGGTTTGTAACTTTATGATTTAATCACACCTTCCAGGACAAAAAAAAAAGGACATGACTTTGGGATGTCCTTTTCCTGTTGTCTCTGGAACACTTGGTGCAGGACCTAATGTGTTTGATGCATCTTAAAGTGCATACATGCTATTTATGCAGAACACAAAAAGGTGAAAATCTAGAGATATACAATCTGGTTCAGCTAGAAGAACACACGTACACGTTTATTCACTATTGCATTTTTCTTTTCTTGCAAAAGAAACAGATCCAAGAAGTATCAACCATCCCTGTCCCAACACATCTTCTATCTTTTAGGATTCTTTCATGTTTACCTTCCCCGTATTACATGTCATGTTCCCCTTAATCTTACCTCGTTGAGCTGGGTTTGATTGAAGTTGCTCATGAAGAAATGGAGTCATCCATATTTCAACTTTTTTTTTTTTTTGACCCATTATTGAGATATTGTTAACCGAAAGTCCTCATGTTAGAAATTTTAATTTCTAATACATTAAGATGGACTACATATTATTTATAATATTTATTTTCACTATGAAGTTGGCTGGATGTCTCTAGAAGGGGGTTGAATAGAGACTTTTAAAAATTTGTTCCTGAAAAATCTTAAGATCAAGCTGAGACTTGTTCTCAAGTTTAATAACTTGGAAGCTCAAGAAAGTTAGATAAGATGTTATCTCAACTCAGTATGGTTATTTTGCAAGTGTGAGTCTCAGTGGTTAAGATTCAGTATTTTAGTCAAATGTAATTTGTTTTTAAGCAGATACGTCTTCAGGTATTAAAATGTGCAATATAAATAAAGAGATAAGGAGAAGAGATGCACACTGATTTATCCCGATTCACCCACTCCTTGGGCTACGTCCAATCCTCACAACTTGTGAGATTTCCACTATTGACAACCTTGTCAAATACAAGTATTCTTGTTGCCTCTTTAGGCTCACCCTCACACCAAGCTTAGGCTCTCCTACTTTGGTTGTGAAACAAATATTCTTCACCAGGCCTCTTCAGGCTTCTTACAACTCACACTGAGACTAGGCTCCCTCCTATCTCAGCTGAGACAACTTACAAAGATTTGATAGAATGATGAAGGTCTAGCTTACAACATACAAAGTATGGATATACAGTGTGATTTGCTAGGAGTATTCTCTTTACAAATGTAAGGAAATTTATGATCTTGAAAGAGAATATATGAGACTACCGAATGTGTTCTCAAGCTGAGACTGGATCTGAGATGAGAAGGACTTGAGACTGACTTGAGATGTGATTGAGATGCAAAGATTTTCAATATACACGTAGTCTCTCTCTCCTTTACTGTTGACTCTGGTACTTATTTCAAATGAAAACTAGCTGTTATGTGGTCGTTTGTGACCGTTGCTGAGAGAGAAGAGTTTCCTGCCAAAAAGCTTATGTGCTTTCTACCTAATGTCAGCGTGTGCAGTGTCCTTGTCTTGACTCTTGTTGACTCCTTGTACCTTGTGTCTTTAGGCTGAGTCTGAGTCTTAGGCTTTGTCCTATGGCAGTTATTGCATTTGAGTTTTGGTCTCAGTCTTGGGCTCTCATCTGAGTCTCAGTTCTTCTATTAAAGCTTGCGTCTGAGTCTCGGTCTTGCATCTAAGTGATAAGTGTAAAATTAGCTTTATTTTCCTATAGTTTTTATTACACTTATCAAGGTTAAAATAGTAATTTATGCCCCAAATTATCCCTTTTTATTAATATTTATAATAATTGTAATTATTTGGTTTAAATTTGAATATGATGTTATTTTAAATAGAAATCTGTTGTTTTATGCAGATTTACAGAAGATTTGGAATGAGAGAGAAAATAGCATCAGAAAAGAGATTATTTGCAGATTCAGAGTTTAAATAAAGACCAAATAAAGAGGAGATTAACAGTTAGTTAATCAGAGAATCTTGTGGATAACTCCTCCAATTCAAATCCAAACCAATTAAATACAAAAACAATTCAGAAAAAGGGAAAAAGGAAAACCAGATAAGCCAATGCAAGATCAGAAAGAGATCCAGAAGTTAGATCAGGATCTGAAGGAAATCAGCAACGCGTGACACGCTCCACCTGCGCTAAGCGCATGTGGAGCGCAGCCTCAGATTGATCAGGCTCCACCTGCACTAAGCGCAAGTGGAGCGCAACAACAGATTAGTTGCGCTTCATGCGCGCTAAGCGTATATGAAGCGCAGGACGCGCAACAGCCTTTAAACCTAGATCTAGATTGACTTCTTGGAGCAGAATTAGGGTTTTCCCACTCTATAAATAGGGCCTTTTGCATAGATCAGAGATATACAGATACAGAGAGAGTAGTTCTAGGATTGAGAAAGGTGACAGATTTCTCAGTGGTTTGTAATGGCTACCATGAGTAGCTAAGCTCTCCAGTAGGATTTGATGTAGTGGATTCAATCCCCAAGTGTATAAGAATTCTCTTCTTTTTAATTATGATTCTCTATTTGTAATTTATCGGTATCTTTATGCTGTTTGTAATGCATCGCCTCCGCGCGTGCGCCAGGGTGGTAGGCTAGTGCTTTGGATACAAAAAGTGGAACTCCGGCTAGTATTAGAGTTAGGTGAGCATAGAGCTGTCTATGAAGCTTAATCTCCAATTGCTGAAGATACTCGTTTGGTTCATATCGTACTATCGTTCTTCGCTGCGATTGAAGCGTTTGGTGAGTGACACACCCCTTCATAGTTGTTCGATGGGAAGGTATGAATTAAATTGATAGCGCTGATTGCAAAATATGGGGAATGTTCGGGGTCGCCAAACCACTTTGAATGCCTGTAGAGAATAACTTTTGGCGTTTAATTATGATGTCATAGGGGAATTTGCGGGTACGATAATTGCCGGGCATGCCTTATAATTATTGTAGTTAGACAATGCTAAGGTAATTACAAGTATAATCATAATTAAAAGAAGGGATTCGCATACACGAGGGGGGAGATGAAACGAAGTCAAATCCTAATCCAAAGTATCCTTCTCTCATCTCGTTTATCTGTTACTATTTATTATTCTGCATACAATCAATCCTTTTTATAAAATTGTTTTTATTGAAAATACTTTCGCTATCACTCTACAAATTAAAACCGCTCCCTGTGGATACGATATCTTACTTACTCTATAATTGCTGGACTTTTGGTACACTTGCCAGGAATCCATCAAGTTTTTGGCGTCGTTGCCGGGGAGCGGTGTCTCAATTTGTATAGTTTTAGGAGGTCATATTTTCAAATTTTTATTTTTAATTTTAATTTTTGTATTTTTTTATATATTTTTATTATTAAATAAAAAAATATATACTTATCCGTTATCTCATCATATTTCTAGCTTCTTTTTTTATGCTTTTAAGAAGCCAGGTGTCTCCAAAGCAATTTATTTTTGATCCAGAAATCGAGAGGACAACCAGGAAGAATAGAAGTCAAAGAAGAAGAAGGAGGATAATAGCAGACGAGCGTCAAGATATGGCAGGAGTACAACACAGAAGGACTTTAGGGGATTATGTCAGAAATCAAAGCCCTCGCTATCACTCCAGCATTGTGCTACCCACAACTGCAAAGACCTTGGAGTTGAAAGCTGCTCATCTCAACCTCATAAATGCAAATCAATTCGCAGGATTGGATCATGAGGATCCACATAATCATCTTTCTAATTTTTATGAATTGATAGGAACTATGGGATTTGAAGAGGGAGACTTAGAATCCATTTACTTACGTCTTTTTCCTTTCTCTTTGATAGGTAAAGCAAAAGAATGGTTGAAGTCTCATTCAAATCAAAGCTTGCATTCTTGGGGAATTATGGAAGAAAAGTTCTTAAACAGATTCTTTCCAGCCGGAAAGCACATCCAAGAAAAAGCAGAAATATCCACTTTCATGCAAGGAGCAAATGAACCACTCTGTGAAGCCTGAGAAAGATACAAGACCCTGCTGAGAAAATGCCCGAATCATGGTTACGACGATATTGCCCAATTGAATATCTTTTGCAAAGGACTCAGACCAGATTCCAAATCCTTCATTGACGCTTCAGCAGGAGGGACTATCTTGTCCGTGGAACCAGAAAGAGCTGTGATGATCATTGAAAACATGGCTCATAATGACCAACAGGCTCAACATGGAAGGCAACCAGTACAGATGCAAGCAAAGGGAATGCTAGAGCTCAATTCTAATGATGCCATTTTAGCTGAACAAAAATTGCTCAAGAGGCAACTAGAGGCACTTACAAAATCTTTGGAAGCACTCCCTCAGCAACTAAAGGCCATCCATACTCAACCAATTCAGACCCAACCAATGAACTGTGACTTCTATGGAGGAGACCATCCAAATGGTCAATGCTCTTTTCAAGAGACACAAACAGAACAGGTCAACTTCATGGGAAATCAGAGGGGGCAAGGAAGTTTCTCCAACAACAACAATTACTATTCTCAAGGATGGAGGAACAACCAAACCAATTCTGGATGGGGTCAGAATGGTGGGAATAGGCAGACTCCTTACCAGCAGCAACAACCTTCAGTGAATGACAAGATTTCTAGGTTGGAGGAAAGTATTGATGCATTGATATAAGGATTTGAGGGGTACAAAAAGAGCAATGATGCATCGCTCAAGGCGTTGGAACATCAAGTAGGCCAGTTAGCACAAGACATGGGAGAATTCAGGAAGAGCCACTTTTCAGCACATACTCTTACCAACCCCAAGGAACAGTGTCATTTGATTGCTACTGATGGCAACCAGTCAGAAGATAGTGAGGTGGATGAGGACATTGTCCTAGAGGAACAGTCATCCCAAGAAGAAAAAGTCCATGAACCATGTGAGACAGAAGAAAGCCAAGGGGCAGTAACAGATGAAGAGGAGAAGAATGTATCCAATGAGGTTGTTATCACAGAAAAAGCGCTTGACCCAGGTAAGTTCACTATCCCATTAAATATTGAGAATTTACCTACCACTCATGCTTTATTGGATCTTGGAGCGAGCATCAATTTGATGCCGCTTACGTATTTTAACAAGTTGAGTGATGTGAAGGTCAAGCCTGTTGATGTAGAATTACTGTTTGCAAATAAGTCTACTCAAAGCCCTTATGGGACAATAGAAGATTTGCCTGTTCGAGTGGACAAGTTTGTTTATTCAGTAGATTTCATCATTGCAAAAACAGAAGAAGTGGACATTGATGTCCCCCTCATATTGGGAGATCTTTTATGAAGTCTGCCAAACTAATTGTTGATATTGATAAAGGGGAGTACCGAGTAAGTTCTAATGATGAAAGTATCACCTTTCATATTGATAAAGGGAGCCCCATGATCGTGCAACCTCCACAACAAATTGAAAAAGATCCTACTGATGGGATCTATCAATTCCAAGCAAAGCTGCAGAAAGACAAAACGAAAGAGGTCTTGATTAAAAATCAAGAAACAAAAAAGAAAAAGAGGGTTTCCAACTTTCTGATGAAACCAAGAATGAGGGTAAAGCAGCCAGAAAATGTTTGGGGGTTCGAGAAGAGGAAAAGAACAATATCAACCACTGAAGGAGAAGGCAGAGAAGAAGAAACAAGTAACAAGTGGATTGGAGGATGGGAGTTTACAGGAAGGAATGGCACAGAATCAACCATCATCCTCCAATTGAGGCCACCATGAAAACACCAAAAAGAACCAGGCGTCGAGCTAGAAGACGTTAAACAAGCGCTTCCTAGGAGGCAACCCAACAATTTTTTTTATTTTGTTATTTTATTTATTTATTTATTGAGTCTTTACTTGTGTAGATGAGGAAAAGGTATAATAAAGGGTAAAATGAATGAAAACAGTAAAAAGGAAGAAAAACTAGGCACGTACGCTTTAATTGCGCTTAGCGCATATAAAAGTGCACTCACGCTTCTTATGTGCTCAGCGCGTAGTGAAGCGTGAGCGCATCGTTTGGTCTCCCTGGAGACACGCGCTGCACCCAAGCTAAGCGCAGGTGCAGCGCATCTGCGCGCTCAGCTTATTAAAATGAGGGAAGTTACTAAAATTTTCAAATTTCAAAATCCTTCCCTGATTCTCTGAGATCCTAACTACCATTTTTGCTGTTTTTTCTCACATACCCCTACTTTTACCATTTCTGAGGCTATACCAGGTATGTTTCTTGTATTTTAAACCTTTTGCACTGATTGAAATTTTGATTTGAGTCCTTATTTTTTTTAGAAAATTTGGGGGTAGAGACTTAGGCTTTTAAGACACTTTAGGATAGAAATATTTGTTTAGAAAAGCCTTAAGTTTAGTATGCATGCCGCTAGGAACTTATTTAGAACTTATTTGGCATGTTAGGTGGTAGTTTTTGGAATGCTCAATGGTTTATTGCAAATTATTTATTTTTTGGTACATGGTTGCTTTAATAAAATGTATGATACTTTTACATGACCAAAATAAAAATAATTGTGCCTTCATGCATGTTTTCTAATAACATGATTTTTTAGCATTAATATTTGTTACCTACTCTTTTTTTTGTTAAATAATTAATTAGGGCTTGCTTTAATTGATCATTTTGGCATGTCTTAATAAATTAATTAATTAATAAAGAGGTAATTTTAAAATCAATAATTTGTGCAAGTGCTTGATTTAATGATTATCTTAATTATTGATTTAAATTGGCCATTTAGTTCAATAAATTTTGAATAATCTATTATTGTTGCATAAATAATTTTTGGTAACAAATATTGCAGATGACACGTACCAAGATTGTTAGCAGAGCTGGTACATCTAGGAGTGGTGCCCAAAGAGGCAAGAGATCCCGCCAGGCACCACAGGAGGATGCTGACTTTGATCCTCACAGGTTTCGGGATGCCAAGACTGTAGAAGCTTACAGTGCCATCCAAGACTGTAACTTCATCATAGAGAGACCTGTCAGACTCCTACCAGATGAGTTTGAGGAGTTCAGAGCAGAGATCCACAGGAGGAACTGGGTGCGCCTCAGCAGCCCAAACAACCACTTTGATCCTACTGTGGTGAGGGAGTTTTATGCCAATGCCCATGGACCAGATAGAGTATCATATGTGAGGGGCATGGAGATTAGGCTTGATTTTGACGCAATTAATGCCCTACTACAGTATCTGACACCCATGGATAGAGACTTAATGGAGTGCCAGTATTACCTCCGAATGAGAGAGGTGGGGATTAGTGGTTATGATCCTATGGATTTGGCGGCTACCCAGACTTTATGCTTACCAGGGCATTCCTTTGAAAGGAATGCATCAGGACAGGCTGCTCGCATCTATAGGCAGCACATGAAGGCCATAGTGAGGATGTGGACTGTGCTAATCCTCGCAAATGTCAGCCCCACCAACCCTGTCTCTGATATTCAGATGCCAGTGGCACACCTTATTCATACCATCCTCACAGACAACGACATAGATATATCCAGGGTCATCACCCAGAAGATAGAAGATTTTATTTCCACCATCTCACGCCGCACTGCCACCACCAGGATCAGTTTAGGCTTCCCCGCACTTATCACTGCCCTTTGCAGATCTAGGGGTGTGGATGTGAACCCCTCGGTTCGCATCCACAACCCTATGACTCGGGGATATATTGAGGCCTACTGTATGCCTTATGAGGAGGAGGATGAGGAGCAGCAGCAGGCACCACCACCACCTCCAACACTAGCAGAAGACCTAGTACTTCATCAGCATCTCTTTGCCCAGCTTACCTCCATCCATAGGGGCCAGGTTCATCTGCAGGAGTATCTATACTCCATTAGGCCTGACCCCTACCCAGGCATGACACCTGAACAGTTCGGAGAGTATCTTCAGTGGCCTGGGGACAGGCCTATTCCTCCAGAGGGGGGTGGAGCAGCAGCTGCTGATGATGATCACGTGGAGCAGGACCACCAGGACCATTGACATTTTTTTTATTTGGTGCTTTTCTTTTCTTTTTCCTTATTTTCCTTATTTTTCTTTTATTTTATTTTATTTTTCTTTTGGAATGTACTGTATACATTTACGCTGACATATTTATGCAGCAATATATTCCCGCATTTTATTTTTTTAGGATTTAGGATTTAGGAAATAAAAGGAAAATTTTTCAAAATTTCTGAAATTAGGCAGCTTAACTAACCAGATTAGGAAAGAAAAAAGGTCTTGTGATTAATTCCATAATCAATTAAGATTAGGATGCTTCATATGAGAATCTATCAGGGTAGTTAATTAAAATCAATAAATGCTTTATCAAGGAATTTAGCCAAGTAACCGGTAAGTTGAGAGCCCAAACACTGAATTGAGAGTTTTTCACCGCTGTCTGTCAACTTTTATTGATTGAGTTTTTGGATCTTATAATGTTTATGGAAAATATGGAAATGACAAAGGCAATTTTTGTTTTTCAATATATCTGCTCAGTGCCAAAAAGCCAACCTCTGATATAATTTTTCCAATTTTTGATAACCCATTTTGAGCCTTAGTTGATTATTCTTGTTCACCCAAGCCAAAATAAATATATATATCCTGTCCCTTACACATTTGGGATAGAGATCAAGGTGGCAAGTGAAAATAATGGGAAGAAAAGGTTGAAAATCCAAAGAGCAGGTACAGAGAAACAAAAAGAAAAAGAAGATCACTCCCCCTAAAATCAAAAAAGAAAAAGTTAAGTTGGGGGGAGTGCATCTTCAAACATGGAAAGAGGCCTGCAAAGAAGTGAAATAAATCAAGAAAGAGATGGTGGAAGGAGAGAAATCCAAGAAAAGCAACATTCAAAGATGCTCTCTATTCTAGATGTTCATTTATCAAGAAAAACCATAAATTCTTGATAGCCCAGCCTCATTACAACCTTGAAAAGACCTTTTGATCCATATTAACCATGAACATGCTTAGGAACTAGAAACGACTATCAATCTTAGTTGTTCTGCTGTGGTGAAAGTATTGAGGGAAACAATACCCGTGAGCATGAGTGAAATTCCTTGGTTTATTGTTTATTGCTTTAATTGCTACTCTTGAGAAAGTTCAACTTGCTGAGTGTGTTCTAGTTGTGGTTGAGTAATGGTAATATCTCTTGATTTTAATTTTTTCTGGTATTTGGAAAGTGACTTCTGCCTAATAAAGAGGTAATGAAAAATTTTCCTTGTAGTTGTTTTGAGAATTGTATACAAGGGTGATTTGAAATTTGATTGCAAAAGGTGTCTTGCTTGAGGACAAGCAAGAAATTAAGTTGGGGGGTATTTGATAAGTGTAAAATTAGCGTTATTTTCCTATAGTTTTTATTACATTTATCAAGGTTAAAATAGTAATTTATGCCCCGAATTATCCCTTTTTATTAATATTTATAATAATTGTAATTATTTGGTTTAAATTTGAATATGATTCTATTTTAAATAGAAATCTGTTGTTTTATGCAGATTTGTAGAAGATTTGGAATGAGAGAGAAAATAACATCAGAAAGGAGATTATTTTCAGATTCAGAGTTTAAATAAAGACCAAATAAAGAGGAGATTAACAGTTAGTTAATCAGAGAATCTTGTGGATAACTCCTCCAATTCAAATCCAAACCAATTAAATACAAAAACAATTCAGAAAAAGGGAAAAAGGAAAACCAGATAAGCAAAGGCAAGATCAGAAAGAGATCCAGAAGTTAGATCAGGATCCGAAGGAAATCAGCAACGCGTGACACGCTCCACCTGCGCTAAGTGCATGTGGAGCGCAGCCTCAGATTGATCAGGCTCCACCTGCGCTAAGTGCAAGTGGAGCGCAGCAATAGATTAGTTGCGCTTCATGCGCGCTAAGCGTATATGAAGCGCAGGACGCGCAACAGCCTTTAAACCTAGATCTAGATTGACTTCTTGGAGCAGAATTAGGGTTTTCCCACTCTATAAATAGGGCCTTTTGCATAGATCAGAGATATACAGATACAGAGAGAGAGAGTAGTTCTAGGATTGAGAAAGGTGACAGATTTCTCAGTGGTTTGTAATGGCTACCATGAGTAGCTAAGCTCTCCAGTAGGATTTGATGTAGTGGATTCAATCCCCAAGTGTATAAGAATTCTCTTCTTTTTAATTATGATTCTCTATTTGTAATTTATCGGTATCTTTATGCTGTTTTTAATGCATCGCCTCTGCGCGTCCGCCGGGGTGGTAGGCTAGTGCTCTGGATACAAAAAGTGGAACTCCGGCTAGTATTAGAGTTAGGTGAGCATAGAGCTGTCTATGAAGCTTAATCTCCAATTGCTGAAGATACTCGTTTGGTTCATATCGTACTATCGTTCTTCGCTGCGATTGAAGCGTTTGGTGAGTGACACACCCCTTCATAGTTGTTCGATGGAAAGGTATGAATTAAATTGATAGCGCTGATTGCAAAATATGGGGAATGTTCGGGGTCGCCAAGCCACTTTGAATGCCTGTAGAGAATAGCTTTTGGCGTTTAATTATGATGTTATAGGTGAATTTGCGGGTATGATAATTGCCAGGCATGCCTTATAATTATTGTAGTTAGACAATGCTAAGGTAATTACAAGTATAATCATAATTAAAAGAAGGGATTCACATACACGAGGGGGGAAATGAAACAAAGTCAAATCCTAATCCAAAGTATCATTCTCTCATCTCGTTTATCTGTTACTATTTATTATTCTGCATACAATCAATCCTTTTTATAAAATCGTTTTTATTGAAAATACGATCGCTATCACTCTACAAATTAAAACCGCTCCCTGTGGATACGATATCTTACTTACTCTATAACTGCTGGACTTTTGGTACACTTGCCAGGAATCCATCACTGAGTTGTGTATCTGAGTCTAACTCTTTGTTTGAGTCTGACTTTGGATCTCATTTGCTCAGCAGCTCTTGTTCTTGTTTTTATCTTGACAATTCTTGTTCTGGATTTATACGTTGCATGATTCAAAGAATGATTTTGAGCTGATTTATGTCTTTGGCATCATCTTAACATAAGAGATTCATCCTGCAAATTTGAAGTCTAAAATTCTGCCAACACTTGAGCAAACAGTTAGTAATAACAAGACACATGATACTTTGCTTTTTATGATCTCTTTCCTTTGATGGTTTGACTTCATTAAAAACACTAGGAGTGAGTTGTCTTAACAAACTATTTACGTTTTGATGAGTTTAATATAAGTAATCCATTTTAATGAACATTGGAAAATTAATATGGATTTAATGAGTTAAAACCTAAGTTTGACCATCTAGAGGATTATGAGAACCCTAATAGGTTTATAATCAATAAGTATGACCATGGTCCCCAATATACCAAATCATAATTACGTCTCTCATTCTCCCCCATCAAAATAGAAATATCAAGTCTCATACGAGGAAATTGATAATTTGGTGGAGGAAGATCATTATACCAAAGGTTGATGACTATTTTTTAGATTTCACGACAATTTTTAGTCAATTCTAATGGATCTAGATATTTTTCAAAGCTTAAGAACCTCAATAATTTGACATAATGTATCTTGTAGTTATTTGTTAATTTATAAAATTTCAACAAGTGGTATCAGAACCGATATTATTGTTAGTTTATTGAGATTTATGTTTATGAATGACGTCGATCAAACTTTTTTTCAGAGTTCGATAAAAATTTATTCATATAAAAGCATTGTTTTTTCTTGTCTTTTAATGCCGTCAGTTTGCATGTTGTTCTACAAAAGCATTAGTACTTATATATAAAAAGAAATTGAAATGGTGTAAGTGTTAGGGTGGCTTTTTTTTTTATTTTTCCTTTTACATCCTATGCGTCAAGGGACCTGTGATCTAGTTTCTATTGTTTCTTTTGAAGGTATTTAAGCTTTTGTACATCAAAATTGTTGATACATATTAAGTAGGCTTATTAATTCTCCATGGAATTTATTACCGGATAATTTTATAATATATATATATATATATATATATATATATAGATCTTCGTAAACATTATCCCCAACTGTTATTTGTCGTGATATGTTTGAGTGTAAATTTGGTAGATTCTGGACCCTATTTATTTGCATTTGTCTGGTAATTTTTCAATCGAATTGGTTGACGTAATATATTGCTAAAGCAAACTCTATTATAGAAATTGATTTAGTCTCTGTTTGGTTACCAGATGGGCACAATGCAAAATCAATTTCACAAAATTGATTTTAAATCACTTTCGTCTAACATGCTTCGTAAAGTGTGTGTCGGTGATTACCAACCATTGATTATAGAATCAATTCCACTCAACTATAATCGAGAGGAGCACTTAATTAAAATTACATGGATGCTAGTATGAGATTATTTATGCAAATTGTGCTCGGCCTAAAGGAAGACACAATTTGGCCAAATAATAGCATACCTATGATGATAAATATGTGATGATTACAAAGTTATTTTCATGTGAATAATAGTCGATCCAAAGAAATACGATTGTTTGACAAAATTAATTGTCAATATTTCATCATTGCATTGAGAATATCGCTTGCAAATTAATTTTATGTCCAAAGACTGTGAATTGATATTGTGCTCGATATCTTTTGATGGGTCTATTATGTGAATTATCTGCACAAGTTTTGTTATTTTTTAGTGAACATATTAATTTCATTTGTTCTCTTCAAATCTTTGTTACTAGTTTTGTGAATGTTTCTGCTCTAGTGAATAGTATCCCAATGTTGAATGGGATGAATTTTAAGATCTGAAATGAAGAGATAATTCTGGGTTGTATGGATTTGGATCTTGCACTTTAGAATGAGAAACCCTCTCCCACTCTGAAACATTCTAAAGAAGATAAAATTGAGAAGTGGGAACGCTTTCACCGAATATGCTTAATGATCATGAAGTGATCCATTCAAAAAGCATTTCGAGGCTCTATTTTTTTAGAGTAAGTGCAAAGGGTTTCCTAGAAGCCATTAAGCAATGACTTTCTAAGAATGAGAAAGCTGAAGCAAGCAATTTGCTATCCAAGCTTATCTCTATGAGGTATAAAGGCAAAGGAAATATTAGGGAGTACATAATGGAAATGTCCAATTTAGCTTTAGAACTAAAGGCACTACATTTAGAGTTGTTTGATGACTTACTCATGTATTTAGCCTTGATTTCTCTTCTTGCAAAGTTTGGACATTTTATGGTGACCTATAATACTCACAAGGTCAAATGGTCCTTGAATAAGTTAATATCTCATTGTGTGAAAGAAGAGGAGAGGCAAACAAAGAGTGCTCATTTGACTTCTAACTCACAAAATACGAAAAGGAAGACAACTAAGAGTGTTGCAGAAGGGTCTTGTCACGAAAAGAAACAAAAGAAGTGTAGGGAAATTACTTGCTTCTTCTATAAGAAGTCAGGACATAGGACATAAAGAAAGAGTGCTCCAAGTACATCACATGTTGTTTAAAAAAAGGTAAAGTTCTCACTCTAGTTTGTTCTAAATTTAATTTGGATTTTGTTGCTAAAGATACTTGGTGGGCACACTTTGGTTCTACTACTCACTTAAGTATGACCATGTAGAGTAATTGCCGATGGAGCTGACCGCTACGTGATAACGAAAGATTTATCTTTGTGGGTGATGGTAATAAAGTTACGATGGGGGCTATTGAACTTTTAGATTATAGTTGAAAATTAGATTTCATTTGGATTTATTTGAGAGTTTTATTGTACCGTCTTTCAGATGGAATTTGACTTCCATTTCTAGTTTGACTATTTTGGATTTTCTTTTTCATTAGGAAATAATAAATTTAGTCTATCAAAATTCAAATGTTGTTGGTTCTGATTCTTTGATTGATAATCTATACATGTTTGATGTTGGTTGCTCCCATAATGAAATAATGCAAATAAGTTAAGGAGGAACAAAGCAAAAATTAAATGAGAATTCAACCACCTTATGGCAGAAGTGTTTAGGTCATATCTCTAAGCACAAAATGCAAAGATTGTGTAAGATGGAATTCTTGAACCCTTAGATTTATCAAACTTTGAAGTCTATGTTGAATGCATTAAGGGAACAAACAAACATAAGGAAATTAGGAGCCAAAAGAGCTAAGAATGTTTTGGAATTAATACACACCGACATTTGTCGTCCTTTCCTATGGTTTCTTGGAATGGACAACGATATTTCATTATGTTCACAGATGATTATTCTAGGCATAGACATCTAAATCTTTTTAGGATGAAGTTGAACTTCAACAATTGGAAAGAAAATTAAGGCCACTAAATCTGATTGTGGTGGTCGATACTACGATAGATATGATGGGTCAGGGGACAACATCCAGGGCCATTTGCGACTTTTCTCAAAGAATATGGAATTGTTTCACAATACAATATGCTATAAAATCCCAACATGAATGGTGTAGCAAAACAAAGAAAACAAACTCTTAAGGATATGATGAGAAGTATGATCAGTGTCCTGATTATTACATAATATTTTCTTTGATTTTATTTGTAATAAAATTCATATTAGTATTAGATTATAATCAAATCTGATTCCTAATCAGATCTTAGGAAATAGGATATAGTTATTTTTCATTGATTCTGTTTTATTTACAACAAATTGCTTTCCTTTTTTAGGACCAATCCTGCCTTTAAATTGGTGGCTGTATTTCTCAATTCATAATAAGAGAGAAACATTATTCTTCTCTATTCTATTATGGTACCAGACCTTCGTGCTTTGAACCTTGCCATTCCCCATGGTGAAAACGACAATGACCGGCACTAGTACCCGTTCTTTGACCACAAAAGATGAGCGCAGGGAGGAGACTGCACCACCCAAAACTGATCGAGTGGAGACTCAACCATGCATGGATGGCAATTTTCCCCAAAACCTGAATATTCCACTCACGGTGCACAAGCTAAATGGGAAAAACTATCTTGAATGAGCTCAATCTGTGAAATTGACAATGGAGGGAAGAAGCAGGCTAGGATACTTAACTGGAGAAGTGAAGAAACCAAAAAAGGATGACCCTTCTTAGGCAAAATGGAAGGCTGAAAACTCCCTCGTAATGTCATGATTGACTAATTCCATGGAGGCAACAATTGGGAAGCTATATTTGTTTTTATCTACAACAAAAGAAGTCTGGGAAGCTGCTCATGAATGCTACTCAGATTTGGAGAACTCATCTCCGATATATGATCTGAAAACTCAGCTGTGGCAATCCAAACAAGGTGATTGTGATGTTACCACCTACTATAATTTGATGCTGACACTATGGTAGGAGTTAGATCAATGCTATGAAGATGATCGAAAAAACCCCAAGCATGCAACACGGTTTAAAAAAGAGAAGAAAGTGATAGAGTATACATGTTCCTTGCTGGCTTGGATAGAAGTCTAGATGAAGTGAGGGGAATGATTCTTTCTCGAAGGCCTTTACCCTCCGTTCGAGAGTATTCTCAAAAGTTATACGCGAGGAAGCTAGAAGGAGGGTCATGTTGCATGGATCTAAATCATCTATCACCCAACTGATAGAAGGATCATCCCTTGCAACAAAGGGGTTTGATTCTGAAAGGAAAAAACCATGGTGTTATCACTGTAAGAAACCATGGCACACAAGTGAAACCTACTGGAAGCTTTATGGAAAACCAACAAACTTTAAAAAGAAGTCTAACAGAGAGGGCAACGCATTCCAAACCATCTCTGAGGAAAATAAGGAGCCATCATCTTCCGTTGAAACAACTCCTTTCACAAAGGAACAATTGGAGCACTTGTACAAGATTTTTTCTCCCAAAATGACAGTAAATTCTTCTTATTCTTTGGCCCCAAAAGGTACTCACCCCATTGCCACTCTCTGTAGTTCAGAAAATAACCTAAAACCTCTTTGGATCATAGACTATGGAGCTACTGACCATATGACAAATTGTTCAAAATGTTTTTCCTCCTATAGTCCTTGTGCAGGAAACAAAAAAAAAACAAAAGTTGCAGATGGAACCTTCTCGAAATTGGATCAGTTCCTCTGTCTTCTTCTTTAACCTCTGATCAAGGCCATACCCAATCAAATAATATGAATTAAGATTAGTGAGGGTTAGATAACCCAAAGTCGTCTCTTAAGGAATTCAATGCCAATTTCAGATAACAGATTTCAAATAGAGTTTGATACTGCGGAACTTTAGAAGGTAAGACTTCAGAAAGTACTCCAAAAAGTACTTCGGAGGGTTCACTTTAGCAAGTATACTTCAGAAGGTACACTTAACAAGGTTCACTTCAGAAGGTATACTTTAGCAAGTATACTTCAGAAGATACTCGAAATGCATAATTTCAGAAAGTATCTGAAAAGTCCAGAAACGTAATAGAAACAGGGGTTTTGATTGTTGTTTAGAAATAATAATTCACAAATAAGGAAGTAAGAGTAAAACAATGTAAGAAAACAGATTGATTCTCTTGTTCATATACAATTGGATTCTTCATCAGTTGAAATACATCGTTCTCAAGTTCCACAACAGATTCTGAACTAACTAAACAAGCGTCAATTAATTCATCAGTTATCTCACTCAAGAACTAAGTGAACTTTCCAGAACTAAGCGATCTGGTTATGAGATTTCTAATCCTTTACCTCCTGAATTAAGGAAACTGTTGGTTGTTTAGAATTAAGCAAACTAAACCAGAATTCTAAGTGAAGAACAAAATTGAATCAACAACAAGCGTTCAAATCCAATTCAAGAAACTAAACTAGAATTCTAAAGGAGAAGATGAAATTGAATCTACTGCAAAAATTGAAATACGAATTTGAATTGAAATAAACCTCAGAATCCAATGTAAAATCACTCAAGAATCAATCCTCAGAAGTTTAGTCTTCCATGAGAGGAAGAACAACAAACAAAATTGCAAAAGAAGAAGAAGGCAGAGAGAATCAAGCGCCCCTTTCCTTCAATATGTGAAAAGTGATGAAAATGCTAAAAGTTCCTAACAGAATTGTAACTACCTCTATTTATACTACTCTCCTCAACCACAAGATTAATCTGATTGCAGAGGTAAATGGGCCCAAACTAACAGGTTTCGGGCCCAAAATACTAAAACTACTTCAGAAACTACTTATGAAACTTGTTGTTCCCGCTCAGCTTCAGACAACTTCTGAACGTCAACTTCGAATTGCAAACTTTACCTCTTCTCTTAGTGGAATATAGCCATATAGCATATCAAATTAAAGCCTCGGATCTTAGCTTTCCAATTCCACTCGAATCACTCAAATCGGACACCTATAGTTCCAGAAATCATCAAAACAAGAAAGGTAGGTTAGTAGGCTTAAAAATCTGAATTTAAACAAGATTTACAATTTAAGCCCAATTAAGCCCAATTTGGTAAATTCCAATTAAAACCGTGGATATAATCACACTTAGAGTCCAAGAAAGCAAAGATTAATTATGCAATGTTTGAATAAAAATGTGCTCATCAACCTCACATAATGTCCTTCATGTGCCTAACTTATCATGCAATTTATTCTCTATCAGCAAAATTACTCTTGACTTAATTGTCATGCCATATTTGATTCCTCTGGTTGCAAATTTCAGGAATTGAATTCGGGGAGGATGATTGGAAATTCTAGAGATCTTGGTGGACTCTATCTATTTGAAGATGACAACGACTTGAGTAGACAAAATCAAAGTACTTGTCTCCATTCTAGCCTAGTCTCTATGGCCAGTGAAGTTATGTTATGGACCTATAGGTTAGGCCATCCAAGTTTCAACTATATGAAACACTTATTTCCTGAATTTTTCAATAAAAATGTCCTCTTTAAATTGTGAAACTTGTCAATTGGCTAAACATCATTGTTCCCCTTATTTATCACAACCATACAAATCATCCAGCCCCTTTACCCTTATTCACAGTGATGTTTGGGGCCCTAGCAGGCATTCAACACCTTCGGGTAAACGTTGGTTCATCACCTTTATTGATGATCATACTAGGATAACTTGGGTATATTTGATAAAGGAAAAATTTGAAGTTGAATCTATTGTCAAAACATTTTTCAAAATGGTGACGACACAATTTCAAAAAACAGTTCAGATTTTTAGAAATGATAATGGTGAGGAGTATTTTAACAAACTTTTTAGAAGTGATAATGGTAAGGAGTATTTTAACAAAAGCTTAAAAAAATTTCATAGAAAATGGAATTGTACATCAAAGCTCTTGTGTGAATACACCCCAACAAAATGTGGTAGCAGAGAGGAAAAACAGACACTTGCTTGAAATTGCTCGGGCTTTACTCTTTCAAAAGTTTGTACCTCAATACCTTTGGAGTGAAGCTATACTTACAATAGCCTATTTGATAGACATGATGCCAAGTAAAGTTTTGGATTTTAAAACTCCTTTGGAGGTCTTCTTAAGCATCTTTCCACAAAATAGGTTGCCATCAACCATACCTCTAAAGGTTTTTGGGTGCATTGTTCTCGTTCATAATCATGAACCAAATCGGAATAAACTAAGTCCTACAGTAAAGAAATTTGTTTATGGGTTATTCTTCCACACAAAAGGGATACAAATGCTTTGACCGTAATTCTAACAAAATATTTGTCACCATGGATGCCACCTTCTTTGAGTCTCATCCTTTTTTTACGACTCATCTTCAGGGGGAACACATGTGAAGATCCGACACAATCTTTTGAAATTGTAGATAACTCATCATTTAACTGCATTTTAGTTGAAAATGAATTTGAAAATTTCAAGGACTGTGATATTCCGAGTTCAAAAGATTGTGAAGACAACATTGTGCAAATAATGAGGAAAATGAGGCCATAGGAAAAGGTGGAAATAAGAAGCAAAAAAGGCATAAAACATATTGATGTTTTCTACTGAAGAAAGAAGAAAGCTCAAGAAGATGAGTCCAAAGATCATCCCTTGCATTGCTAAGAGTCCGAGGAACCACAAGGTAATACTTTTCCTGAAACTATACATAATGGCAACCAAAATTCTGTTAGTGAGTCTCCTATACTAAATGATTTTGATCTTCCCATTGCTATTAAAAAAGGTGTAAGGTCTTGCACCAAACTTCCTCTGTGCAAATTTGTTTTATATGATAAACTCTCACCCTCCTTTCGAGCCTTTACCTCACAGTTATAATATGGGGAAATTCCAAATAATATACAGGATGCTCTAAGGGTTCCTATGTGGAAGGGGGTTGTTTTAGAAGAAATGAAAGCTCTTGAAAATAATCAAACTTGGGAAATGGTGGAGCTTCCAAAGGGTAAGAAAACAGTGAGATGCAAGTGGGTGTTTACAATCAAGTACAATTCAGATGGTACTCTTGAAAGATACAAAGCCCACCTAGTTGCCAAGGGTTACACTCAAACCTATGGCATTGATTACTCGGAGATTTTTGCACCAGTAGCAAAAATGAACACTATGAGAGTCCTCTTATCTCTAGCTGCAAATCTTGATTGGCGTTTACAGCAGCTAGATATGAAAAATGCTTTCCTAAATGGGAATTTGGAAGAGGATGTATACATGGATGCACCACCTGGCTTTGAACAAGGGCACTATTGATAAGTGAAAATTATAGGATAAATTAGAGCACTTTTTAGTTCACTCATCAAGGATAAAATGGTAATTTTGCCCCATTTTAATCCCTTTTTAGTAAAAATTAGATAAATTGTATTTATTAATCTTAGATTTGAATTTGATGCTATTTTGATGGAAATATTGCTGATTTTTGCAGGATATTGCAAGGACTTGATTTGAAGGAAAGATAGCATTAAATGAGGGAGATATCTGCAAGATTTGAAGTTTAATTGAAGACATTTAATAAAGATTTGAAGATTATTTGAAGCAATTAATGAAGATACCACTGTCAATCAAACAAGGATTCTGCAGACAACCTTCCCAATAAATCCAAGATGCTCAATAAATGCAAAGTTTTCATCAAGAAAAGGGAAACAAGGAAAGACAAATCAGCCAAAACCAGTCTCAGGGAGAGATCAAATTAAAAAGAGAAAGTTTGAAGCTGCATGACGCATCCTGCGCTTCAACCTGCGCTACAGCGCAGGGTGAAGCGCAGCCCTCTGAAACCTGCGCTGCAACCTGCGCTGTAGCGTAGGGTGAAGCGCAGAACACGAAGATTCTCGCCCTGTTGCCGTTTTTAGATAGATTTCTTCCCAATTTTCTTTGTCTTTTCTTAGCCTATAAATAGGACCCTCTTGCACCAGATCAGGTGTGCACGTTTATTGTTATTCAGTTATATTTCAGTGATAATGCACCAGCTCTAACTTTAGAGTAGGAGAGGAGGAGCGCTTCACAAGAATTGAAGATGGTGACATCATCTTCGGTGGTTTGTATGGCTACCATGTGTAGTTAACTCTCCATTAGGATTGAATGTAATTGATTCTATCCCCAAGTGTATGTAAACTCTATATTATTATTTCCTGAGCTCTCTGTCTATAATATTGGTAATCTTATTCTGTGCTTAATCCCTGACTTCCGCGCTTGCGCTAGAGTTATAGGCTAGTTTCAACTAGGATTGAGGATGGGGGAGCCTAGACATAGGAAACCCAAACTCTGATTGAATAAGAGGACTCAATATCAGAAAACCGACACATGAGCGTTACTAATGAGCGATGGTTAGTGACAGTACTCTAGCGAAGGGCGTTCACAGGATTAGGCCTGTGTATCGATAGCAAAGGTTAGTTGATATTAATTCCAGGTGAACGATACATGGTCGTATCCTAATGAGTGATGGGTAGTGTGAGTACTCTAATGAAGGTGCATCCACAGGATTAGGCTTGGTTTATCAATGAGTTCCTTTACAAACGGAATAAAGAAAGCAAAATAAGCCGAGGGTAAGTCTGTCGCTTGGGAGAGCCCGCATGGATTACCTTTGAATGGTGAGGCTGCTGGTAACTCGGGTCTTAGCAATATAGTTTGTCTACGATATTATAGAGTAAACCTAAAATAATAGATAGTTTTACATGCACGAAGGGTGTGATGATATGAAGTTCAATCCTAATCCAAGTAAAGTGTCTCTAACTCTTCCTTTCTATTTCATTGATTATTAATTTACAGTTTACAATATCCGCAACAATATTCTCAAAACTCGTTGTTTCCCTTGATAATAGATCACGAGTATACGTGAATTGACCGTTCCCTGTGGATACGTTAAGTCTCTTACTATTATACTACTGGATTTTTGGTTCGCTTGCCAGAAACCCATCAAGTATTTTTGGCGCCGTTGCCAGGGAACGGTTTCCAATTCGTATAAACCTTGGCGGTCTAATTATCAAGGATATTTATCTTAGGATTTATTTTATTTATTCTTATTATTTTAGGACTTTTTATTATTTAGGAAATTTATAGTTTTAATTTTTCTTCCACACTTACCTTTTTCAAGTTTTCTTGTTTTTTGTTTTTGAGAAGCCAGGTGTCTCACATCAATTACAACTTGATTCAGAAACAGAAAGGACATCAGGGAAGAACAAAAGTAGAAACAAGAAAAGGAGACAAGGGAAAAGTCGAGAAGAAAACAAAAATATTTTATTTTTAATTATTATCTTTTTTTTAAAAAATTATTATTATTATTTATTATTTTTTTTAAAAAAATTATTATTATTTAAAAAAAAGATAATAATTTTTGTTCCTCTCTCCTGAGTTAACATTTGTTTGAGCTTCTTGAGAAGACAGGTAACAGAAAAAGGGGCAAGGCTAAGCTGAAGGAGACAATTTCAACACTCTCTGTTCAACCACCCCAAGTGAAGTAAATGCTGAATGGCAAAATCAACCAAGAAGAACCTTTGGAGATTATGTTAGGCAGCAAGAACCAAAATACCCCTCTCATGCACCGATTCAAGGTAACTTCTCTAATTACAACAATTATTCTAACAATTTTTCACAGGATTGTGGAAGTTACCAGAACCAGAATTTGGGAGGCACCAAGATGATGTTTCACTCCGTTTGCAACCTTCTTTTCAACAACAGCAAAGTTACTCTTCCTATCAACAAAGAGACTCACAATTTTATGAGTTTTTGGAAGAATTCAATCAAAGCAATATACAATTTCAGAAAGAGAGCGAAGAGCGAAGACGAACATTGACGCTTTGTTAAAGCAGATGGCGGAACAAAAGGGAGTTAAGACTTTATAAGAGCATTGAAGAAATTTCATCAAGGCAATATACAATTTCAAAAGGACAGAGAAGAAGCAAGAAGAAATATTGACGCCCTGTTGAAGCAATTAAAAGAACAAGAGTCAAAACAACAGTCAGAACCAATCTCAGCAAATGCATTACCCAACCTAAAGAGCAGTGCGATGACATTGTTCAGCTGATAGGGGAAGAAATCAATGACAATCTGGCTGATGAAGAAGAGGAACTAGAAGAAGAAAAAGAAAAAGAAGATGAAATTGAAGAAACACAAGAAGAGAACCAGAAGAAGTTGATGAAGAAAAGGAAGAAGAAGAAAGTGCAGTAGAAGAAGAAGAAGAAAAAGGAGAGGAGGAAACAAAAAGATTATGCTTACAGAAGAGCCTGACTGTGAAAGGGAGAAAGAAAACAACACATGTGAGGGTGTACATGATGAAAAAGATCAAGAAAATGAGAGAGAAAACGATTGAACAGGGAGATGGTGAATCAAAGCCCGAGGAAAGAAGGGAAGTGGTATCAAGATCAAGGACCTTGCCTTATCCAATCAGTCCTCTAAAAGAAGATCAAGAGAGGCATGGTGCAAGTGATAATCCTTCCAGACCTCACAAAAGAAAGGCCTGCAATCACACTGACCAGAACAAGGCAAAGAGAAGAAAAGTCAAGCTAGAATTAAATTCAGAGCCTAGAGCCATATTGAAGATCAAGTGGTCAGGGGTGTTTTCATATCAAAGAACCCCCCGAAGCAAAGAAATTGAGCGCAATCATTTGTGAATCATTCAAGCTTCAGGAGAAGAAGACTCATGCACATCAAAGCAAGAAAATAAAGAAAAGAACAGATTGCTTCAAGGCAAGATTATGGGGAGGTTTACAGGCTAGAAAAAGGAAGGGTGCAGCTCACAAGCTCACCAAAATATTTCAGTTTCAGCCACCTTGAGAGAACAGGCGTCGAGCTAGAAGACGTTAAACAAGCACTTCCTAGGAGGCAACCCAGAGATTTTTAAGTTTTTAATTGTTTTCAATTTTATTTTGTTTTTGTTAGTATTTTTATTTTTTTTAGGATTTAGGAAATTTTCAAAATTAATTGGAATAAGTTTGTGGAAAATAAAAATTTTAAATAATAGGAAGCAACAGAAAACGTGACTGAAAATTTCAAAATTACATTCTGTTTTCTGCGTTTCACCTGCGCTGTAGCGCAGGTAAAGCGCAGGAATGCAATTTTAGTCACTGTCTTCTGCGCTTCACCTGCACTATAGCGCAAGGTGAAGCGCAACAGTACGAAATATTAAAATCTTCTATTTTCTCGTGTACTGTTTCTCTACTTCCTAAGCTCTTCTTTTCACTCTTTCCACTCACACAACTTCCATCAATTTTGAAACTTTCAGTTATGTTTTCTTTAATTTTTATCAATTGAAATCTTCATTTACTCTATCTTTATGATTTGCACTTTAAGGTAGCAACCTTAGGATTATGAATATTATTGATTATTGCTATCTTGAATGCGATTTTGGCTGTGAGGAACATGAAGAACAATTTGCTTGATTGGAATGTTCTTTGTTTTGTGAGATTATTGAATTTCAAAGTGTTATGCTCTGTTCCTTTAAAAAAAAATTAAACTTTCACTTTCCATGGATTGATTGAATGCTTTCAAAACAAATGAGTATGTTTTTAGGGAGTCATTACCAAGAGCACTGAACTTTTGTGGTGAAACATATTAATTCTTTGAATTATGCATGCAAATTGGTTAATGATAGGCTTCCATGTTCTTCATGAATTGATATTTGCAATAGACATCATTGAATTGAATGTGTTGTATTTGACTTTTTCATATGTCAGAATTAAATTGTTGGTCTTTCCCGTGGCTTTAGCTCACGAAGAGAAGGCATTGTGAAGAGGATCAAAGAGTATGATCCCATGAGAATCAAAAGTGCACAGACTGCTGCAAAGTATAAAGACTAGTTGACCTCAAACCAATCAGGAGTACCAGACCTATACTCAGGCCATGTTGTTTGAAGAGTTCCGGATATTCTTGCAGTGGCCTGGGGACATGCCTATTCATCCAGGGGGAGGTGGAGCAGCAGCAGGACAAGGACTTACAGGATACAGAGGATGAAGATTGATACTGGTGTTTTCTTTCTTTTAGTTTCTCTTTTATTTTCTATTATTTTATAGAATAAACGTGCAGTTAATTAGGATTTTAGTTTTGTATTTCATTTTTTAAAAATTTTAAAATTTTTAGGACTTTAGGAAATTAGGATTTAAGACAAATTTTCAAATTAAGTAGTTTAACTAACCAGACTAGGAAAGATGATAGGGTTTTGTGATTAATTCCATAATCAGTTAGAATCAGGATGCTTCTCAAGAGAACCTATCAGGATAGTTAATTAAAACCATTAAGTGCTTTATCAAGGAAATTTTAGCCAATAACCGGTGAGCTGAGAGCCAAACACTGAAATTGAGAGCTTTTCACCGCTGCTTGTCAACTGTTATTGCTTGAGTTTCTGAATTTTGTCTTGCTAGTGGAAAGATATGGAAAGTGACAAAGGCATTTTTTTGTGATTATAATATTTTGCTCAGTGCCAAATAACCAACCTTAATTAAATGTTTCCATTTATGGATTGCCCATTTGAGCCTTGAATATTTCTTTTGATTCACCCTAGCCATATTCAATGATTATATCCTGTCCCTTAACACTTGGGGATAGAGAGCAAGGTGCACCACAACAACATGGGACAAGAGGTCGGTGAATTGAAAGGTCAAAGAGATCCAAAGAGCAGGCACAAGAAAATCACAAAGAAGAATACTCCCCCATGAATAAATTCTCTATGTTATTGCTAAAAAAAATCTGCACAAAAGTGTGGAAATTGAATAAGTTGGGGGGAGTACTTTTCAAATAAAGAGGCCAAGCTGAAAAAGGGTGACAATTCAAGAATGACAGGTGAATTGAGAGAGGTCCCAAGCACAATCACAAGATGCTCTCTATTCAAAGTGTTCTTTGCATATCTAGAAAAACCATGATTTCTTGATAGCCCAGCCTCATTACAACCAAAGAAAGACCTTTTGATCTATATTAACTATTTGCGGGTTCAGATATTGGAAACAACTATCAATTCTAGTTGTTCAACAGTGTGAAAAAGATTGAGGGAAACACTTACCCGTGAGGAATGAGAGATTTCCTTGGTTTATCACTTACTGCTTTAATTGCTATTTTTGAGAAGTTTGATTGATGTTTGTGTTCTATTCTGATTGATGATTAGTGACATCCCTTAATCGTGAATTTTCTTATGTTTGGAAAGTGACTGCTACTTAGCAAGGAGTTGATGAATAGTTCCTTGAATTTAATTTGATTTTTTTTAGTTATTTAGGGGATAGAATTGATTTTTTTATTGCAAAGAGGTCTCTTGCTTGAGGACAAACAAGAAGTTAAGTGTATTTTGATAAGTGAAAATTATAGGATAAATTAGAGCACTTTTTAGTTCACTTATCAAGGATAAAATGGTAATTTTGCCCCAGTTTAATCCTTTTTTAGTAAAATTAGATAAATTATATTTATTAATCTTAGATTTGAATTTGATGCTATTTTGATGGAAATATTGTTGATTTTTTTAGGATATTGCAAGGATTTGATTTGAAGGAAAGATAACATTAAATGAGGGAGATATCTGCAGATTTGAAGTTTAATTGAAGACATTTAATAAAGATTTGAAGATTATTGAAGCAATTAATGAAGATATCACCTGCCAATCAAACAAGGATTCTGCAGACAACCTTCCCAAATAAATCCAAGATGCTTCAATAAATGCAAAGTTTTCATCAAGAAAGGGAAACAAGGAAAGACAAATCAGCCAAACCAGTCTCGGGGAGAGATCAAATTAAAAAGAGAAAGTTTTGAAGCTACAGGACGCATCCTGCGCTTCAACCTGCGCCTGTAGCGGCAGGGTGAAGCGCAGAACACGAAGATTCTCTCCCTGTTGCCGTTTTTAGATAGATTTCTCCCCAATTTTCTTTTGTCTTTTCTTAGCCTATAAATAGGACCCTCTTACACCAGATCAGGTGTGCACGATTATTGTAATTCAGTTATATTTCAGTGATAATGCACCAGTTCTAACTTTAGAGTAGGAGAGGATGAGCGCTTCACAAGGATTGAAGATGGTAACAACATCTTCGATGGTTTGTATGGCTACCATGTGTAGTTACATCTCCATTAGGATTGAATGTAATTGTTTCTATCCCAAGTGTATGTAATCTTATATTATTATTTCCTGAGCTCTCTGTCTATAATATTGGTAATATTATTATGTGCTTATCCCTGATTTCCGCGCTTGTGCCGGAGTTATAGGCTAGTTTCAACTAGGATGAGGATGGGGGAGCCTAGACATAGGAAACCCAAACTCTGATTGAATAAGAGGACTCGATATCAGAAAACCGACACATGAGCGTTACTAATGAGCGATGGGTAGTGACAACACTCTAGCGAAGGGCGTTCACGAGGATTAGGCCTGTGTAATCGATAACAAAGGTTAGTTGATAGTAATTCCAGTGAACGACACATGGTCGTATCCTAATGAGTGAATGGGTAGTGGTGAATACTCTAATGAAGGTGCGTCTACAGGATTAGGCTTGGTTATCAATGAGTTCCTTTACAAACGGAATAAATAAAGCAAAATAAGCCGAGGGTAAGTCTGTCGCTTGGGAGAGCCCGCATGGATTTACCTTTGAGTGGTGAGGCTGCTGGTAACTCGGGGTCTTAGCAATGTAGTTGTCTACGGTATTATAGAGTAAACCTAAAATAATAGATAGTTTTTACATGCACGAAGGGTGTGATGATATGAAGTTTCAATCCTAATCCAAGTAAAGTGTCTCTAACTCTTCCTTTCTATTTCATTGATTATTAATTTACAGTTTACAATTTCCGCAATAATATTCTCAAAACCCGTTGTTTCCCTTGATAAATAGATCATGAGTATACACGAATTGTTCGTTCCCTGTGGATACGATAACTCTTACCATTATACTACTGGATTTTTGGTTTGCTTGCCAGAAACCCACCAACTATCCAAAGGTATGCAAGCTGAAAAGGCTCTATATGGACTAAAGCAGTCTCCTAGATCATAGTTTGAAAGATTCACTCAATTTTTCAAGAAACAAGGATATTCCCAAGGCCAAATAGACCACACTATGTTTGTGAGGCATTTAACTGAAGGGAAAATTCCTATACTAATTGTCTATGTGGATGACATCATCCTTGCTGAAGATGATTTACAAGAAATGAGTCGGCAGACAAAAACGAACTCTCTCTACAGAATTTGAGATAAAGGATTTGAGATCCTTAAGATATTTTCTTGGAATGGAGGTAGCAAGGTTAAGGAAAGGAATTGTTCTCTCATAAATGAAGTATATACTTGATCTTCTCAAAGAAACCGATATGAGTGGTTGTAGACCGGCTAACACACCCATTGACCCAAATAAAAAAACTTGGAGATGGAAAGGAAGGGGGTCCTATGGACACTGCACGCTACCAAAGACTGGTTGGGAAACTGATTTACTTGTCCCACACAATTCCTGATATTGCTTTCTCTGTAAGTTTAGTAAGTCAGTTTATGCACTCTCCCCATGAGGAACACCTTGATGCAGTTTATAGAATCCTAAGGTATTTGAAGAGTACACCGGGTAAAGCTTGTTAGAAAACACAGGAAACCACTAGAAGGGGGTTGAATAGTGTTTATATAAAACTTTAACATTTTTTAAAGCCTTTTGCTGAAAACAAAGTTTTCTGAGGAATTTCAGATTGTTTGAAGTATTTTTAGACGATTCAAAAAATATGTTTTCTGAAAACTGTTTTGCGTTTAACTTTTATAGTAACATATTCAACTTCCTTTAAGTTAGTTAAAAACTTAAGTAAAAGAGTTTAAAGGATGAGAAAACTTAGCCAAGAATTTATCCTGGTTCACTCACTACCACTGTGAGCTACGTCCAGTCCCAGAGCAAACACACTACTGGATTTTCACTAATCTGAACAGATTACAAGTATTATTTTCCCCCAAGCCTCTTCAGGCTCTACCACCAAGTATTGTTTACACAACAATCCTCTCCAGGCTCAACAACCAAGTATTCTTTCTTCCACCAAGCCTCTTCAAGCTCTCAGAAACAAAAAGTGTTTATAAAGAAATAGTTTAAGTTGATGAACTACAAGTTAGTTCGTAACTTAAACAAGTAAATGTACAAGCAAACTGAGTTGAACTCAGGATATGAAAATTTGTGTACAATGAAATACTCCCTCCGGACTCAATTATAAGCAAAAAACACTCTTCTATGGTGGACTAAAATATAAGCAAAAGTTAACTAATTTCACCATATTAAATGATATCATCCCAAATTGCCCTTTATTTAATTCATATTTTATTTTCTAACCACTCTATTTAATGCATCATGTGCCAATAGAAAGAGAGTATGTCCACTTGAAACAAGTTTCAATAAAGTTGAATGTAGGGTAATTTAGGAAATACAATTACTTTTTAGATGAAATCAAGAAAATCAAATGAGTTTAACTAACTTTCTTACTAAATGTGAATATGGTTATTTTTGCTTATAAATGGGTCCTAAGGGAGTATCAAAGTTTGTTTTTCAGAGAAAAACTTGCAGCATTTATGCGTCTTAATTCTAATACTTTTCAGCATTTTGCATGGGCCTTCAATGTAGCTATTTATAGAGGATGGTTGAAGTCCGTTCAGAAACATCCGTTAAGAGATAGCATTGAATGCTATTTAATCTGTCTTGAGATGATCTCCTGACACATTGCAAAGGTTGCAGACTGCGTTGTCCTTCTGTAAAAAACTGCGTAAAAAACTTTCCTCTTTTGAGCTTGAGTTTCAAACACTTTAAAAGCAGTGATTTGCATGCCTTGAAATGGAAAATTGATTTGCATATTAGAGAAAGGTGCAGAGGCGCTTTGACTCTAGGAGAGATAACTTCAGAGTGCTTCACTCCTCAGAAATCTTCAGTCTTAAGAACATCTTGTAGTCCACGTTAGCAATCTTCAGAGGGCTTCACTCTTTAGATCATTTTGGACTTCAGACGACTTGATGTCTTCAGACAATGAATGCTTCAGAAAGCTTTGACCTTCAGATGACTGTGATTCTTAAGAGAGTCTTATTGCTTTAGAGAGCTTGACTCCTTCAGACAAATTTGTTGTAAGGTCCAAGACCCTTTGAGCAAAGGTTTTAATGACAACAAACTTTCACAAGAATATTCTAAGTGTTCTGAATACTTTGGTACTAATGCTTTCACTTGAGAATGCTTGAAAGAATACAGGAAAAGTTACAGAAGGAAGGTGTAAAGATAAAAAACATCATTTAACATCAGAACATGTGTCCAGAAGCATGTTACATAGAGCTTTCATGTCAAAAGTGATGAAACAAGTTCAAGAAATAGCTTCTTAGCTTCAAGAAGGTCAAAACAGTTCATCTAAGATCCCAGGAATATTAAACTAAGTTGTATCAAGCTTCAGAAGCAAAGTTGAAGCTTTGGAAGGATCATTCAAGACCACTAGAAGCATGAGAAGGAGCCTTTCATGAAACCTGACACCTTCTGAATGTAAAAATCACTTAAGCAATTCAAGCATAGTCATTCAAAGTGTTGCTGATACAAACAAAGCAATTGGAGAAGATCAATGTCACTAGAAACACAGTTTTGTCCTTAGAAGCAAAACTCACAGTTTCTGCAGAAGCATCAAATACTTATTTGAGGTTGCAAGCAAGAAGAAGCATCTCAAGAACTCCAAATGAAATTGTTTTAGAAGAAAGATTCATTTTAGGAGGAAATTTGAAGTAGAAAGCAAAAACAGAATTTCATTCTTAAGATATATCAACTGCAGAACATGAAACATGTCACAGAAGCATAAGAATCATCTACAGTTGATCAGAAGCAATTCTGCAGAAGGAATGTGCAAGTATAGACTCTGCAGAAGCAACAAATTAAACCAGTAAGTCTAAAATGAATCTCCTGCCGATTTGGCTGAGTACACAAGTTGAAATACACTTGAAATAATCCAGAAATCATCCTCAGCACATTCACAGAAGCATTGGTGAAGAAATGAGCCAGTTTTGCTGTCTGCAGAAGCACGTTTTGCAGAAGCATGAAGACTAGTCAACAGCCAGCTGTACCTGTCAGCTTTTACAGTTGTACCTGAAAGGGACTTGTCAAAGCATCACAACTGGATCATTTTGACTGCATTCCATCGGCTACAAGGCTCCTCAACTATAAAAGGAGTGCTCTCTTCACCATGAAATACACCTCTCACTCCAGAAGCATAAAATAATCTCTACTCTTTCACTGCCAACTTCTGGAATCTTTTCTCTCTCCTCAAATTCTTTCTAATCTGCTTATACAAGCTGTTGAGGGGGAGTTTTGCTCACTAGGAAATTCTGCTGCTGATCTGATTGTAAAATAGTGAGCTGTTTGTACTTTACCTTGCTATTTGTGTGCTTCTGTAAGGTCAGAGAGATTGGTTTGTTGTAAAATCTCTTGTGACACATTAGGTGAGGTATTTGGAGAGGTTGTAAAGGCTCTGGTGTGAGCCTGTGAGTGTTTGGAGTCTGCAGAAGGAATTTATGCAGATTTCTGGACCTGTGCTTCTGCAGAAAGTCCTGCAGTAAGTCATGGTCTATTTCTGTGAGTTTGGTGATTCTGTAGAAAGCCTGAAGAGGCTGTGGAAAAATAATACTAGTGGTGAGGAGCACCCAAGAAGTCATTGTATCAAGGTTGATATAGTGGAAAATCCTACAGGGAGTAGGGACTGGACGTAGCCTCAAGGTTGAGAGGTGAACCAGTATAAAAATCATTTGTGCAATGTCTCTTACCCTTTCTCTCTTTAATTTTCTGCACATACATCTATTGCATTGCTAGTTATTGTTCATATTTTGAATATTTAGCAAGCTATAAACCATATTTTGATAAACTTGTTTTTAAACTGATATTTTCACATAAAACACATCCATATCAGTTACAATACCGATCTGGAAAGTTTCATTACATTATGAAACTGTTTGGTGCTCCAAAAGCACATTTCTTGAAAGATGTCCATTGTTCAACATTGGAACTTGAGGTTCAAACTACAAAATTTTGACATACCTATTTTTGAACTAATATTTTCACATAAATCACATTCATATTAGTTAAAATACTGATCTGGAAAGTTTCATTAAATTATGAAACTGTTTGGTGCTTCAGAAGCACATTCCTTCAAGTCTATCCATTGTTCAACATTGAACTTGGGGTCCGAACTACTAGATCTTTATAAACATGATTTTAATTCAATCTAACTCGATATTCTAATTGATTACTACTTAAATATCAGATCTGGAAAGTTTCATAAAGTTTCAAGTTCATTTGACCCTTCAGAAGATAGGTTTAAAGTGACAGATTCAATGTATTGCTTCTGCACAACTGCAGAAACTTTAAACTATTCTTCTGAACAGTTTTTCTCACATAATCTTATTAGTTATTGGTTAAATAACTATTCTGGAAAGTTTTATTAAAATACAAAATCATTTGACCCTTCAGAAGATTGGTTTAAAGTGACAGATTCATTGTTTTGCTTCTGCATAACTGCATAAACAGTATATTATTCTTCTGAACCTTATTCTGAGTTGTAATTACATTAAATACATTATTCGGAAGAATAAATTTTGATGATATCAGTCCCTATGATTTTGCTTTCCTTTAAGAAGATATTTTTAATCTACTTAGTTGGCATTATACACTAACCACTATCTTTTAGAAGGAACTTCTGATAGCCAAGGCATTCCTTGAGCAGAGATCAGTAAGTTGTTCAAAGTACTTGCAGGTTGGACCAAAAGTTTTCAAGGGTCACAATTGAACCCCCCCTTCTTGTGACTTTGTGATTTACTTCATTTGTCACCATAAATGATGTTTTAGTTCAGATGGTAAGCTTAACTAAAATCAGAATAAGTCCATTAAACGCATGTGCAACTTTTCAATTGTTAATAAAAAAAATATGTATTCATTAAAACATAGAAGATAAGCTAGTTCTCTTAGAAATTCTTTTATAAATTTCTTGAGACTCAACAAAGGTCTGTTATTCAAAAAAACCCGCTCAACAGTCAATTGAAGCCTACACTGACGCTGATTGAGTAGGTTCAATCATTGATAGGAGATCAACTTCAGGTTACTGCACTTTTGTTTGGGGCAACCTTGTCACTTGGCAAAGCAAAAAACAAAGTGTGATTTCTAGGAGTAGTGCTGAAGCAAAGTATAGAGCAATGGAACAAGGAATTTGTGAAATGATTTTGCTAAAGGGAGTTCTTGAAGAATTAGGAATGGCCATCAATCTACCCATGAAGTTGTACTGTGATAACAAGGCTGCAATCATCATTGCTCAAAATCCAATTCGACATGATAGGACTAAACGTGTGGGGATTGATAGGCATTTCATTAAAGAGAAGCTAGAAAATGGAGCGGTTTGCATGTCTTTTGTCCCAACTTCGCAACAAGTGGCGGATGTTCTTACCAAAGGACTCTTTAGAAATAAATTAGAATTTCCTGTAAGCAATTTGGGTATGATATATATATATATATATTGTGCACCAACTTGAGGCGGGTGTCATGAATATTACAAAATATTTGCTTTGATTTTATTTGTAATAAAATTTGTATCAGTATCAGATGTTTGTGTATGCACTAGAGACCTGTATGTTTTATTTTGAACATCCATCACTTGTATCCTATTATTATTTTATAAAGGCATTTCATTTTATTAATTCTTTTAGAATATAATTATTGTCCTTAGAATAGTAAGCTTAAACTTCATAAGAAATCAAGTAGATGACTGGATCGTGAGATTTTATGAAGAACTATTCTTAAAAAGTCCCTAGTCAAGTATCATCTTAGGAAAAAGATGCATTTAGACTAGTATGTGAGTTCATTGATGATAGCATCTCACGGATCATGGATATGAGGTATCATGTGCTCACATAGGTACACATTAAGAGTAATGGTGTACTGGACAGACCCACCTTAAGAACGTTGCATGGGTTGTTACATAAGTGTCATGAACGTTTCTTAAATTAATAAATGTTATATGAAGTCCTTCGACCTGAAATCACTATGATTCCTACATAAGGAATTATATGTTTTAATTATCATCAAACGTTACCTATAACAGGGTAATCATAAAGTTGGTTTTTTGGAAATAATAAATTATGTGGTGGAATATGAGAGCCCTAGATGAGATTTGTCCCTCCTATGTAACTGGAGTTATATCTGTAGGCCTCTTGATAAAGTGAGACTGCAAAATGCATGGCCATGCTCAGGAGGATAAATATGAGATATTTATTTTCTGTACAGTCTACTTAGGGATCAAGAAAATATATATTGAACTATACAAGGTTGACACAATCCATGCCCCTGTGTTCAATTAGATATTTGGACAAAGGGACAGAGCATATAAATTATTATAATAAAATAGGATTTATCAAAGTTATTGATAATCTCAATATTTGGATAGTGTTGTGTTGCTAGATACAAGCTCACTATTTATGATATTAAATATAAAAGAGTTTTATTTTAAATTATAACCAAATATTAAAATCCTATTGGGTCACACGCATACAAACATGCCACTAGGAAAGGATAATAATTCTAATTTAATTTAATTAGAATTATAACATAATGGGCCAGACCCATAAGTGTGAGGGTTAAGTGAGTGAGGGGGTAAAACCCTAGCCACCACTCTATAAATAGAACATGAAATGCACTACCCCAAACACACATGAGCAGTCGCTTTTTCATTTCTAAGGCTACTAGCAGAGTTTGAGGAAGGTTTCCTAGTCCGGGCTGTTGGCGTGGATACCAATGAGACGTGGCTACTCTTGCCTCGTTATAATCCTAATAAGGTACGACCTTTCGTTTTCAATACCTTTTATGTCTTGATTCGTGTTTTCGCAAAACGATTATAACAAGGGAGGGAATCCATTATTTCTGCTGCACCCTGACCACATGCTTGATGTCCCTTCAATTGGTGTAATCTAGCTTTGGTTGTGATAAACACGTTTTTAGGCTTTTAATCTTGTGAAGATTATGATTTTTTTGTTCTTTTTCTGCTAAAAAATATTGTAGCGCTGATATCTGCGCTTCAACCTGCGCTTGAGCGTAGACTGGAGCGCAGATCTGCGCTTCAGATAGGCTGGAGGGCAGACTGGAGCGCAGTTTACAATTTTGATTCTGATACTTGTGCTTCACCTGCGCGTAGCGCAAACTGGAGCGCAATTTACGTATTTGTTCCTTATTGATGTTTTTATGTGCGATGTATATATGTTTATATGTTCTAATGTTGGAGGGTCCCATGGAACGTGAAAGAGTTCATGGTCTGGAGTCAAAGGGTTCAATTATTGAAACCTTGTCTCGACTCAAAGTTGGCCGCGATAAACATGCCACTTATCAATTTGCTGATAAGAAATGTATTCAAATGATATGAGAGACTTGCTCGTTTATCGGTTCGTGAAGTATTCGTTTGATGCGAGACACGTATTGATGATTGGTTGAATGTTATCAAATCTAATTTTTGTGTCGGGTGATGGGTTTCCTGGCAAGTTTACCAGTAGTCTAGTAGTTTTAGAGTAAGTAAGATATCGTATCCACAGGGAGCGGTTTTAACCTGTAAAGTTAAAGCAATTGTATTTCCAATAAAACATTTCAAAAAAGGTTGGTTTAAATACTAAATAATAAAATACTGAAATAAAGCACAAATAACACGAGATGAATAATAATTAGGACTAGATTTGATTTCGTTTCATCTCCCCCCCTTGTCCATTCGAATCCCTTTTCCCTTATTTATGATTGTACTTGTAGTTACCTTAACATTGTTTAATTACAATAATTATAAGGCATGCTTGGTATTCTTCGGACCCGCAAATGTCCCCTATAACATCATAATTTAAACGCCAAAAGATATTCTCTACAGGCATTCAAAGTGGCATTGGGCGACCCCGAACATTCCCCGTATTTTGCAATCAGCGCTATTGAATTAGCCATACTTTCACATAAGGCACCTACGGAGGGGTGTGTCACTCACTGAACCTCCGATCGTTAGAATACAATCCTTGTGCTACGATATGACTAACCCGAATACCTTTAGCAATCCGAGAATAGCTTCATGAACAGCTCCATGCTCACCTACCTCTGATACTAGCCGAAGTTCCACTTTTTGTATCCAGAGCACTAGCCTACCATCCCGGCGCACGCGCGGAGTTGATGCATTACACACAGCAATAAAGATACCGATAAATTACAAGCATAGAATCATAAATTAAAATAGAAAAGAGAATTCTTATACACAAGGGGATTGAATCTACTACATCAAATACTACTAGAGAGCTTAGCTACTCATGGTAGCCATTACAAACTACTGAGAAATCTGTCACCTTTCTCAATCCTATACTACTCTCTCTGTGTATCAGTGTTTTGGGTCCCGAGGACCTTGTGTTTGTGACCTTTTCAAAGGGCTCTATTTATAGAGTTGAAAAACCTTCAAGGGATCAGGTTGTGATGTCACCGGTGAGTGTTTAATCCAATCAGAGGCTGCCTTTTCATTAATTGACGTCACTGGTGTGAAGCTTGACCAATCAGAAGCTTCCCCTTCACTAAATGACGTCACAAACGCGCGGCTTCATTAATCAGGACACGCGCTTCATGTGTGCTAGGCGCACATGAAGCCTGGCCGTTCTGGTTATGCGCTCATGTGCGCTTAGCGCGTGTAGAGTGTGAATGCGCTGCTGCTTTCCTTGATTTGTGGAACTAACCTCATGATCTCCTTCTGATCTTATCTGCTTTTCCCTTTATCCCTTTATCCGAATTATTTTGTACTTATTTGCTTTGTATTTGAATTGGAAAGATTCTTTGCAGGATTCTCTGATTTTCTTGTATTTATTTAATTTCTGAATCTGCAATATCCTCCATTCTGATGCTTTTTCCACTCTTGTCCCAAATCTGCTATAGTTCTGCATAAAATAGCAAATTTCTATTTAAAATAGCATCATATTCAAATTTGTATCAAATAAATACAATTATTATAAATATAATAAAAAGGGATATTTTGGGGCATAAATTACTATTTAATCCTTGATAAGTGTAATAAATACTATATGAAATTAACGCTAATTTTACACTTATCATCGGGGGCGCTGCCCTGCACCCCGCAAGGGGAGGTCTCCCCGTACTACACTCCGTAGTGTGTTATTTTCGTATGCGCGTAATCATACCTCGCTTAATATATACATCTTATATATCACTCGTTTTACAATCATGTATGTTGAATTTGCATGATGATTGGTTATGGCCTTAGATTTTTTTATTTAAATACGACCTGTGTGTCGTGCCTTACCTCCTATATTCCTTTTGTAATTCTTTCTCATCTCTATCCCCTCATATGTTAAACGAGGTTTCTTCTTATTATGTAATGTAACCGGGAGGACATAGAGCGTGGATTCAGTAGAGATTGGGAGACCTCAAGATTATGTACAAGATTATATAGTTTATGTAATTTTGTAATTGTTTTAGGAGGCCATAACCATATCATGTGTTTGTATGAGATGCATGTTTGTTATGTTTTGTTAAATGGTTTAACAAGAAATAAAAATTAAAGCGATCAAATCCCTCAATGCTTGTTTTGCCTTCCAATGAATGACACACGTCAAGACTAGAATCGATTAATGTGGGTCTGAAAAGCAGAGTACATTTCTCTATTCTAGTGAGACACGATAGGATAAAAGTAATATCCGATTGTCACCCTTGGTCTTTGATTGGGTATATTCAATATGATTGAAAAAGCCTAGAGGCACTAATATTAAGTCATGTTTGCCTTCCAATGTATGGCACTCGTCTAGCGTGAATCGATTAAATGTGGGTATTCCAAAGCAGGGTACATTTATCTATTTTAGTGAGGCGCGATGAATAAATGTGGGTCTGCCAAAGCAGGGTACATTTATCTATTGTCAACCATTGGGTTTTGACTTAACTAGGATATTCAATAGGATTAAAGAACCTAGAGGCACTAAGTTAGGCATTAATCATAAGATGAATTAGAATAAAGTTATTCACCTAACTATCCAAGAGTTGTATGAGATGCAATTGGAAAGCGTGTTCCTACCTAAATAACCTTTTCTTAAGCGATCAGCCAAAGCTGACTTAAAATAAGGTGAAATAGGATCTTGGCCCACTAGAAAATCTAGTGATGTGATTTTTTTTATGCTTTATATTGAGGGTACTGTTTTGAATCAAAATAGTGGGATGCATATTTAATTAAGAACCTTGTTGAAAGGTGTTTATTAATATGATACTTATTTGCATAATTTTCTGTAATAGATAACCATGGCAATGAACACAACAAGTAACTTGTCACTGAGATCCGTCCTTGAGAAGGACAAACTATCTGGAACTAACTTTCTAGACTTGTACAGAAACCTGAGGATTGTCCTTAGGCATGAAAAGAAGTTGTATGTCCTGGAAGAGCCCGTTCCTGAAACACCCGCTGCAAGCTGCTTCGAAAGCTGACAAAGATGCTTTAAGAAGCATCTGATGATGCTCTCGATGTAGGTTGTCTTATGCTTGCTACCATGAATGCTTGAACTCCAAAAACAACATGAGAACATGAAGGCGACAATATGATCGTATCATTTAAGAGACTTTTGAAGGCCAAGCTAGGCATGAACGATTTGAAGTCTCAAAGGCACTTTATCAATGTAGACTGGTAGAGATAAGTCATGTTGGTGCTCATGTACTCAAAATGATTGGGTACATTGAAAACTAGAAAGCTTGGATTCCTATTAGGCCAAAAGTTGGCCACTGATCTTGTCTTGCAATCGTTGCCGGACAGATATAGTCAATTCGTCATGAACTACAACATGAATGAATTTCACAAACCACTGCCAGAATGTGTGAGCATGTTGAGAACAGCTGAGAAAAACATTAATAAAGGAAAGGGAAGGCCATATTATTGTCCAACCTGGAAAAGGAAAGGGTAAGAAGAAATTCAAAAAAGCCTTATTTCAAATCAAAGGACAAGGGCAAAGACAAGCCTAGTACCTCTGCTTTGAATGCCTACTGGCGGGATAACTCAGGAAGGAAATGTTTCCACTGTGGCAATCAGAACATTGGAAGAGAAACTGGTGCAAGAAGTACCTGGAGGAGATCAAGAAGAAGGGAAGTGAAACTTCCACCTCAGGTATTTATGTTATAGAAGTCAATTTATCTACTTTTGCGTCTTGGGTATTAGATACTGGTGTGGATCTCACATTGCATGAATGTGCAGGATCTAAAAAGATAGACGACTGGCTAAAGGCGAAGTCGACCTGCGAGTCGGGAATGAGCAAGAGTTGTGCGTTAGCCAATATGAACTTATTATTTAACTTTGTCAACTGGGCTTGTTATTGAGTTAGATAATGTTATTTTGTGCAGCCATTAGTAGGAATATTATTCTTCTGTTCTTGTTTGGACAAGAATGGTTTTTCATTATAATAAAGAACAATAGTTGTTCAATTTATTTAAATGACATGTTTTATGGTTGTGCAAAATTAAAACAATGGATTATATGTCCTTGACTTCGAAACACCTATCTATAACATAAATACCAAAAGGGTCAAAACAAATGAATTGAACCCAACTTACCTTTGGCATTGTCGCTTAGGCCACATAAACGAGAAACACATATCTAAACTCCATCAAGATGGCTATTTAGACTCTTTTGATTTGGAATCAATTGAGACATGTGAATCTTGTCTATTAGGGAAGATGACCAGAACCCCATTCACTGGAAAAGGTGAAAGAGTCGGTGATCTTCTCAGTTTCATACATAGTGATGTATGTGGGCCCATGGGCACAATGGCTAGAGGAGGTTTTTCAATACTTCATCACTTTTAACTGATGATTTTAGTAGATATGAATTTGTGTATCTAATGAAACAAAAAATCTGAATCCTTTGAAAGTTCAAGGAATTTAAGAATGAAGTACAAAACCAACTTGGCAAGACTATTAAAACGCTTCGATCCGATCGAGGTGGTGAATACTTGAGCAAACAATTTGATGACTATCTAAAGAGTGTGGGATAGTATCCCAACTCACTCCTCTTGGAACACCTCAATGGAATGGAGTTTCCGAAAGGAGAAATCGAACTCTATTAGATATGGTTCGATCCATGATGAGTCACTCTGGTCTCCCCGACTCCTTTTGGGGTTATGCTTTGTTAACATCATCCTTCACACTAAATTGTGTTCCATCTAGGGCTGTCATAAAGACACCATAGAGATATGGATTGGGAGACGACCCAGTATGTCTTTTATGAAGATTTGGGGTTGTGAAGATTATGTAAAAACGCCAAGTTTCAGATAAGCTAAGACCCAATCAGAGAAATGCTTATTTGTGGGATACCCAAAAGAAACAAAGGGGTTACTACTTCTATAATCCTAGCGAAGGCAAGTGTTTGACGCTAGGACTGTTGTGTTCTTAGAGAACGAATTTGTCTCTAAGAAAATAAGTGGGAGGAAAGTAGAACTTGGAGAAATTCAAGTACCACAGAGTAGCAATGAGTCGATGATGGAACAAGAGCAGATACCACAAAGCATTATGGAGCCACCTACTCAAGTAGCGCAAGACTTGCGTAGGTCAGATAGGGTACGTCAACAATCTGAGAGATATGGTTTCCTTGTGTCTCAGGAAGGGGATGTAATGCTAATGGATCAAGATGAACCAGTGACTTACCAAGAAGCTCTTTTGAGTCCAGAATCTGAGAAATGGCTTGAAGCCAAGAGATCTGAAATGGATTCCATGTACACTAACAAGGTATGGACCTTGATTGAGCCACCTGAAGGGATAAAACCCATAGGGTGCAAGTGGGTTTTCAAAAAGAAAACTGACATGGATGGTAATGTAAGTACCTTTAAAGCACGGTTGGTGGCTAAGGGTTTCAAGCAAATTCATGGTGTAGACTATGATGAAAGCTTTTCCCCCGTTGCCATGCTTAAATCTGTTCGGATCTTGCTTGCTATTGCAGCTTACCATGATTATGAAATCTGGCAAATGGATGTCAAGACAGCCTTCCTAAATGGAGTCTTCTTGAAGATGTGTATATGACACCAACCTGAAGGTTTTGTTTTACCTGAAAATGCTGGAAAGGTATGTAAGTTGCAACGATCCATTTATGGATTAAAGCACGCTTCTAGAAGCTGGAATCTTCGTTTTGATGAAGCTGTTAAGCAGTTTGGTTTCATTAAAAATGAAGATGAACCTTGCGTCTACAAAATGGTTAGTGACAGCAAAGTGGTTTTTCTGGTTTGGTATGTAGATGACATACTCCTCATAGGAAATGACATTACTACCCTTTAGTCTGTAAAGACTTGGTTAGGAAATTGTTTTTCTATGAAAGATTTGGGCGAAGCAACCTATGTGTTAGGTATCAGGATCTATAGAGATAGATCTCGAAGATTGCTTGGCCTAAGTCAAAGTACATACATAGACAAAGTGTTAAAACGGTTTAGCATGCAAGATTCTAAGAAGGGATTTTTGCCTATGTCACATGGTATAAGCCTATCTAAGGCTCAATCTCCTTCCAGTAAGGAAGAGAGAGAACACATGAGTAAGATTCCTTATGCATCCGCTATAGGGTCTATCATGTACGCTATGTTGTGTACTCGACCAGACATATCATATGCTTGAGCATGACTAGCAGACACCAGTCTGATCCCGGTGATGGTCACTGGACAGCAGTCAAGAACATCCTTAAGTACTTAAGAAGAACCAAAGATTCATTCTTGATAAATGGAGGTGAGGAAGAGCTACTTGTAAAAGGTTACACTGATGCTAGCATCCAAACCGACAAAGATGATTCAAGATCATAGTCAAGTTATGTGTTTTGTTGAATGGTGGAGCTGTGAGCTGGAAGAGTTCAAAGCAGGAAATAGTCGTTGATTCTACCACAGAAGCTGAGTATATTGCGGCCCTCAAATGCTGCGAAAGAGGCCGTTTGGATCAGGAAGTTCAATATTGAACTTGGTATAATTCCTACCATTGTGGATCCAATAAGTCTTTATTTTGATAACAATGGGGGCTATTGCACAAGCCAAGCAACCCAAGTCTCATCAACGATCCAAACATATACTTAGACGTTTCCATCTCATCCGAGAAATCATTGATAGGGGAGATGTGAAGATATGCAAAGTGCATACAGATGGCAATGTTGCAGACCCATTGGCAAAACCCTAGTGCAGTAGAAGCATGAAGGGCACACTAGATCATTAGGCATTAGAGTTATGTCTGAATGGCTCTAGTGCAAGTGGGAGATTGTTAGTGTATGCACTAGAGGACCTGTATGTTTTATTTTGAACATCCATCACTTGTATCCTATTATTATTTTATAAAGGCATTTCATCTTATTAATTCTTTTAGAATATAATTATTGTCCTTAGAATAGTAAACTTAAACTTCATAAGAAATCAAGTAGATGACTTGATCGTGAGATTTTTTGAAGAACTATTCTTAAATAGTCCCTAGTCAAGTATCATCTTAGGACAAAGATGCATTTAGACTAGTATGTGAGTTCATTGGTGATAACATCTCACGGATCATGGATATGAGGTATCATGTGCTCACATAGGTACACATTAAGAGTAATGGTGTACTGGACAGACCCACCTTAAGAACGTTGCATGGGTTGTTACATAAGTGTCATGAACGTTTCTTAAATTAATAAATGTTATATGAAGTCCTTCGACCTGAAATCACTACGATTCCTACATAAGGAATTATATGTTTTAATTATCATCAAACGTTACCTGTAACATGGTAATCATAAAGTTGGTTTTTGGACATATAATAAATTATGTGGTGGAATGTTAGTGCCCTAGATGGGATTTGTCCCTCCTATGTAACAGGAGTTATATCTTTAGGCCTCTTGATAAAGTGAGACTGCAAAATGCATGGCCATGCTCAGGAGGATAAATATGAGATATTTATTTTCTGTACAGTCTACTTGGGGATCAAAAAAATATATATTGAACTATACAAGGTTGACACAATCCATGCCCCTGTGTTCAATTAGATATTTGGACAAAGGGAGAGAGCATATAAATTATTATAATAAAATAGGATTTATCAAAGATATTGATAATCTCAATATTTGGATAGTGATGTGTTGCTAGATACCGCTCACTATTTATGATATTAAATATAAAAGGGTTTTATTTTATATTATAACCAAATATTAAAATCCTATTGGGTCACACGCATACAACATGCCACTAGGAAATGATAATAATTCTAATTTAATTTAATTAGAATTATAACATAATGGGCCAGGCCATAAGTGTGAGAGTTAAGTGAGTGAGGGGGTAAAACCCTAGCCACCACTCTATAAATAGAGCATGAGATGAACTACCCCCAAACACACATGAGCAATCGCTTTTTACTTTCTAAGGCTACTAGCAGTGCTGAGGAAGGTTTCCTAGTCCGGCTGTTGGCGTGGATACCAATAGAGACGTGGCTACTCTTGCCTCGTTTATAATCCTAATAAGGTACGACCTTTCGTTTCAATACATTTTATGCCTTGATTCATGTTTTCGCAAAAACAATTATAACAAGGGAGGGAATCCATTTATTTCCGCTGCACCCTGACCACATGCTTGATTCCCTTCATCAGATTATAATCAAATATGATTCCTAATCAGATCTTACGAAATAAGATAGTTATTACTGAGTGATTCTATTTTATTTACAGCTGATTGGTTTCCTTTTTTAGGACCAATCTTGCCTTTAAATTGGCGGTTGTATTTCTCAATTCATAATAAGAGAGAAATATTATTCTTCTCTATTCTTTTAATCATTCATTCTTCCTTGCTAGAGTCACTAATTTGGGGATAATCCTTAAAGACTTTAGTTTACATCTTTAATAGGGTACCAAGTAAAACAATTAACAAAGAGCTTTGGACTGGCAAAAGGCCAAGCATTAGACACTTGCACATTTGAGGTTGTCCAGCAGAGACATGGCCTTATAGGCTACATGAAAGAAAACTGGATTCAAGAACAGTTAGATTTATTTTGTTGGTTATGTTAACGCTCTTTGAGCTACAAGTTTCACAATCCCACTTCTAGATCCTTCTTTGAGACAGGAAATGGGAGATTCTTTAAGGAAGTTGAGTTTGGGAAGGAAGAGAACATGATGAATACTGTCTTTGAGGAAGAACCTGTTGTTAGTAGTGATCAAGTCCTTGTACCTATTACTATTCGAGAAATAACTCCAATAATAGAAGACAATGAACATGTTATTAACAATGATCAAGTCCACGTTCCAATTACTATTCAAGAAACAACTCCAATAATAGAAGATAATGTTCAAACTATTGTCCCTGACAATGTTCCAAAACAAGACAACAATGAAGTTCTTCCTCGAATACCTATAGAGCAAGCTTAACAACTGATGGGATTTAAGCAAACGTACCAAAATTCCAGCAGTATAATAGTAAGTAAAGAGTATCGTATCCACAGGGAACGGTTCAACTCGTAATGATTAGTGATCAGACTATCGAGTAATAAACGGTGTTTGATGTTTGTATTGCGGAAATTAAATGCATAAAAGAGAATACAGATAGTAGAGTAGAGTAAGATAGCGTTACTTGGATCAGGATTGAACTTCGTATCATCGCACCCCTTTTATATGTGAACCTCAAGATTATTTATGAATATATTTCTATGATACCCTAGCCAAACTATATTATTTTACCTCGAGTCACCAGTAGTAAAATACTCAAAGATAATCCATGCGGGTTCTCCCAGGAGACAAATTACCCCAGCTTGATTGCTCTATTTTTCCGTTTGTTACACTATCAATTCATCCTATATTCCTATAGAGAATACTATGAGTACTTTTACCAATCAGAGTCGAGTTTCCTACCTATCGGTTCCCACAAACTCACTGTTGAATTCACAAAACCATTTTCCAATGTATTTTATAAAAGCAACCTATAACTCCGGCACACAGGCGGAAGCTACGCATTAAGCAAAGTATAAAAGTACCGATATCATAAAATAGGGATTCATAAATAATAAAGAGAATTCACATATAGTTGGGGATTGAATCAACTACATTCAATCCTATTGGAGAGTTTAGCTACGCTTGGTAGCCATTACAGACCAATGAAGAAATTGTCACACTTTTCTTCAATCCTAGCGTTGCTATCTCGGCAGCCCTTTGGGTTCTCCTCTGAACTTTGAGCCCTAGACTCTAACTCCCTTCTCTGCTCTCCAAAAGCTCCCTTTGATCTTTACAAAAGGTCCTATTTATAGATGAAGGAAAGCTATCTGAAATATGGAAGGAATCTGATTTGAAATTACAATTAAAAACAAATCTGTGTAGCTGCGCTTCACTTGCGCTCAGCGCAAGTGAAGCGTGGCTTCCAGAAAGCTGCGCTCCAACCTGCGCTTAGCGCAGGTGGAGCGTGGAACGCGTTCCAGCCTTCTCTGTTTCTTCTTTTAACAACTTGATTTCTTCCTGATCTTATCCTTGTTTTCTTGTCTTTCCTTGTTTCCCTCTTTTTGGCTTGATTCTGTGTTTATCTTGCCTTTGAATTTGAATTGGGGAAGTTATCCGCAGAATCCTTGTTTAAATGGTTGCTGATCTTATCTTTATTTGCTCTCATTTAAACTTCAAATCTGCAAATCATATCCTCAAATAATGCTATCTTCTTTTCTCTTTTAAATCTTTCTCATAAATCTGCAAAATAAACATATTTTCTATTAAAATAGAATCAAATTCAAATTCAAATTAAATAAACACAATTATTACATTTATTAATAAAAAGGAATTATTTTGGGGCATAAATTACTATTTTACCCTTGATAAGTGCAGTAAAAATACAAGAAAAAATCATATAATTGACACTTATCAACAACCTCAGAAAATGTCATTAAGGAGATCCAATAGAGAAAGGAGAAGTGAAATTCCATATCATTATATTATGTTTCTCCAAGAACAAGAGGATATCATCGGTTTAACAAAGGACGATCCAATCAGCTTTTGTCTAGCTATGTAAGGTTCTAACTCTAAAAAATGTATTGATTCCATGAAGGATGAAATGAACTCCATGCAAGATAATGATGTTTTTTATCTCGTCAAACTACCTGAAGGTGTGAAACCTATTGGTTGTAAATGGATATTCAAAACCAAGAAGGATTCAAAAGTTAATACCGAGAGATATAAGGCGCGTTTAAATACTAAAGGCTTCAGTCAAATGGAAGGCATTGATTACAAAGAAACCTTCTTTCTGGTATCTTCAAAGGATTCTTTTAGAATAATAATGTCCCTAATAGCTCATTATGATTTAGAGCTCCATCATATGGATGTTAAGACTGTGTTTCTAAATGGTGTCATTGAAGAAACAATTTATATGATGCAACCATAAACGTTGTATCAAGTGACTCAGAGTCTATGTTATGCAAACTAAAGTAATCCATCTATGGTCTCAAACAAGCTTCCCGTCAATGATATCACAAGTCCCATCAAGGTATTACCATATATGGTTTTGAGGCAAATATAGTTGATGAGTGTGTTTATCATTAGTTTAGTGGGAGCAAATACATATTGTTAATATTATATGTCAATGATATATCTCTTGCTATTGACAATATAGGCTTATTGTATGATACCAAGAGATTTCTGACAAATAATTTTGAAATGGAAGATCTTGGTGATGCCATTTTTATGTTAGGTATTAAGATACTAAGAGATCACTTTCATTGTATTCTAGATGAAGTCAGAACACATGACCTTGAAAGAAATGAGATGGTAAATAATTCCTATGCATTCATTGTAGGAAGTCTATTGTATGTTAAAGTTTGTACTCATCCCGACATAGCATTTGTAGTTGGAGTTTTAGGCAGATATTTAAGTAATCCTGGGATATAGCTATGGAAGGCAATAAAGCGCGTGATATGCTATTTATAGAGAATAAAAGGGTATATGCTCACTTATCACAAGTCTGACAGTTTAGAGATCATTAGGTACTCTGACTCTGATTTTGCTAGGTGTCAAGATAGCAAATGCTCCACATATGAATACTTTTTATGTGGGCTAAAGAAGCTATATCTTGGAAGTTTGTTAAACAGACTCTTGTTGCTTCTTTAACCATGGTTTCAAAGTTCATTGCTTGTTTTGAGGCAACCAACCACAAGATATGGTCGGGAAACTATTTCACTAATTTATGTATAGTCGACGACACTGGAGGACCGTTGAAATTTATTTTTATAACAACTCGGTAGTTCTTTACTCCAATAACAATAGGAGTACAACCAAGTCAAAATTTATTGATATCAAGTCTCTGATTGTTAAGGAAAGAATTTAGAATAAGCAAATTTTCATAGAACATATAGAGTTTGACATCATGCTAGTTGATCCATTTACTCAGGGTTTAGTGCCTAGGGTTTTTCATGACCATACTACTTATAAGGGTGTAATTCTTGATAGAACATCAATTTAAGTGGGTGTCCCGTTTATATTCTATACTATAATCGTTTGATCTTTTGAAAAATAAGATGATGTTTATCATTCTTCTCTAAACTTGTTTTGTGCAATACTTATATTGCATTTTTAAATTTGTCTCTAAAAAGAATAAAGTTCGAACCATTTTGAAATAGACATGATTAAGATCATATTGCATGTAATCCATGCCACCTATTCATATTTGATTTATGTCATTGAGTAATATAAATGTGGTGATCATTGTGGTTTAATCACACTGAGTTATGATGAAAACTGGTGGTTCCTCGTTGTTGTATGAGATGGACCAGATTGTTTAAGGGGAGTCTAAGAGTAAATAGCATACAATTGTGTGTCTAAAGAATTTTCTGATATAAATCTCTAAATGAATATGAAGCCCAAGTGGGAGATTGTTAGAAATTTTTATTTATAATAAATTAAGGTGGGCTAGATATTATTTATAACATTTATATTGACTATTTATGTTTAGATAGCCTTAATATAAGTGCTCTATTTTAGTGAGCCCTTTAGACTACCAATAGAAAAATTAATATAGGCTTAATGAGTGGAAGCTTAATTTTGGCCTATTAAGGGATAATGGGAATCCTAATAGGTTTAAAACCAAAAAGCACGGTCATGGTCCCCAATATACCAAATAGTAATTATGTCTCTTATTCTCCCCATTAAAAGAGAAATATCAAGTCTCATATACCAAAGGCTAATGACTATTGTTTATATTTCACTAATATTTTTAGTCAATTCCAATGGATCCATGTATTCCTTAAAACTTAAGAAACTTAGTAATCTAACATAATGTATCTTGTAGTTATTTGACATACTCAACTCCTATCTTTTAGGATTCTTTCATGTTCACCTTCCTCGTATTGCATCCCATGTTCCCTTAATCTTACTTTATTGAGATGGGTTTGATTGTAGTTGATCATGAAGAAATGAAGTCTTCCATACTTCAACCTTTTTATGTCATTTTTTAAGTATGTTATTGAACAAGAAGCTTCCAATTCGTCAAACCAGCATAAGCATATCTCAGTTTTTGACCATGCCAATAAATTTGACATGAACTTGGTTGCAGTTGCTAAGTTGTCTAACAAAATTTTTGTCATTTATATTTTCTTATGTCCTACTATTATTTTCCTTCCCTTTTCATTAATACAAAAAGACAATTTATATTGAACAACCTACATCTATCAAATACATATTAGTCTAGTAAAGAAAAAGGGCAAAAAATTAAGTTCACATTAAATATCTTTGCAGTTATCAAGATTGTCTTTGCCGAAATAAAGTTTGTCGTGACTCAGATTCACAATTCACGAGTTTCATCTTTTTACGGATTTGGGTTATTTTTTCCCTCAACTTGTTCTCTTGGAACTAGGTTCTATACGGGTGGACAATCTTCTTGGTTAGATCTAAGTATGAAGCTGGGGGAGGATGATTAAGGGGTATCTACAAAAGCACTGAACTAGAGAATCAGTAGAGATTTTGGTAGAGTTTTCGTATATAGAAGATGGATATCTAAGTGTATGCATGGAATGTTATTTATAGGCATATGTTGGAAGGAATCGTGTTAATCCTTAGGTACAACATGTCCTTTAGGGTTTGGATAGTCCTCTCAGACTGACCGTCAGTCTAAGGATGGTAAGCAGTACTAAACATCAGTTTAGTACCAAAAGCTTGGTGTAAAGCGTTCCAAAACCTAGAGGTTAAGCTAGGATCTCTATCTGACACAATGCTAGAGGGTACACCATAGAGTCTCACAATCTCCTTGATGTACAGGTTTGTTAGTTTACCAAGGGGGTAGGTAGCCCTGATAGGTAGGAAGTGGGTCGACTTAATGAGCCGGTCCATTATGTGTTAGTGTATGCACTAGAGACTCATATGTTTTTTAACATTCATCACTTGTATCATATTAATTATCTTATAAAGGCAATTCAATTTTATTATTTCTTTCAATAGAGTATAATAAATGTCCATAGAATAATAAGCTTAAATTTCATAAGACATCAAGTAGAGGACTTGATCATGAGATCATATGAAGAACTATTCTTAAAATAGTCCCTAGTCAAGCATCATCTTAGGACAATTTAATGCATTAAGACTAGTGTGTGAGTTTATTAATGATCGCATCTCACGGATCATGAATATGAGATATCAAATATTCACATAAGTATATATTAAGAGTAATGATACACTGGACTGACCCGCTATAAGAACGTTGCATGGTTTGTTACATAAGTGTCATGAATGATTCTTTAATTGATAGTGATATATGATGTCCTTTGACCTGAAATCACTACGATTCCTGCATGAGGAATTATATGTTTTCATATCATCAAACGCCACTTGTAATAGGGTGATTATAAAGTTGATTTTTAGACATATAATAAATTATGTGGTGGAATGTGAATCCTATGTAACAAGAGTTATATCTATGGGCCTCTTGATAGAGTTAGACTACAAAATGCATGGTCATGCTCAGAAGGGTAAACATGAGATGTTTATTTTCTGTATAGTCTGCTTGGGCATCAAGTAAACATATATTAATTGAACTATACAAGGATGACACATTCCATGTCCTCGTGTTCAATTAGATATTTTGACAAAGGGACAATTCATATAGAATATTACACAAAATAGGATACGTTAAATTGTTGACATTCTCAATATTTGAGCATTAGTGATGTATTGCTAGATATCACTCACTATTTATGATATTAAATATAAAAGATTTTATTTTAATATCATAACCAGATATTAAGAGAACCTATTGGGTCACACGCATACAACAAGCCCACTAGGAATGTTAGAGATTCTAATCGGATTAGAATAATAACACAATGGGCCGGGCTCATAAGTGATAGGGTAAATGAGTGACGGTTAAACCTTAGCCACAACTCTATATATACTGTATAAGATAAACAACCCAAGACACACATGAGTAGCCGCTCTTTACTCTCCAAACACTACTAGCGGGGGTGAGGATAGTTTCCTAGTTCGCATGTTAGCGTGGATACCTGTAGAGACATGGATGCAACTTCTTTGTTTTCAATTTGAAATGTATGATAATCAAATTTATGTTGAAGCTTTAACGTGTGTTTGGTTTAGCATCTGTGAACTTGAGTTTGAGCTTACGTGGTTTCACTCAATGTGATTTTGAGTAAACTTGAGTTTATACAAATGTGTTTTATGTTTGGATAACTTTTTATAGATGTGAATTTAAGGAAATGAATATTGTTTGCATGATATCAATGAAAATCACATTTAGATTTATAATTAGTAAAAAGGACATGACGTTGAAATGATGATTGACAGTTGTCGAACCTGCACAAAATTATAATTATAATTATCCGATTTGCAAACTACTTATAGTAGAATGGTATAAACCGGGTCGAACCCTGAAGATCCACTCAAATTAATCCTTCTTTGGGGGGTTTTGATTGATTGGAATAAACTGAAAAAATAAAAGATCAAGTTAAAAGCAAAGGTTGAATCAATTCAAGACAATATCAATCCAAGGAATTCAGAGGCTATTTTCATGGTAAATCATTGGTTATTAATAACATGCATTCAAGAGATCAAATCTATCAACTTAGAATCATGTGGCATCCCTACAACGATCCCGGATTCACTACTGAAATAATTTCCAGAATTCAATTGAATAAGATTAACAAGATCAAATAACCATGAAATCTTATGTTAGATCCAAATCAATTTTGTAAATGGAACCCAATTGAAGTAAATAATTAAATAAAAACCTTCAATTTAATTGCTCACTCTATTCTTTTCATTCATTGTATGATGATTAACCAATCAAGAGTACAACATACTTCAATAACAAATTTCATAACCAAAACATGTTAACCAATCAAGCTTTGATAAAAGAAATATGGAATTGAAGCAAGTGGAGTAGAAAAGCAAGGTAGATGTAATTCAATCAACATGTAAATGAAGATCAAACCTCAAAACCAAGATGAATATAAGCTTGACTCCTTGAATTGAATAAAAACTTAGCCTTCCATGAAGACTTTACAAAAAAGATGAACAAAAGTAAATGAAACTCTTAGTAATTTCTACTACAACTTGGGATGCTCTTCTCCTTAGCAAGCCCTCCTATTTATAGGAGGGGAAAAGATGTCATTCCAAACATGATCAATCAGCCATGACTAAGCATGTTTTGTCCACAAATGAACTTATTGATCAATTACCTAATGCATTTGTCCATTACTTTGAATTATTCACCTACTCTAGCTATCATTCATCTACTTGTCTCTCACTTTCACCGAGCATATCATCCCCAATCTGGCAGAATTCAAGAGAGTTGTTTTCATATGCAATCAAGCTCTGGATCTTATCTTTCAAATGCCGCTGGTTTTAGCCCAAAAGGAGGTTTCTAGCCCAAGTTATGGCCCAATCATTGACTGTTGGTCAGGTTTTCATATGATGCTGACTATTCCGTCTTCCAAGCCCATTTTGACTCACTAGCCATCCGATTCAGATTTTGGGTTCTTCATCAACATTGTAGGTCTTTCTTTTATCTTTCCTACACTATAAAGAACATAATTTTTAGATGTCTAGAACTCACGTTATGCTTGAAATACGAAAACAGGTTAATGCTGAAAAATGTAATTGAGCCCAATATGAACCTGAATTGGCATAATATTCTTATGACTTGTTAATTAAGCATAAAAAATGCATTAAAAGGTTAAATTTGAGGGATGATTAAAGTGTATAATTTGTATTTATCAATTATGTTTATTAGTTATTATTCTATTCACTTAATAAATGTAAAACTTTGTTCAAATGATGAAGTTTATTTGTATCTATACATAGAAAAAGTAAAATAAAAAATAAATGAAAAAACAATGGGAAGAATCTTTCGCAAGATGATTTGTGATGGCTTGATGGGTTTAACAAGCCATCAAATATGCAAGGAAGGGTACAAAAGCTATTGGTCAAAGGCATTTCTTGGATGCAAAAGCTACTCAGAGTAGCGTTGCATTCAACTTGCGTCTCATCCAGATACGTGCGTTTCTTCTATATTTCCAAAACATATTGGTCAAAGGCAAAATCAAGTTTGACCGATTCAAATTCACGTTTATTGTTTGTGGACGCGAAACCAAACAAGTTCTTAATACATGTTTCTCACAATAATGTTCAATAGGGGGAATCAAATTGTTCCACCGCACCCTGACCATGCTCAATTCCTTTTACTATGACCCAAATGACATCAAAACCGGCCGGGACTCTAGGCAATCCCATCACAAAATCCATAGTTATGGCCTCCCACTTCCACTCTGGGATTTCCAAAGGTTGGAGTGTTCCAGAGGGTTTCTGATGTTCTATCTTAACCTGTGTACATACAAGGCACCTAGAAACAAACTTCGCTACTTCCTTCTTCATACCATCCTACCAGAACATACTCTTCAAGTCGTGGTACATCTTGATAATCCCAAGATGCGCCATGAACTTGCTCCTATAAGCCTCCTCCAAAATCTCCTTCCTCAAACTACCCCTCTTAGGGACGCAAACTCTCCCTTGGAAGAGAATCACCCTATCTCTTGACTTGGAAAAACCTGACTGTCCCTTCCGGGCTTGGAGGTCTAAGTCTAATGCCTGAGCCTCCCTAATTTGAACTCTCAATTTATTGGTGACCTTTAACCTGAAAAGTCTCAGACTATCCCCCCTCAAAACTCACATCGAGCCTCAGGTTCCTAAGCTCTTCCAACAACTCCATCTCATGCACCATCATGGATGATGCTTGTAGGGACTTCCAACTCAGGGCGGCATCCACTACATTGGCCTTTCCTGGGTGGTACTTCAACTCAAAATCATAGTCATTTAAGAATTCCATCCACCTCCTCTGCCTAATGTTGAGTTTTTTTCTGATCAAAGAGATACTTGAGACCTCAAACCTCACCCATACAGGTAATGCCTCCAAATCTTGAGGGCAAATACCACAGTTGCTAATTCTAGGTCGTGGGTAAGGTAGCTTTCCTCACGGGACCTAAGCTGCCTGGAAGCATAGGTCACTACTCTCCTCCCCTGCATCAACACACAACCCAATCCCTTACCTGACGCATCACTATAGACCTCAAAGGGTTTGGACAAGTCTGGTAATACTAACATCGGGGTGGTGGTCAACCTCTCCTTGAGTTCCATGAAACTCTTCTCACATTTCTCGTCCCACACAAAGGCATGCCCCTTTCGGGTTAGTCGAGTGAGAGGCAAGGCCAGTTGGGAAAATCTTGTAATGAACCTTCGGTAGTAACCAACTAAACCCATAAAACTCCAATATTTTTTCATAGTGCTATAGATAAAAAAGATACAAATATTATCACCCTAGAGTCATCATGTCTATATCTCATGGATGTACATGAATAATTTGTCTTTGTCATCCTACACATCTTCTTTCAAAGCTAAAAAAAACTTATTTTGACTTGGTAATAAAAAAATATTGTTTAAAATTAAATGACTTTGAAAGACTAAAGACTATTTATTGAATAAAGGCTTAAATATGTTTTTAGTCCCTGGAAACATACCCCCTATTGTTTTAGTCCCTGGAATTTTTTTTAGCAAATTAGTACCTGGAAAAATTGTCCATTATCATTTTAGTCCTTACTGTTAAATGTCTCTGTTAAGTGATGATTTGGCACCATGTGCTACATCTCTCCCAAGTGCACCATTTTGTGTAGACTGTATCTGTGAGCTCTGAGTTGGAATTTGGCCTGGTTGAGGGGCATCAACAGAGGGAGCACCATTGCGCTCTCTGTTCTTGTCTCCAATCTTGGTTAATTTCCTTTTCTGTATGAGTGTTAACTATGAGTACATTGTGGTTGTCTGAGAAATTAAAATAATGCACATGTTATACCTTATAATGTTTGCTAGTTTTAGATTTTGAAGATGCTTCCACAGTCTTTTTCCCTTTATCCTACACATGTAATATTAATTTCTAGGGACAGTTTTGTCCTACACAATTATGTCCAGAAATTAAACCTATTGTAGGAATAAATATTAATTTCTAGGGACAGTAGATTTATTAGATACCTTTTGTGTGATACTAAACCCCTTGAGTACCATGCACATTAACAACATCATTGTGAGTAGCAATATCATTTTGAGTAGCATCATTTTGAGTAGCAACATTTTGAGTAGCAACATTTTGAGTCACAGTAAACCATTGATAAGTGAAAATTAGTTGATAAATTAGAGCACTTTTTATTTCACTTATCAATGATAAAATGATAATTTTACCCCAGTTTAATCCCTTTTTATTAAATATTAGATAAATTGTATTTATTAATCTAAGATTTGAATTTGATTCTATTTTGATAGAAATATTGCTGATTTTTGCAGGATATTGCAAAGATTTGATTTGAAGGATAGATAACATTAAATGAGGGAGATATCTGCAAGATTTGAGATTAATTGAAGACATTTAATGAAGATTTGAAGAAGATATAATATAATTAATGAGGAGATCACTGCCAATCAATCAAGGATTCTGCAAACAAGCTTCCCAAATAAATCAAAGATTGCTCAATAAATGCAAGGATTTTATCAAGAAAAGGGAAACAAGGAAAGACAAATCTGCCAAAACCAGTCTCGGGGAGAGATCAAGATTAAAAAGAGAAAGTTGGAGCTGCAGGACGCTACCTGCGCTTCACCTGCGCTATAGCGTAGGGTGAAGCGCAGACTCTCTGGAAGTTGCGCCCCATCCTGCGCTATAGCGCAGCCTGGAGCGCAGCTCACGCTGATTTATTCCCTGTTGCCATTTTTAGATGGATTTCTCCCCAAATTTGCTTTGTTTTTCCTTGTCTATAAATAGGAACCTCTTGCACCAAGTCCGGGGGGCACGGTAATTGTAATCCAGTCTATATTTCAGTGATAATGCACCAGAGCTAAGTTTAGAGTAGGAGAGGAGGAGCGCTTCACAAGGATTGAAGATGGTGACAGCATCTTCAGTGGTTTGTATGACTGCCTCATGTAGTTAACTCTCCATTTGGATTGGATGTATTTGATTCTATCCCCAAGTGTATGTAAACTCTATATTATTATTTCTGTGCTCTCTGTCTATAATATTGGTAATCTTATTCTGTACTTAATTCCTAATTCCCGCGCTTGCGCCTGGAGTTATAGGCTAGTCTCAACTAAGTTAGTTTTGATTAGGACTGAGAGTGGGGGAGCGGATTCTGAAGAAACTCATTCTCTGATTGAATAAGAATACTCGGTTAACCACTGACTGAATAGGGGTGTTTACTAATGATTGATGGGTAGTGTGAGTACCATAATGAAGGGCATCCGACCATTAAGCTTGGTATTAATAAACCGATAGCAAGGAGTTAGTTGATTGTCAATCCAGGATTCGAACATAGGCGTATCCTTATGAGTGATGGTAGTGACAATACTTGACCGAAGGTGCGTCTACAGCATTAGGCCTTGTTTATCAACTAAGTTCCTTTACAAATTGACTAAAAAAGAGCAAAATAACCGAGGGTAAGTCTGTCGCCTGGGAGAGCCCGCATGGATTATCTTTGAGTGTGTGAGGCCGCTGGTAACTCGGGGTCTTAGCAATAAAGTTTGTCTAGGATATTATAGAGTAAGCCTAAAATAATAGATAGTTTTTACATGCACAAAGGGTGAGATGATATGAAGTCCAATCCTAATCCAAGTAAAGTGTCTCTAACTCTTCCTTTCTAATTCTATTGATATTAATCTGTTATTTACAAATCCGCAACAATATACTCTAAACCATTGTTTCTCCTTGATAATTAGATCACAGTCTACATAAATTGACTGTTCCCTATGGATACGATACTCTTCTTACTATTATACTGTTGGATTTGTGGTTCGCTTACCAGAAACCCATCAGCCCTCCACCCTCAGTTGTTGGTTCTGTGACACCATTGCCTCCCTTTTTTCACAGACTTTTTCTTATTTTCAGACTATATTGTAAATATTAAGATTAATACATAGAAGTTGAAATAAAATATTGTGTGTGAAATTATGAAGTTACAATAACAGTGCCAAATTACCTAGGCAGGTCTTGAGTCATCATAAGTGGCATTGGGTGGATTCTTGTAGCTTCTTGTATTGTGACCATAAGCCAAGCATCTCCCACATCTATTGCTAGTATGTGTCCTTCTCAGTTTTTAGGGGTGATCTACTTCATCCGGTTGCCTTCTAAGCTTCTTTGGCCTTCCAGGCCCTCTCTAGTGAAGGGAATCAAGCATGTGGTCAGGGTGCAGCGGAATAAATGGATTCCCTCCCTTGTTATGATCGTTAATGCGAAGAAACGAATTAAGGTATAAAAAGCATGAAACATAATAACATACCTTTTAGGGATTGCGAACGAGGCAATAACAGCCACGTCTCTAGAGGTGTCCACGCCAACAGCCGATCTAGGAAACCCTCCTCAACTCTGCTAGTAGTGTTTAGAGAGTAAGAGTGACTACTCATGTGTCTAGGGTAATGCATCTCATGCTATATTTATAAAGTGGTGGCTAGGGTTTTACCATCACTCAATTTTCCCCAACACATATGGGCCTGGCCCATTATGTTATAAATCTAATCAAATTAGAATTATTATCTTTTTCTAGCGGCTTGTTGTATGCGTGTGACCCAATAGGCTTTTAATATTTGGTTATGATATTTAAAATAAAACTCTTATATTTAATATCATAAATAGTGAGCGGTATCTAGCAATACATCACTACTACCCAAATATTGAGATTATCAACAACTTTGACGAATCCTATTTTATGAAAGTAATTTATATGATCTGTCCCTTTGTCCAAATATCTAATTGAACACAAGGGCATGAAATGTGTCAACCTTGTATAGTTCAATTTATGTTTTCTTGATCCCCAAGTAGACTATACAGAAAATAAACATCTCATGTTTATCCTCCTGAGCATGGCCATGCATTTTGTAGTCTAACTCTATCAAGAGGCCTATAGATATAACTCTTGTTACATAGGAGGGACAAATCTCATCTAGGTCACTCACATTCCACCACATAATTTATTATATGTCCAAATACCAACTTTATGATTACATTGTTATAGGCAACGTTTGATGATATTTAAAACATATAATTCCTTATGTAGGAATCGTAGTGATTTCAAGTCAAAGGACTTCATATAATATTTATCAATATAAAAAACATTCAGGACACTTATGTAACAATCCATGCAATGTTCTTAAGGTGGGTCGGTCCAGTACACCATTACTCTTAATATGTACTTATATCAGCACATGATATCTCATATCCATGATCCGTGAGATGTGATAATCAACGAACTCACATACTAGTCTAAATGAATCTTTTGTCCTAAGAAGATGCTTGACCAGGGACTATTTTAAGAATAGTTCTTCATAAGATCTCACGATCAAGTCATCTACTTGATTTCTTATGAAGTTTTAATATTACTATTCTAAGGACATTAATTGTATTCTAAAAGAATGAATTGCCTTTATAAAATAGCATGATGAAAGTGATGGATGTTCAAAACATATAAGTCTCTAATGCATATACCAACATCTAGTAATTAGGTGGCATAAGGGGTTCATCTTCAGTTATTGGCCATAGGTTCTGCCCATTGATTGGACTTATGATCTGTCCATAACATGCATCATAGGCCTCTTTCAAGTAGTAATGATGCACATAGTTTTCTAGGTTATCTTCCTTCATACAGATTGTTGCTACTGTATGTCTGCAGGGTATTCCAAAAAGTTCCCAAAAATTGCGAGTGCAACTTTTTGTGCCTATATTCATAATGAACCTCTCAGGCAACATAGTATGCCTCACCTCAAATCTTAACTCACCTGCCCAAGTTTCCAGCCAATGCCCACTCTTCTCAATTTCCTTGTCCAACCTCTTCCTTGGTTTAGGCATCACCATTTCATCATACTTATCAAGCTTTTCATTTAATGAAGCAAACCTACTCATTAGATATGTCCTAATCCACTCACACATAATGATTATAGGTTTGTACCTAACAAGGAGAATTGTGCTATTAAAGGCTTCACTAAGGTTAGTCATGACCACATCACACTTTGAATAAAAGCTAAAGGCATGCTTACACCATGCCTTTGTAGGGATAACAGCTAACAATCATATGCAGGGACACTGATTGCTTTTAGTTGATTCATTTTGTCCTGCCAGGCTCGCTCATAAGTGGCTTTAGATGCTCCCAACACCAAGTCTCTCATTAATGTCCCCCCTTCAAACTTTTTCTTGAAATTGGCATACAAATGCCTAACACAACCTGTGTTCAACCCCATGCATCATTTCATCAAACAACTGCACAAGTCCCTCATTATGTGGGGTTCCCTCACTATGTGGGACTCCCTCAATGTGTGAAGGAGAAACATCATTAGTAGTTCCCTCAGTGTGTGGGACTCCATCATCATTAGTAGTTTCTTCAGTGGCAAAATTTTGTTTCTCAACTTCAACAAATCCATCATCATTTCCAAACATCATTTCCTCTTCACCGTCATCAAATAATAAGTCTTCCAAACTCCCATCAAAGCTATCCTCACTCTCTGAATCAGTATCCATGGCTTCATTAGGTACCCCCCTTTTATCTCCTACCTTATTAACCTTACCGTTGTCCTTCCTTTTAACCCCTTCATTAACTTCTTGTCCATCACAGTTACCACCCTTTTGGACTTGGGTCTCCTTAACTACCTCAGGCCTAGGTAATGAATCTATCAAATTAGGGACTCCTACAGATACATGCTCAATGATAAGTGTTAGAATTACATAAATTTCCAGGTAAATTACGACACTTATTTATGATGAATTGTTGAATTATAACTCAATTTCACACTTTTTAGCTTAATTTGTGGCTTTTGTATTTATTGAAACTAAATATGAACTTGATGCTATTTTGATGAGGAATCTGTTGATTTTTACAGATAAAAAGCTAAGGTACAATTGTAGCATCAAGAGAACAGTGAGCAAGGACAGGAGCAGTGTAGAACAAGCTTCAAAGGATGACAATTCAAAGGAGTTTGATGTTGTTTTCTGCGCTCCACCTGCGCTGAGTGCAGGCAGAGTGCATGGATGATTGTTCTGTTACTGTTTCCTGCGCTTCACCCGCGATGAGCGCAGACAGAGCGCAAGAAACGTAACCTAATTTGTAATGGGCCACAATCAGAGTTTAAACGGGTCTTCAAATAGTATTTAAAGGGCTTTTAGCAGACATTTTGAGGTATTCACAGAGTTTACGAAGTTTTTGAGCAAATACGGAGTTAGGAGAAAAGTGTGACAGTCTCTGGAGTGTAATGGCTACCATGAGTTGCTAAATCTCTCTTTAGGATTGAACGTAGTTGATTCAATCCCCAATTGTATTTTGGACTTTCTTTGTTATTTAGGAATCTTTATTTTTATAATATTGGTGTTTTTTATTCTGTTCTTAATGCTTAGCTTTCGTCTTTGTACCGGAGTTAAAATTTGATTTATTGAATTAGCTGGGAGGCAGTTTTCTAAATCTGATTTGGGTAAAAACACTCAATAGGTTGAATACCTAGGGATAGTGTTCAATTTATTAATAGCTTTAACAACTGATCCTAAATCTAGGGCAATTTCAAAGTTGTGGGAACCAATATGAATTGTTCCAAGAATTTCATAGTTGTAGGAACCAATATGAATGAAATTTATTTGTGCTTCAATATTTATAATTATAAATTCCTAGATATCATTGATTTTCAAAATACAAGAGGGGTGCTATAGACGAAGTTCAATCCTGGTTTCTTTTTATTGCTCAATCTCATCCATATTTCTCTTTGTCTCAATTTTATTTTATTTTAATATTATAATCTTCACAAACAAATAACCCTTTCACAATCTTTCTTACTCAATAAGTGTGAGCACTAAAAATTTGAGTTATATCATTCCTCGTGGGTACGAAAACCCTTACTCTTAAACTATTATACTGCTGCGATATCGGTACGACACTTGCCAAGATCTCAACACTCAACCACCAGGTTAACCTCATAGTTATGAGCAATGGCATAATTAGCCATCTCTAAGGCATGACTATCGCATGTGATAGACTTATGTTAGAACCACAGGAAACACTAGAAGAGGGGTTGAATAGTGTTTTAAAATTCTTTTCAGATGTTCCTGAAACCCTTTTAACAAGCAAACTTGATTTTGAAATGTTTAAGCAACCTTCCAAAACTGGGAGTTCAGCAACTTGCTGATGCAACACAGAAGGTTGGATAAATGCTTTTGAAAAATTTTTCTTATAAAGAAAAGATTGTTTTCTGCGTGGATTAATAAAACAACTTTTCTAAAACCCCCCTTGGTTAGTTTAAACAGAATATAAAGAGTTAAGGGTAGAGAGAACTTGACCACAAAAATTTATCCTGGTACACCCACTAACACAGTGAGCTACGTCCAGTCCCAGGGCAACACTCCACTGGATTTTCCACTATCTGAGAATAGATACAAGTATTATTTGAACCCAGCCTCTCCAGGCTAAACACAAGTATTCTTTGGACACAGCCTCTCCAGGCTAAACTGAGTATTCTTTATTCCTCCAAGCCTCTCTAGGCTCTCAGACACTTAACAGTGTTTACAACAATGGATAAGTTTAAGTTTCAGAGAAACTTAAACATAGGTTCTCTTGTAAAAAGGGATAACTGAGTAAAACTCAGGATACAAAGAATAAATCTAAGTACAAGGAAATGATCTATAACAGAGTGTTTTGGCTTGAAAGGATTTTCTCTTAATATGGTTGATTCACTCTTTTTGCTAAGACTTTTCTTCTTTTCTTTCTGGAGAGCTTCTTTAACTTTTCATGTTTTCTTGATCCTCTTTTCTTGAGCGTTTCACCTTTCTGTGGGATTTTTCTATATGGCTTTCTCTCTCTCTTTTTGAAGGACTTTCATAGAGCTATATATAGCATCCAGAAAAGTAGTCGTTGAGCAAAAAGACGTTGGGAGACAAACTTGTGAAAAACCTTTTGACTTGAGTAGGGTAGGTGTGCAGAGATAGCACTGCTCTGACACACAACAGGTTCAGAGGTTCCTTTTTTGTGTACGATGATGCAAAAAGAACTCTGTAAAGCTTCCTTTAGTAAATGATGGCAGAAGACGTTAAGAGACCTGTAAGTCTTTGCGCAGAAAGCCTTCTGACTTTGACATATACTATGTTGCACGAATTCAATAAGACTTCTCAACATAAAGAATGGTACACGTCATCAGAGGGTTGAGAGAGTCTTCAGCAGATTCAAGCACTTCAGAGAGTTCTTCATTTCAGTGAGCTCGAATTGCCACGTCATCGAGTGATAGTTCAGAGAGTATGTGCTCAGCAGGCACAAATTCAGTACACACATACTTTCAGCAGGTTGATCAATTCTTCAGATAGTTGCTTTAACTTGAAGATTTGCTCATTTCAGAGTTGTTGCAATAACAAAGACAAACTACCTTTCTCAGTAGAATCTGTTTATATAATCAAATTTGTTAAACATTAAAACCAAGAGTAGAAGTCGTGAATTAAATTGAATTCTTAATTTGTATTGAGACTCAACAACTTAAACTCATACTTTCCCTCACACTTACCAACCCTCCACAATAACTTCACTCCCCCTACATATCCCAACTCTTTCACTATAGACAGGGCCTCAAATTAGGACCAATTGTTAATCTCCATATTGTAGAATGCATGGACATCATTGTTAGGTATATGCACTAGAGACTTATATGTTTTTGAAACATCCATCACATGTATCATATTATTTTATAAAGGCAATTCATTTTTTAGAATATAATAAATGTCCTTAGAATAGTAAGCTCAAACTTCATAACAAATCAAGTAGATGACTTGATCGTGAGATCTTATGAAGAACTATTCTTAAATAGTCCCTAGTCAAGTATCATCTTAGGACAAAGATGCATTTAGACTAGTATGTGAGTTCATTGATGATCACATCTCACGGATCATGGATATGAGATATCATGTGCTCACATAGGTACACATTAAGAGTAATGGTGTACTGGACAGACCCACCTTAAGAACGTTGCATGGATTGTTACATAAATGTCATGAACGTTTCTTAAATTGATAAATGTTATATGAAGTCCTTTGACCAGAAATCACTACGATTCCTACATAAGGAATTATGTGTTTTAATTATCATCAAACATTGCCTGTAACAAGGTAATCATAAAGTTGGTATTTGGACACATAATAAATTATGTGGTGGGATGTGAGTGACCTAGATGGGATTTGTCCCTCCTATGTAACAAAAGTTATATCTATGGCTTCTTCATAAAGTGAGACTGCAAAATGCATGGCCATGCTCAGAAGGATAAACATGAGATGTTTATTTTCTGTACAGTCTACTTGGGCATCAAGAAAAACATAAATTGAACTATACAAGGTTGACACGTTCCATGCCCTTGTGTTCAATTAGATATTTGGACAAAGGGACAAATCATATAAATTATCATAAAATAGGATTCGTCAAGGTTGTTGATAATCTCAATATTTGGATAGTGATGTATTGCTAGATACCGCTCACTATTTATGATATTAAATATAAAAGGGTTGTATTTTAATATCATAACCAAATATTAAAAGCCTATTGGGTCACACCCATACAACAAGCCGCTAGGAAAGGATAATAATTCTAATTTGATTAGAATTATAGCCTAATGGGCCAGGCCCATATGTGTTTGGGATAAGTGAGTGAAGGGTAAAACCCTAGCCACCACTCTATAAATAGAGCATAAGATGCATTACCTAGATACATGAGTAGTCGCTCTTACTCTTTAAACACTACTAGCAGAGTTGAGGAAAGTTTCCTAGTCCGGCTGTTGGCGTGGACACCACTAGAGACGTGGCTGCTATTGCCTCGTTCGCAATCCTTAAAAGGTAAGAACTTTTGTTTTATGCCTTTTATGCCTTAATTCGTGTTTTCGCATTAACGATCATAACAGCGGAGGGAATCCATTTATTCCGCTGCACCCTGACCACATGCTTGATTCCCTTCAATTGGTATCAGAGCGTTGGTTTGTGATAAACATGTTTTAGGCTTTTAATCATTTTGAATATGATGATATTCTATTTTTCTATTGAAAACGAAGTCTGTACGTTGAACATTGTTATCTGCGCTTCATCTGCGCTGGGCGCAGGTGAAGCGCAGCATACAGGATTTTGAATCTGGAACTTGCGCTTCACTCACGCTGAGTATAAGTGAAGCGCAAATGAAGTGGAAGTGAAGCGCAGGTGAAGCGCAACTTACAGAATCTAAAACTGGAACCTGCGCTTCACCCACGCTGGGCGTAGGTGAAGCGCAGGTGCGCGTTTCAGTTTATTTTGTTTCCTTTATGATTGTTTTATGTGTGATGTATATATATTTATATGTTCTGGTGTTAGAGGGTCCCATGGAGCATGAAGAGTTCATGTCTTGGGCATCAAAGGGTTCAATTATTGAAACCTTGTCTCGACTCAAATATTGGTTGCGATAAACATACCACTCATCAATTTTCTGACAATAACGTATTCGAATGATACGAGGGACTTACCTGTTTACAGGTTCGTGAAGTATTCGTTTGATGTGAGACACTTATTGATGATTGGTTGAGTGTTTATCAAATCCAATTTTTTGGGGACCCCCGTGCTAACATTGCGTAGTGTGTTTTTCGTATACGCGTAATCCAACCTCGCTCAATATATACATTTAATTATATCACTTGTTTTACAATTAAAATGGATGTTGGTTTTACATGATGATTGGTTATGGCCTTAGTTATTTTATTTAAATACGACCCGTGTGTCGTGCCTTACCTCATATATTCCATTTGTAATTATTTTCTCATCTCTATCCCCTCGTATGTTAAACGATGTTTCTTCTTGTTATGTAATATATCCGGGAAGACATGGAGTCAATGGAGCATGTGGAGACATGTGGATAGAGACTTCAAGATTATATGTGATGTAATTTTTGTATTGGAATTTTAGGAGGCCATAACCATATCGTTTGTTTGTATGAGATGCATGCTTGTATGTTTTGTTAAATAGTTTATCAAACGAATAAAATTAAAGCGATCAAATCCCTCAATGCTTGTGTGCCTTTCAATGGATAACACTCGTCAAGACTAGAATCGATTAAGTGTGGGTCTGCCAAAGTAGGGTACATTTATCTATTCTAATGAGGCACGATTGGATAAAAGTAATATCCGATTGTCAACCATTGGGTTTTGATTGGGTATATTCAATAGGATTGAAAAAAAAAACCTAGAGGCACTAATATTAAGTCATGTTTTGCCTTCCAATGAATGACACTCATCAATGCTTGAATCGATGAAGAGTGGGTCTGCTAAAGCAGGGTACCTTTATCCATTTTAGTGAGGCGTGATGGGATAAAAGTAATATCCAACTGTCAACCGTTGGGTTTTGACTTAACTAGGTATATTCAATAGGATTGAAAAACCTAGAGGCACTAAGTTAGGCATTAATTCATAAGATGAATTAGAATAAGAGTTATTCACCTAACTATCCAAGAGTTGTATGAGATGCAATTGGAAAACGTGTTCCTACCTAAATAACCTTTTCTTAAGCGATCAGCCAAAGCTGACTTAAAATAAGGTGAAATATGGATCTTGGCCCACTAGAAAATCTAGTTATGGGATTTTCTGATTTTTTATATTGAGGGTACTTATTTTGAATCAAAATAATGGGAGGCATATTTAATTAAAGAACTTGTTAAATATGTTTGTTATATGATACTTACGTGCATGATTTTTGAACACAACAAATAATCTTTTACTGTGATCTGTCCTTGAGAAGGACAAACTGTCTGGAATTAACTCTCTAGACCGGTATAGAGACCTAAGGATTGTCCTTAGGCATGAGAAATGGTTGTATGTCCTGGAAGGGCCTGTTCCTGAAGCACCCGCTGCAGATACTTCGAAAGCTGACAAGGATGCTTTTAGAAAACATCTGGATGTTGCTCTCGATGTAGGTTGCCTTATGCTTGCTACCATGAATGCTGAAAACAACATGAGAACATGGAGGCGTACGATATGATCGTACATTTAAAGAGACTTTATCAAGGCCAAGCTAGGCATGAACGATTTGAAGTCTCAAAGGCACTTTATCAATGTAGACTGGCAAAGGGAAGCCCTATAGGTGCTCATGTACTCAAGATGTAGGGTACATTGAAAACCTAGAAAGGCTTGGATTTCCATTAGGCCAAGAGTTGGCCACTAATCTTGTCCTGCAATCGTTGTCGGACAGTTATAGTCAATTCGTCATGAACTATAACATGAATGAATTTGACAAACCACTGCCAGAATTGCTAAGCATGTTAAGAACAGTTGAGCAAAACATTAATAAAAGTAAAGGGAATGTCATATTGATGGTCCAACCTGGAAAAGGCAAGGGCAAGAAGAAGTTCAAGAAGCCCTATTTCAAACCAAAGGACAAAGGCAAGGATAAGCCTAGTACCTCTGTTTTGAAGCCTATGGGCGGGATAGCTAAGGATGGAAAATGTTTCCATTGTGGCCAATCAGGACATTAGAAGAGAAATTGTGCAAAGTACCTGGAAGAGATCAAGAAGAAGGGAAGTGAGACTTCCACTTCAGGTATTTATGTTATAGAAGTCAATTTACCTACTTCTGCATCTTGGGTATTGGATACCGGATGAGGATCTCACATTTGTGTGAATGTGTAGGATCTAAAAGGAGTAGGTCATTGGCTAAAGGAGAAGTCGACCTACGTGTGGGAAATGGAGCAAGAGTTGCTGCCTTAGTCGTAGGAACCTATTATTTAACATTGCCAACTAGACTAGTTTTAAATAATTGTTATTTTGTGCCTGCCATTAGTAGGAATATTAATTCCAAGAGTAATTTTTCATTCATAATAAAGAACAATAGTTGTTCAATTTATTTGAATGATATATTTTATGGTTGTGCAAAGTTAAGATGCCTATCTATAACATAAATTCTAAGAGGGTCAAAACAAATGATTTGAACCCGACTTATATTTGGCATTGTCGCTAAGGCCACATAAATGAGAAACGCATGTCCAAACTCCACCAAGATGGTTATTTGGACTCATTTGATTTTGAATCAATTGAGACATGTGAATCTTGTTCATTTGGGAAGATGACCAAAACCCCATTCACCGGAAAAGGTGATAGGACCGGTGATCTTCTTGGTCTCATACATAGCGATGTATGTGGGCCCATGGGCACAATGGCTAGAGGAGGTTTTCAATACTTCACCACTTTTATTGATGACTTCAGTAGATATGGATTTGTGTATCTGATGAAACACAAATCTGAGTCCTTTGAAGAGTTTAAGGAATTTAAGAATGGAGTACAAAACCAACTTGGCAAGACTATTAAAATACTTCGATGAGATCGAGGTGGAGAATACTTAAGCCAACAATTTGATGACTATCTAAGAGAGTGTGGGATAACATCTCAACTCACTCCTCCTAGAACACCTCAATGGAATGGAGTTTCAGAAAGGAGAAATCGAACTCTATTAGATATGGTTCGATCTATGATGAGTCATACTGATCCCCCCGACTCATTTTAGGGTCATGCTTTGTTAACAGCAGCCTTCACACTAAACCGTGTTCCCTTTAAGGCTATCATAAAGACACCATATGAGATATGAACTGGGAAGCGACCTAGTATGTCTTTTATGAAGATTTGGGGTTGTGAAGCTTATGTGAAACGCTAAGTCTTAGATAAGCTAGGACCCAAATCAAATAAGTGCTTATTTTGTGGGATACCCAAAAGAAACTAAGGGTTACTACTTCCATAATCCTAGCGAAGGCAAAGTGTTTGTCACTAGCTAGAACTGCTGTATTCTTAGAGAGGAATTTGTCTCTAAGAAAATAAGTGGGAGGAAAGTAGAACTTGAAGAAATTCAAGTACCACAGAGTAGCAATGAGCCAATAATGGAACAAGAGCAGATACCATAAAGTGCTATGGAGCCACCTGCTCAAGTAGCGTAAGACTTGCGTAGGTCAGATAGGGTATGTCACCAACCTGAGAGATATGGTTTCCTTGTGTCTCAGAAAGGGGATGTATTGCTAATGGATCAAGATGAACCAATGACTTACCAAGAAGCTCTTTTGAGTCCAGAATCTGAGAAATGGCTTGATGCCATGAGATCTGAAATGGATTCCATGTACACTAACAAGGTATGGACCTTGATTGAGCCACCCGAAGGGATAAAACCCATAGGGTGCAAGTGGGTTTTCAAAAGGAAAACTGACACGGATGGTAATGTAAGTACCTTTAAAGCATGCTTGGTGGCTAAGGGTTTCAAGCAAATTCTTGGTGTAGACTATGATGAAACCTTTTCCCCAGTTGCCATGCTTAAATTTGTTCGGATCTTGCTTGCTATTGCAGCTTACCATGATTATGAAATCTGGAAAATGGATGTCAAGACAGCCTTCCTAAATGGAAGTCTTTTTGAAGATGTGTATATGACACAACCTGAAGGTTTTGTTATACCTGAAAATGCTGGAAAGGTATGTAAGTTGCAACAATCCATTTATGGATTAAAACAAGCTTCTAGAAGCTGGAATCTTCATTTTGATGAAGCTGTTAAGCAGTTTGGTTTCATTAAAAATGAAGATGAACCTTGTGTCTATAAAATGGTTAGTGGCAACATAGTGGTTTTTCTGGTTTTGTATGTAGATGACATACTCCTCATAGGAAATGACATTCCTACCCTTCAGTCTGTAAAGACTTGGTTAGGAAATTGTTTTTCTATGAAAGATTTGGACGAAGCAACCTATGTGTTAGGTATCAGGATCTATAGAGATAGATCTTGAAGATTACTTGGCCTAAGTCAAAGTACATACATAGACAAAGTGTTAAAACGGTTTAACATGCAAGATTCTAAGAAGGGAATTTTGCCTATATCACATGGTATAAGCCTATCTAAGGCTGAATCTCCTTCCAGTAAAGAAGAGAGAGATCGCATGAGTAAGATTCCTTATGCATCTGCTATAGGGTCTATCATGTATTCCATGTTATGTACTTGACCAAACATATCATATGCTTTAAGCATGACTAGCAGATACTAGTCTGATCCTGGTGAAGATCAATAGACTATTAGGAATATGCACTAGAGACTTATATATTTGTGAACATCCATCACTTGTATCATGTTATTTTATAAAGGAAAACTTATCCTTTTAGAATATAATTATTGTCCTTAGAATAGTAAGCTTAAACTTCATAAGAAATCAAGTAGATGACTTAATCGTGAGAGCTTATGAAGAACTATTCTTAAATAGTCCCTAGTCAATTATCATCTTAGGATAAAGATGCATTTAGACTAGTATGTGAGTTCATTGATGATCACATCTCACAGATCATGGATATGAGATATCACGTGCTCACGTAGGTACACATTAAGAGTAATGGTGTACTGGACAGACCCACCTTAAGAACGTTGCATGGGTTGTTACATAAGTGTCATGAACGTTTCTTAAATTAATATATGTTATATGAAGTCCTTCGACCTGAAATCACTACGATTCCTACATAAGGAATTATATGTTTTAATTATCATCAAACGTTACCTGTAACATGGTAATCATAAAGTTGGTTTTTGGACATATAATAAATTATGTGGTGGAATGTGAGTGCCCTAGATGGGATTTGTCCCTCCTATGTAACAGGAGTTATATCTTTAGGCCTCTTGATAAAGTGAGACTGCAAAATGCATGGCCATGCTCAGGAGGATAAATATGAGATATTTATTTTCTGTACAGTCTACTTGGGGATCAAAAAAATATATATTGAACTATACAAGGTTGACACAATCCATGCCCCTGTGTTCAATTAGATATTTGGACAAAGAGAGAGAGCATATAAATTATTATAATAAAATAGGATTTATCAAAGTTATTGATAATCTCAATATTTGGATAGTGATGTGTTGCTAGATACCGCTCACTATTTATGATATTAAATATAAAAGGGTTTTATTTTAATATTATAACCAAATATTAAAATCCTATTGGGTCACACGCATACAACATGCCACTAGGAAATGATAATAATTCTAATTTAATTTAATTAGAATTATAACATAATGGGTCAGGCCCATAAGTGTGAGAGTTAAGTGAGTGAGGGGGTAAAACCCTAGCCACCACTCTATAAATAGAGCATGAGATGAACTACCCTGAGACACATGAGCAATCGCTTCTTACTTTCTAAGGCTACTAGCAGAGCTGAGGAGGGTTTCCTAGTTTGGCTGTTGGCGTGGATACCAATAGAGACGTGGCTACACTTGCCTCGTTTATAATCCTAATAAGGTACGACCTTTTCGTTTCAATACCTTTTATGCCTTGATTCGTGTTTTCGCAAAACGATTATAATAAGGGAGGGAATCCATTTATTTTCGTTGCACCCTAACCACATGCTTGATTCCCTTCATAGACAACAGTCAAGAACATCCTTCGGTACTTGAGAAGAGCTAAGGATTCATTCTTGATATATGGAGGTGAGGAAGAGCTGCTTGTAAAGGGTTACACTGATGCTAGCTTCCAAACCGACAAAGATGATTCAAGATCGCAATCAAGTTATGTGTTTGAATGGTGGCACTGTGAGATGGAAAATTTCTAAGTAAGAAACAGTCGCCGATTCTGCCACAAAACCCCTTATGCAGCAGAAGCATGAAGGGCACACTAGATCATTAGGCATAAGAGTTATGTCTGAATGTCTCTAGTGCAAGTGGGAGATTGTTAGGTATATGCACTAGAGACTTATATGTTTTTGAAACATCCATCACATGTATCATATTATTATATAAAGGCAATTCATTCTTTTAGAATATAATAAATGTCCTTAGAATAGTAATCTCAAACTTCATAAGAAATCAAGTAGATGACTTGATCGTGAGATCTTATGAAGAACTATTCTTAAATAGTACCTAGTCAAGTATCATCTTAGGACAAAGATGCATTTAGACTAGTATGTGAGCTCATTGATGATCACATCTCACGGATCATGGATATGAGATATCATGTGCTCACATAGGTACACATTAAGAGTAATGGTGTACTGGACAGACCCACCTTAAGAACGTTGCATGGATTGTTACATAAGTGTCATGAACGTTTCTTAAATTGGTAAATGTTATATGAAGTCCTTTGACCTGAAATCACTATGATTCCTACATAAGGAATTATGTGTTTTAATTATCATCAAACATTGCCTGTAACAAGGTAATCATAAAGTTGGTATTTGGACACATAATAAATTATGTGGTGGGATGTGAGTGATCTAGATGAGATTTGTCCCTCCTATGTAACAGGAGTTATATCTATAGGCCTCTTGATAAAGTGAGACTGCAAAATGCATGGCCATGCTCAGAAGGATAAACATGAGATGTTTATTTTCTGTACAGTCTACTTGGGGATCAAGAAAAACATAAATTGAACTATACAAGGTTGCACATTTCATGCCCTTGTGTTCAATTAGATATTTGGACAAAGGGACAGATCATATAAATTATCATAAAATAGGATTCGTCAAGGTTGTTGATAATCTCAATATTTGGATAGTGATATATTGCTAGATACCGCTCACTATTTATGATATTAAATATAAAAGGGTTTTATTTTAATATCATAACCAAATATTAAAAGCATATTGGGTCACACGCATACAACAAGCCGCTAGGAAAGGATAATAATTCTAATTTGATTAGTATTATAACCTAATGGGCCATACCCATATGTGTTAGGGATAAGTGAGTGAAGGGTAAAACCCTAGCCACCACTCTATAAATAGAGCATAAGATGCATTACCTAGATACATGAGTAGTCGCTCTTACTCTCTAAACACTACTAGCAGAGTTGAGGAGGGTTTCCTAGTCCGGTTGTTGGCGTGGACACCACTAGAGACGTGGATGCTATTGCCTCGTTCGTAATCCTTAAAAGGTACGACCTTTTGTTTTATGCCTTGATTCGTGTTTTCGCATTAACGATCATAACAACGGAGGGAATCCATTTTTTCCGCTGCACCCTGACCACATGCTTGATTCCCTTCAATCACCCCTTTATATCTTAGAAATGGATCAAACAAGAAGGCCCCCCTATGGTGCACAACCAAAGTAAAAGCCATGGCTAACCTGGGAATTTCACATTACCAATATTAAACAAATGACCCAATAAATCAAGGTTGTCCCCACCACCTAAAAAACTGTAAATTATTCACCATAACAATAAAAAACAATCTGACAACACATAACAACAAACTACTATATACAACGTAAACATTAAAAATGATGGAATCTATGAAAAATGGTCCCCCACATTCATTAACTGTAGAAAGCAGAGACATGTGACAAACTCACCTCCAAAGATGCCTCCCAGTAGAACGTGTGCACATCCGTTTCTCGACCCACACCCACTCGCAAGCCTCTCCTAAGCAACGCAGTTCCCTTCCTCAAATGTTCGCTCAACAACTGTCATCCCCAAATTTGATTTCAGAGTGTGAGAGAAACTCCAAACAAATAGTAAGCATTTAGGGCACAAAAGGGGGGGTCTGGGTATACTGTAGCGTCACGTGAGAGTCACATGGGCTCTGTGCACCTTTTTAGTCACGTGAGAATAACCACATGCCAGTGTGACCTGTCATTTTAAGCTGACTAGGACTGTCAGATGCCACGTCTTTAAGCCAAATCATCAAATAATAGAGATATTTAACAACAAGGACTAAAATGATAACGGACAATTTTTCCAGGGACTAATTTTCTAAAAAAAATTCCAGGGACTAAAATCATAGGGGGTATATTTCCAGGGACTAAAAATATATTTAAGCCTTGAATAAATAAACTAAATTATAATTTCAAGGATAAAAATAATAATTTTATTTTGTTTAACAGCCAAAGGATTTCACATAACTTATATGTGCATTTTTTTAGCAATTAGGTGTTTCAAGTGTATAGTTAGGGTGATTTTCTTCTTATCCCTTTATTTGATGACAAGAAATAAAAGAGAGGAAATTTTGAAATTTAAATTCAAGATAATTTTTTATCACTATTTTTCGCTTCATTTTCTGCTTCCATGGATAAGATAAATTTTTAAATTTTATTTAAAAAATTTACTTGCACCTATATTCAACTATCTATATATTAATTTTGGGATAAAATATGTGTTTAGTCCCTGTAAATGGCCCAAGTTTTGCTTTTAGTCCCCATAAATATTTTTCTTTTACGTCCTTACAAATGCAAATTATTTTTAAATATATCATAGTCGTGAAAACTTTGTTAATGACTAACAATTCGGGTTTTGTTTTTACTCCTCATAAATGAATTTTTTCTTTTTTTAATCCTTACAAATGAATTATTTTTAAATACATCCCTGTCGTTGCAGGTGCTGCTCCTTCTCCTTCTGCTCTCCATTTGCCATTCCACCACCTCCTCCTCCTTTTGCTCCTCCTTCTCATTCTCCTATTTATGGTGCCATTTAATTTGAGCTCACTTTCAAAGTTATGTCTATATGGGAAGCTCTTATTTAAGAGTAAAATATATTATTATTTTTAAAAGCACAGTGTAGAAGAAGAGAAATCATGATATAAAAGAATGGGGAAGAGGAGGAGGAGGACCGGTTTTAAAAAATTGCATTTGTGAGAACGTGAAAGAAAAAAATATTTACGAGGACTAAAAGCAAAATTTGATCTATTTATAGGGGTAAAAAACATATTTTACCCTTAATTTTGAGATCTTACTCTGAAGAGTAAGGAATCCACTCACTCTACTCTCTCAATTAAAAAGTCACATGTAACTTTTTGTATTTCCTCATCATTTTCCTTTGAGTGTGTCTTTCACACACCTCCCTTGTAAATATTTTTGAACATTCCCTCAATTTTCTCTCAATATCTTAAAAAATTATATTTTGAAATCTAAATATTTATTATTCTAATCCTTAATATATTCTTTTCTTATTCCAAATATATTTAAATGAAATTTGAAATCTCATTATTATCATTTAAAATAATATAATCCTTAGGTAATAATTATAATAACAAATAATTAAATTTAAAAAATTGAATGATATGATGATTGATTATTATCTCAAAGTTATATGATAGTTTTAAATTAAGAAAGGTTTGAGTTGTATAAGTTGCACCAAGTTTTATACCATTAAATAACTTATTTACAAATAATTTATATTTCAAAATCAACCCTTGTATTAAAAGTTATTATCATATAGATCATATCTATAAAATTTTGCATTGATCCAAAATTATTTAATACATCATCAAGATATATTAAGATTAATGTCATATATACATTTGAAATATATGAAAATAAGAACGATTTGATTATCAAGTTATTATAAGATTTGACACAAATAATCAAGATGACAAATAGTTGTAAATTAACAATAAAATTAATAAAATCCACATTAGTCTAAAATTATCAATTGTGTAATATTTAATGTAACTTTACAATGGTTTAAGTTAAACCCCTCTTTTAAAATTATATGAAATATTGTCAGTTGAATAATATGGTTGATATAATTATTTTTTTATGAATTAATAATTTAAATTCAAAATAATTTTCCTTTAATATATACGTTCCAATTAATAAATCTCTCATTTAATTAAATGTAGTGAATCCAAATTATATGCACAATTCAAATTACTTATACTATGATATTTACATATCAAATTTAAATTATTCATTTTAAAATCTAACCTATATTTTATATTTTAATATATTTATTGATTATTAAAAATAGATATATTCAAAGCTATTAATTATATAAAGTAGATATATTTTTCTTGCATTGTACGTTATATAATTCTAGTATTTTTAATCTTGATCATCAAAACTCTCTCGACCTTTTAAAAAAATTGATATTTTAAAATATAAATATTTATTATTCTAATCCTTATCTTATATTTTCTATCCTAGTTTTTTAATTCAAAATCATTATCATTTAATATTCTTCAATTAATAATTATGATAATAAATAAATGAGTTTAAAAATGTAAATAGTATGATAATTGATTAGTATTTCAAAATTTAAATTATATAAAAAGATATATGTTATGAAATTAATGCTAAGAATATATAAAAGTAAAGTGGAGAAAAAGATAAGAAGAAAAGAGACCAAAAGTTGGGAGTGTCTTATTTCATTCACATAAGGGAGCATTTATATAGTGAATGAGAGTTAATAAAAGAAATAAAGTAACCTACAATTAAGAAAACTAAGTAACATATAATTATACAATATCTTCTGAAAATCATTCCTTTTATTAAAGGAAATAGGTAAAGTCATATTAAATCAGACTAAATTTGATGGATATCCATTATATCATAATTATTCATAACAATATGATAATTTTAAAATGATATGAAATACGACTTTATTATTAAAATAATTAACTCTTATGGATTAATATCTCAAATTCAAAACAATTATTTTTTAATGAGGAGGGTTCAACTTACACCAGTGTAAGTTACACCATGTCTTACACTGCCAAATAACTTTTTAACAGATCATCGTATTAAGTAATCTACCGTTGGATTTAAAGTTACTATCATATAGATCATACATATATATTTACTATCATATATATATTTAAACTATGTCTCTAATCCAAAGTTCCAAATTAATTATTTATTGATATTTTTATTCAAACTATTTATATCATAATATTTATATATCTAAATTTCTAAATCTACATTTACTTCATACTTTGATATATTTATTTATTATTAAAAATATTTTTTTTATATTTCACGGGGCTTATTAAAAATATGTTTTAAATTATATATTTGAAAATGTTAATTATATACTACCTCCGGTCCTATTTATAAGAACTTTTTTAGGTTGATTCTTGATCCTTTTTATAAGAACCTTTTCAGATTGTCCCATGCATTAATTATTTTTTGACAAAAATACCCCATTAGTGGAGGTAGGTGCGTAATTAATTAGTAGAGAGAGTATGACACAATTGAGTAGTTAAGTGGAAAGAGAAAGATAATGAGTCTCAATAAATTCAGGGGTAGTTTAGGAAATATCATACACATTCTTGACAAATTTATTGCAATCAACTAAATTAACCAACTTCCTTAATCCGTGTGATATAGTTAGAAGGTTCTTATAAATAGGACCGGAGGGAGTATTTTCTAACCTGCATCGAAAGAAAGGGACAGAGTCACAGAGAGAATAATAAAAAGGATATTTAATTTTCGTTAAAAAGATGTGGTCAAATTTTTTTAGATGCGATTTCGTGGAGTCAAAGTTTCTTTGTTAATCCTTTGCAATTAACCAAAATTTAGGTCAATGCACAACATTTTGTTGACAAGAGTTGCGTTGCGTTGCGGATACCAATAAGAAAAATTGAAATAGAAAAACGAGAAGGAAAGAAAGCAAAAGTGAAATATTAGACTTTGAGGGGGCATATTCTAAAACCTTATTGAACAAGGGAGGTATATTCAGTTGAGATTGAGAAAGCCAAGCTAAGACTGTTAGTTAGTACAATTATTATTATTCATTCGAGCTTTGTAGTTGCATTTATATTATAATAACCTCTTCCATTCCACTGTTCTTTCTCTTTCTCGTTCTCGAACAATCTCAACTGCACTGCATTCCAATCGAGAATTGCCGCAGAAAATTAATTAATTATTTTTAGTTAATTAATAGAGCAAGTGATGAATGAGGTAGAAGCTACGACGTCGTCTTCAATGTTTCGCAACTACCCGCTCATTTCAGCGATCGTTGCTTTCGCCATCGCACAATCCATCAAGTTCTTCACAACCTGGTTCGTCTTCCTCTTTTATGTTTTTCTCATATTTCAACCAATCCAATTCTCTATTAGGATCCGAATTGAATTCCCTGTTTTTTTTTATTTGAACATGAATTGGAACTATTTGGCTAATGATATGTATGTAGTTTAGTTGAACCTTAACAGTGTTAATGTTTTTATAGATATTAATTATTAATTAATATTATTGCTCAGGTATAAGGAAAGAAGATGGGATCCCAAGCAACTCGTTGGATCTGGTGGAATGCCATCATCTCATTCAGCTACAGTTACTGCTCTTGCCGCGGCAATTGGGTTCCATGAAGGCTTTGGAGGACCTCTTTTTGCCACTGCATTGGTTCTAGCTTGCATTGTATGACTATGACTTTAGTTCTTATAATATATTCAATTAATTTATGGAGATTTCATAAAAGGCTTATATTTTCTTTATGGGTTAAAATTTAAATGTTCAGATTTCCAATAAAACTAGGGCACTGGTTAGGAGAACCCTTTTGGTTATTATGGAGTGTCATATAATGAAGAATTCAAGCTATTCTTTAGTTTGTATTGTAACTGTTAAGAAAAGACTTGATGTCCCCAAAACAATTAGGTTACACAATGAGAAACTAATGCTAATGACTGGCTTATATGGTTGAGTGAGTTTCTGATGTGGGATATTGCTGGCAGGTGATGTATGATGCTACTGGTGTAAGATTGCAAGCAGGACGCCAAGCAGAGGTTTGATGCCTTGTGCTGTTAGTTTTTTTCCCCACCTTCGCCACTATCTGTCCTTTTTTTACTTGGCACTGTATTCTGTCTTGTGTAATTCTTTCATGCCAGACATGAGACTTGAAATGCTATAGAAATTTTTTCTGTTTGCCTATGATTGCAGTGCAAGACATCTTTTTGTTTTGGTTGTTTTTCAGTTGCTTGTTTTTACTGAGTTTGAATGACTGGAATCCAGGTTCTCAATCAAATTGTATATGAACTTCCTGCTGAACATCCTCTGGCTGAAAGCAGACCACTTCGTGAACTTCTTGGGCATACCCCTCCTCAGGTTCACCATTGTGCATTTGATTGCTTCCTATGACTTTTTTATGGATCTAAGTTTATTTTCGCACCTGATAGAATTCTCTGGCATCTTATGATAAACATAGGGATTTTGTGTTTGGATTAGATTCTCTTAAAGTGAGGGATGCACTTTAGAGGATAAAATGCTGAGATAATCCTGGATTGAATCATTGAAAAATCAATTGATATTGTGATAAAATGTACAACGTATATAATAAAGTATAAAATTGTTAAAATCTCAATACTATATCCTCTAAAGTCGTTCATTTAGAGGATCCAAAATCCTTTATGTTTGATGACTGTATATACTAAAATATAATTAGTGAGAGTCATGTTATTTACTTAACGTATAACTGCTACTGCTTGATCCAATTACGCAATGATTGTCTTATAATTTGTCTTTTGTGAACATCTAAGTTTATGCTTTATCATGTTATATTATACTTTCTTTGATCCAATTAGGTAATGATTGTCTTATAATTTGTCTTTTGTGAACATCCAGTCTATGTTTTATCATGTTATATTATACTTTCTTTGAAATGTTAAGGGCTGATGTTTTACTAGGATTATATACATTGTTTCAGTACTATCTGGATTTTATCATGCTCATCTTATCTGATACTATAGTGCTAAATGAATGACGGACCCCTCAATAGAGAGATCATAATGTGACAAAACGATGGGTTTAAATCATTCATAGCATTTTTCTGCTTTCTCGTATCCCTCTGTATATCACCTCTTTATCTCTGCATATTTGAGTGAACAATTACAAATCCTTAAAAAGATGAGATAAGTAGGTTAACTTTAGATATCTATTTTATAATCTCCTTTGGTGGAGAAAAGGAAGGTCAAGTAGGTATTCCAGTATTTTAGATAAATGACTTCCATGACTGGAGTTGTAAATGGAGTCTGATCTTCATTGTAATTGCCAAATTGCCAATACTTCAAGTGTGGGTTTTCTTTTTCAATATTCTCAGCTCATACTGCAGGTCAAGGGCGGACCTACTTTATGAGTTTTTGGGGGCAATTGCCCCCAGAAAATGTTTAATTTTTTCTTAGTATTTTATGCATAATTGCCCCCACAAAGTTTTTAACTTTTTCTTAGTATTATATGCATTATGTGTATTGATTGCCTCGAAGAATTCTTTATATGTGTGTGCATGAGTGTTTCCTTCAAAGATTAAAATTTCTGGGTCTGTCACTCTGCAGGTTGTTGCTGGTGGGTTACTTGGACTTATAACAGCAGTTCTTGGCTATCTAATAACCATGGCTAGTAGTTAAAATAGAGGATTCCTTTGTCGGCATCCCTAAAGGATCTTTGTATAGAAATCAAAACACCAGCCTCTCTGGTCTTGAGCCTTGTTCACCCAGAGAAAGTCTGATATGTGCACCTTCCTTCTGACCCCAGCCTGCATTCGATGAATCTTCTCATGTCAACAATGGTGATAAAAAATTGAATTGTATTGATTACACTATTCGATGTAATGGAAGTATCTGTCATATGGAATCATTTATTTGCCAAAGCACTTGCCTTTGGTTTCATCAATTTTAGAATGGATTTATTTATGGTATTATATATAGTCATACTTTCTGTTATCCTGGATATAATGTACCGGTTGCAATGTGATGTAGAAATGCTTCTCCTTTCCTGTTTCGTAGTCAAAAGTAATTTTACCGGTTGCAAATGTGACGTTCACATTCTATCAACCTACATAAGAGTAAGACGCTAAATATCATCATTAATTGATGTAATAATAGTATATTTATCTGTTAGAAATTACCTTCACGATAGCCTCCAGGTCAAAGATGGAGCGCAAAGACACCACTTACCATTTATGATATAACCATAGATTTGAAATACTATGTGCATACTAGTGTCATGACATAACATAAATCTCCAATATGTTAATAATAAAACGTTAATGTAGATAAGTAAATTTGTTAAGTGTGTTCAAACTGATCACTTGCTTTTGGGAATAGGGGTTAACACATTTAAACATCACCAAACATAAACCAGATAGAATTGGAACGAACTACATCAGAATATAAACATGAAACTTTCAACCCAAATTCCAATTGACACGGTAATTTATAGTATTTCCCTTAGTTCCTGTAACAATGAATTACATGACTCTGGCAGCACAAGAACCACCACGAGAAATCGTTCAACATGCAATTAATATTACATAAAATACAGCACAGGCAAGAGCTCACAGGCATTGTTCTACTATGGCAGGCTCGGTCCATGAGGCTCCTACCGTTCTAGGTCAGAGTAACTGAGGAAGCCAGATCTATGCTTCTTGCCCTTGTAAGCAGAGAGGTTGTTTCATTATTAGGACCCGTGACAATAAAAAAATGTATTCATGAAAGAATCAATACAATATTATGTGTATTTGTTTATTTTATTAGTGTGCTCCCAGTATAGCAGAAAAAACCCTATGCATTTCCACTCTAGGATCCCCGGCAAGTCCTGATATTGTCCTCCAGGCAATATGTTCATCAGGTCTAACTAAAATAGCACCTCTGTTTGTCATGTTACACATATCCCACCAATTTGAAGTTGTTGACTGAACTTCAACAACGTCTACATAATTCTTCCAAGGTGACAATGCTGCTTTACTTCCTTTATCGAGCCCTTCAACAGAATCAGTAGACCAAAAAACACACACCTTGAGAGAAACTTGTCGTTCCTCAGCCACCTTGAATGCTTCACGGGCTAGGTGATAAGATTCCTTTACAGGTGCTATGATGAGAATGAACTCGACTTTATCTCCAGACACAAGATCAAGCGTAGATACAGTCTCCTACAGAACATCAAAGTTGATGCTTTAAACTAGTGAAAATCCACTAGCTAAACCTGAAGAGCTACTGAATGAAACCAGTAGTTCCAAATTCCATGGGAGGAAAAAATGTAGTTTCTTTTTATTTAAGTTGTGAATCAGTAATGCTGTAATAGAAGTAAACAAGAAACACTAGAAGGAAGACAAACGAAGTCTTCAATCACTTAGCTTAATATTAATAATTACAAATATTAGCAGTGCTACGAACCTCACTCAATGGATTTACCCTCACAAACATATGAGGCAGTCTTGATCCTGGTTGAGCAGAAGGGATGTAGTCCCTCCGACGACCTGTAGGTACTTGTTCAGGACTCTCAACATCATTACTCTCTAGCATAATTGCTCCTTGTAGGTACCTAAGATCAATGGCTTTGAGTTAGACGGGCACCCCCAAAGTGCTCATTCATCTCATGATCCATCCATCATAATGCTAAACAAAATGTGCAATTGCTTATAAATTATGCTAATCATAAATTTGGCTCAATGGACTATACGAAAATTTAAAACTACAGCAACAGCTAAAGCTAGAGGAATATGAGAATAGCTCAGCAATGCAAAATGTGGAAAATGAATTATTCACACTGATACCTAAAACCGAGATCTTCAGCAGGGAACTGAAGTTGAAGGCTTTTTCCTTCTTCAAATATATCTCTTAGCTTAGCCAACCTTGAAGATCCAAGAGGGTTGCTTTCATTTAAGATAGATTCTGAAAGCTGTGCACGACCCATAGCAAAAATTCCATCCAAAGCTACCTTCTGCAATCCGGATGGTAAGATGGAACCAATCCCATTAACAATAAATCGATGTACTGCAATTGTGTGGAAAAATCAGTTAAATTTCAGTTATTTAGCAAGTAAGGAGTTGTGCATCACTGTTTGTAAGATTACTGGACTGATGATGAAGAAAATAAATGAAGATCATTACATACACTAATTTTGTGTACCTGTGTTTGCAACAGTTGGACTGAGACCAAGTGCAGCAGGAACAGACATGGCAGTTCTATAGTTTTCTAGACTTAATCTTGTATTGAATACAGAAATCTGACAATAACAGACAGCAAGAAAGGTCAATAGATTCCTCTAACCTGAATACAAAAACATATTAAAAAAATTTAACAGTCTAACAGAAGATAAAAGCACTACCGGTCTACGTTCCATTTCATAGGTATTTAGCAATGAAGATGGGGCAGTACCCTTGATCACAGAAGCTATTTTCCAGGCAAGATTATGGGCATCCTGAATGCCAGTATTCATTCCTGCAATATCACATCAATATTTTACGTCATATTGCTTCATTTAAACAACATCAACAAAAAATAGTGGGTTCAAATCCTAGATTTGGCACTTTGGGGAAGGTTTTACCTACATTACCCCTGCTTAGATCTTATTAAGCAGAATTTTTCACTGCTAAAACTGTGTTTCAAGTCACTTGGTGTCCTTAACCACATTTACACAAGTGTACTTTCATTCAGTAACTTTAAAAACAATTTAAGGAACTACTGTGCCAAAGATTTATGAAACAATATTATTATAAAATACCCAAATTATTCAATCCTCATGCACCTAGTTGAAGCACCAAACCATAAACAATAGAATCCATCTAACATTGCCATTCACTTGTGACACAGGATGTTTCCAGCTAAGTCGATTTCCTTTCCCCTGTTGGATTTGGATCCTCTCATTACGATATGTGGGGATGGAGGTGTTTGGAAAGGAAGAGAAGGAAGGGAAGGATCAAATTTTCATTTCTAAATTTAGAGAATTATAAAATATTAATAAAAAAGAATAAGGGATGTTTACAAAGTTACATGATAATCTCTCATTTTAAAAATATTCTCAAATATGCGAATGTTTACTTAAAAATGAACATTTCCCCTCCAACCTCCTCTATCCAACATACCTTTAGAGTATGTTTGGGAATTTGAAGGGAAATGGAAATGAAGGAGAAGGGAAGGGTTGGGGGGAAGAGAGGGGGAGGAAGGAGGGCAGGGCTTTATAAGTCATAAAAGGAACGAACTACACTCACAAACACAAAAGGGAGGGCTTCTTGGAAACCACCTTCCCTCCCTTCCCCTTCATTTTCCAACTCACAAATACAACCTTAGGAAAATGACAATGCCATGCTCAGAGAAAGAAAGATACACACATCCTGTACATGGAAACTCAAATCTCTCTCTTCCCAAGGAAAATAAAAACGGAATTCTCCCCTATTTTGCATAGATACAATATACAAAGTAATAACAGTCCAGATTATTTTTTACTTACACAGTAGACATCTATCTGCATAAAGATAGAACACTAACCAAATCCACCGGCAGGAGGAAATCGATGAGCAGCATCACCGGCAAGTAATATTCGGTTGCCACAACATATAAACCTCTCTGCAACTTCAGCATGCATAACCCATGGCTTTATATCAATTACATCCACGTCTCCAAACTCTCGACCAACAAGTTTGTTGATTAACTTCTTACATGCCTGCTAAAAATCAAATTCTTTTCAGTGTGTATTACTTCCACAAATGTTATTACACTTAATCACATTAACAGGCATGACCGACCAATACATGTTAGTTTAAAACCATAGCACAACATATTATTGACATCTATACAGATTCCACATTTTAACTTGAGCACATATATTTTACTCCTTATATTATGACAAATGTCATTAAAAAAGGGTAGAAACCATCTGTTATGGATAGATGATACCTTTCGACTGAAATCCTCAATTGTTTGCTGAGGTGGATAAAAGGGTATCTGCAATAATATAACTAGAATCACACATTTGATTCACAATAAATCAGTTGCGAAACAATATGGTAACATTTTATATTTACTAAAGCATGTTATACCTGTAATACAAACTCCCCTTCCCTGAGATCATGAGCAACAAGGACCCCAATAGCTTCAGTATTGAAGATAAAGAAAAGCATACCAGGATTCTCCTTAAGCAAAAACTGCCCCAGGCCTTTGCTAAAGAAATGGACACTGACAAGCTTTTGCAAGTCTTCCTCACCTTTCATATCTATTCCTACAAGCTTTCTCACAGTACTTCCTGCTCCATCTGTACCAATAAGGATGTTACAATGGATATTCTGTTCTACACGCTTCCCATTATTGATAGAAGATGCAGTTATAGTTACAAAGTCATTGCTGGCATCAATGGATACACACTCATGACCCATCATTATTTTCTTATCACAAGACTGTTCACTTCCTTCTGAGATTTCGGATGCACATATTTGAAAGCCTAGATTTTCAAGTTGCTTGAGTAGTAACATAGTTAGCTTGTACTGTGAGAAGTGTGCAACAGAGACTGGGCTGACAACATGCTCAAGATCTGATAACAAGTACAACATATAAGAATCTTCTGAAGCTTAATGTTGACTGAAATAAACAATATCATGTAGTATATCTGTTGATACTGCATATTTTGAAGGCTATGTATAAACATTGTCAAACTACACTGAATATGGTAATCTTTCTATAGCTATCATACTGGAAATCAGCTCTCATGGACTACAGCATTGCACCTTGAGGTTGTATGTGATCTACAGATCCAAGAATTGAACCAGAGAGAGAAGTACAATATATAAATTTCCTCCATAAATCTACTGGTGGTTGAGACCTTTGGATTTCTTCAACAAGGCCATCAATTTTGCGGAATATCTAAAATGGGATCACTGGTCAAAATAAATCACAATGCTTTTCCTTAGGAATAAAATGATATATCAAAGAGTGATTTTAACCTCCATGGATCGATTGTTGATGAAGTGTGCTTGTGGATGTTTAGAAAATGCCTTGTTTCTCTCCAAAACTGTGCAATTAATACCTATAATAAAACAAAAGGAGACATATATCATGAATGACAATCAAGACAAATGAAAGCATAGGAGTAATTTGATATGAGAAGAAAAATACAATGTGGGGTATATCACTAAGCACACTTTTAATAAAAAGTCATACGAGTTGTACATCAAAAAGATTAAAAGAAACTCAAATAAAAATTTATGTTAGAAAATTTTTCATGCCAAAATTATAAACAATAGAGAAGAAGAAATCTACCTTCCATAACAAAGTTATAAACTGAAAAACTTCGTTTACATTACCATTGTTGTTGTAGGCTCGGATAAGCTACTAGCACAAATTAAGAAAGGGAGCTTTATAGCTCATTTTAAAACCTTGCATTATCTATTACAAAGAATTCTTTGCAACAAATATATACACAATGATTTATCCCATCCTGTTTGTTGTAGCATTTTTTATACGCTTCACAAGGAAACTCCATAGCCAATACTACTTAAAACCTTGCACTGGATACCCAAAAAGAAGAATGCACATACTGTAGAATATTTGTTAAAAAGAGTACAAGAATAAGAACACAGTTTTCAAACAAACACATCAATGTCATATCTACAGCATCCAAAACAAGCAGTAGGGATTAATCATTTGGAATGCTTTAACTTTAGAGTCTACCTAATTTTGTGAGAAGAATAGAGAGAACAAGACCCACAGGTCCTGCGCCAATGATCAGAACTGGAAGCACTGCATCTCTGCCATTGAAAACTTCAGCCTTCGAGAAGCCTCTGCTTTGCATTTGCCAAATTGAGTATGCTCTGTTTCGAGTTTTGTCTTTGAAGGGGTAGCTATACCTTCTTATAAACCTTAGAAACCCCATGACCCAAAAATTAAAACCCAGGTTCAATTGTTCTCCATGAAAGGGAAGGCTCAAGGCTAAAAAATAACCTGGAAAATAAGAGTAAAACAATCATGAACAAGCAAAAGTCAAAAGATGCACTACCATCACAAGATATCATCATTATAATCAGGCCATTGACAATAAAGGAAACTGTATTTAGCCTATTCCATAACCCTCCCAGAGGGCGCTTGCGACGAGCAAGGCCACTAAATTAGGGGGAAAAAAAGAGGAGTCAGCACCAACTTTGTTTGGATTGCGAAAATTGGAAAACCCTTTAAAATTCTTAAAATGATTTTGTCTGTGCAAACAAAGTCAGGTTTGTAAGAATCATTGGAACTAAATCCCACCACAACCTGGTATATTTGTCTTAAGATGGTTATCAAAAAGTCAATTGTGCGAATTATAACAACATAAACATGAGCATAGAACTTAATCTTAAAATCTTTCATCAGCCCCAAATATACCTATGGTTTCCAATAAACGTTCTCAAAACAATACATAGGTTTTCTATGATTCGAACCTTATATCAAACACATTGTGGGCAGTTACAGAGCCAACCTAACAATATGACTAAATGCACAACCAACCCAAATCCACAAGATATCATCACATCTCGTATGTAACTATGGGAGACAACTAGTTTTTTTAAAAAAAAAATGTTTAAAGCCTTTACTTTGCAGTTTGCATTGGATTTATTTGTGATTTTTGTTTGAGATTATGGTTCTTGTAGGACCAGCAACGGAGCATCGACACATATCTCAGTGACAAGTGGGTGTAGTGATAAGACTTATTTATTTCATCAACACTAGTTATGATTATAATCCAAGATGGTCACTGGTTTGAAATCAAAGACAGAGCAAACAAGCATCTCATTCTTGGCAATTATGGCATTTAAAGGTGGATTTGGTTCAGAATTGTGACTCATGTACACACACTGTCTCTGCTTTCACTAATTGGCCATGCATATAAATTAAAAGCACAACAGAAGCAACTCCTACCTCACGACAATTGAAATCGTTTGCAGAACTCAAATTTGAATCGTTTGCCGGTTGCAGAATCAATATGATAGCTTCGATGGCTCCGATGGTGGCTTTGATGTTTAAATACAAGTTAACAACAGTGGCTCAGTGAATAATGGTTATAACAGTAGTGGAAGAGAACGACAGCTCCGCCTCCAGTGGTAGCTCCGATGATGAACAATGGTGGCTCTGTGAACAACAACGGTGGCACCTGTTAGAGAACAACAATAGGTTCGCCTCCAATGGTGTACGAATTCAGGAAAATGGTGTATGAATTCGGGGCCAGTAAGTGGGTTATAAACAATCATGATTTTTCACCAATTAAATTTTATATCTCTCCTCCCTTCTTACACTCTTACAGTTACACTGCAAAATTTGAAGGTAAAATAATGATTTTACAGGTTAAAAATGGCCCATGGTATTTGGAGTACAGATCCTCTCCATTTCTTTAAGAAATGGAGATGTCCATTTGATGAAATTATAGGATGACACGTGTTTTTTAATCTTTTGCAAGTAATGGCATTTCATCAATGCTTGAGATTAATTAATTCAATTCAAAATAACAGTAAACAATTAAACGTGATAGATAGTCTTCCACCTGTTCCTTTTTCATTTTTATTTAGCAGTAGTCTTTCACTTGTGCATTGCATGGTCCTTAATTATATATAGGGATGAATATGCATTAAGTAATTTTTTATGACTACATGTAGAGTAAGTAATTGTAGTTAGGAAAATTAATTAATTATTTAAATCAATAATTTAAATTTTAAAAAAACAACTTATATAGCATAATTTTTATGAATGCATAAAAAACTTACAATGAATCAGTGAAATTTTATTTGTTACTACCACTCTCAATGGAACCCAAAATATACTTACCCAATCATTTATATTTTATAAGATGTTATTAGCAAACTTATATTAAATCATCTAATAAACAATTATGCCTGAATTAGGCCTTAACTTTGTTTTATTTTAAATATTCTAAAATAAAAAATATATCCATATTGTGTCTAAGCAACGTATGCCACCTCTTCTATATATTTTCACTAATTTTTTAAAATATTAATTCCTAATCTACTCAAACTAAATAATTAGACAAATATACAATATTAGTTTTTTTATTTGCTATAGCATATGCATTGTCATTTCATTATATTATTTATTTAAATATAACCCATTTATGGTCTATGGAAATATGCACGTTGTTAATTTTTTGACTCATCGGACCACACCTTAGGCAGAACTTATTAAATCACTTTTAATATTATAATTTTTTATTTATAATAAATTAATAATATAATTATATTTTTTTCGTCAAAAAAATAATATAATTATATTTTTTTCGTCAAAAAAATAATATAATTATATTTTCATAAAAGTAAAAATAATTATGACTTATTAATTTTGGAAGTCCTCTTGTATCTGTTGTACCACTGGTATGATAATTAAGTTTCCTCGTTCTTCAAGGTTTTCTTTTGATCTGATTTGAAGGACTTCAATACTTCATATGCCATGTATCCTTAAAAATCAGCTTCATAACCATTTTGATAATCAGAATATTAAGAAGTGACAGAAACTAAGAGACAACAAGAAAAAAGGTGTGTGCCTGTGAATGAAACGGATATTCTCATCTCTTGATTTTTCAGTCACACACATATATTCATTTGCGCGCTGAATTCATGACTCAGCGTGGTGTGTAGACAAAACTGCATGAGGCAGCGCAGTGGTGCCACGGCGGCGCAGCGTGGCGGTGTCACGGAGGGGAGAGGCGGCTGGGAGGGCCGATAATGGTCACTGGGTCGGCGACGGTGGCTGTGATGGAGCAAGGCGGTGATATAAGTTTGGGTCATTGGGTGCACTGATGGAGTCAGGGAGAGACCGATGGAGTCCTCTTCAGTTTTTATTTATTTTAAATTGAATTAGAGAGATTAAATCTTGGCCATTGAAATTTTTAGATCCACCTGTCATTATCATAATTGATGGAATGGAAATGTCCATTTCCATTAGGAATGGAGAGAATCCTAACGCTGGTATTTGTACCCTGTTTTTTTATTAAATAAATATACCACCCTCTCTTTTTTAAAAAGAAAAACTTAAATATGTTTTTGGTCCCTATAAAATTAGTGAATTTTGTATTTAGTACTTACTAAATTTTTCACCTAAACTTGGTCGCTTACTAATTTTCGGTTACTAAATTTAGTCCTTTCCCGTTAAGTACCTGTTGTTAAGTGATGACACGATACTTTACTCATCCTAATTAGTTGTGCTAACTTGTCTCAATAAACTTACCTGTCATCCACATCATATTTCATTTTATTTTATCTTTATATTTTGTTTGATGAAAATAAATTATCAGAAAACATTAATAAAAGTAAACTTTTTATTAATGTTTTACTTTTATTAATGTTTTCTGATAATTTATTTTCATCAAAAAAATAAAGATAAAATAAAATGAAATACGATGTGGATGACAGATAGGTTCATAGAGACAAGTCAGCACAACTGATTAGGATGAGTAAAGAGCCACGTCATCACTTAATAGCAGGTACTTAACGGGAAGGACAAAAATTGATAGTGGAAAATTAATGAGGGACCAAACTTAGGTGAAAAATTTAGTAAGGACTAAACACAAAATTCACTAATTTTATAGGGACCAAAAACATATTTAAGCCTTTTTTAAAATATACTTATAAAAATATCCACACTCTACAAATATTAATTTCTCTCTCTTAATTTCCTTTCACCCATTTCTTTTTTATTTTTTGTCTTTCAAATTCTAATTTATGATCCCATAATCTAAATTTTATTTCAAAACTGTATATCAAAAATTAAAATTCATAACAATTTTAAATTTTTATGCTAAAGATTAATTTTTTGAAATACATTTTTTAATTTGTATTTCAACAACTAATTTTTTATACATAAAATGAGAACCCTCCGGATGGGTATGTTTGTGAATTGAATTTTTGAGGGGAAGAGAGGGACGTCCCCCTTTGTCTTTGTGAGTTTGAGTATTTTTAGAAAGTATTTCCCTCCTCTTCTCCCTCCAATCCTTTCTTTTCCCTCCTCTCTAAACGCACAACGATCGCGATATGTGTACCACTACAGTGCGTACCACACTGGTACCGCACTGTATGTGGTTTTGTCTTTTTCCCCCTTTTTTCACCCTTTTTTTTTTAAAATAGTTTTTATTTGTTTTTAAATTTATTATTATAATTATTATTATTATTTATTTTGTTAAATAAAAATATAGACCAAGAAATACAATAAATGTGTGTTTTTTGGAGGGTTGACATAAGTTTCTTATCATCATTATTCTATTTCGATGCTAATAACCAAATATACTATTTCATTCACCGTTTCTGTGTACACAATTAACCTCACGAATTCAATTAACCAAAGTTCTCATTTTGTTAACCGTCAATGTATATGTCATTAACCCCATTTAAAAATCTGTTCACCGTTTCTAGACACATAAATAACCTCGTGTTAACAAGAGTTGCAATTAACCTCACAAAATCAATTAACCAAAAATCATATTCTATTAACCACAAATGGATACACCATTAACCTCATTTTTAAATATGTTCACCGTTTTTTGCCACATAATTAACCTCGTGTTAACAGGAGTTGCAATTAACCTCACAAAATCAATTAACAAAAAATCTTATTCTGTTAACCACAAATGGATACACCATTAACCTCATTTTTTAATTCAATTAACCAAATATCTCACTATGTTAACCGTTAATGTATACGTCATTAACCTCATTTAAAAATCTATTCACTGTTTCTGGACACATAAATAACCCCGTGTTAACAGGAGTTGCAATTAACCTCACAAAACCAATTAACCAAAAATCTTATTCTGTTAATAACAAATGGATACACCATTAATCCCATTTTTAAATATATTCACCGTTTCTCACCACATAATTAACCTCATGTTAACGGGAGTTGCAATTAACCTCACAACATCAATTAACCAAAAATCCTATTATGTTAACCACAAATGGATACACCATTAACCTCATTTTTAATTTGTTCACCGTTTCTGGAGACATAATTAACCCCGTGTTAACATGAATGATTAACACAAATTTTATGTGATCATTATTGTATTTCTTTATCTATATTTTTATTTAATGAGATAAATAAATAAAAAATAGATATAATAATAAAATAAAAAACAAATAAAAACTATTTTAAAAAAAGGCTAAAAAAGGGGCTAAAAAAACTCACTAAAAGACAAACCTACAACAGCGTGGTACAAATAGTGTACCACACTATTGTGGTACGTTTAAAATTACCCAACTCACAAACACACTGTAAGGGAAAAGGAGGTATTTTTGTTAATTTTTTTTAAAAAATGAGGAGGTGTGCTTAGTAAATTTTATGGTGTAAATAGAAATTCTCTATAAATTGTGGGATCTAATCATATTAGTTAAAAGGGTGGGACCAAGGGTCGAGGACTTGATTTATTTAGAGCTCTATACAAAAGAAAAATGGACTTGGCAAATTACCGAGAAGCTTGTTCCAGGGCACCCCGGATCCAACCCATGATCCACGAACCACCGCCCGAGTCAGATACTAGACCCATCTGAATATTGTAAGGTCCAAAATATCCTCCAAAGGAGTTTTAATTGTTGAGTCTCAGAATTAATTTAAGTATTTAAATTATATTCAAGACTTATTATTCTTGGTTTTAATGATTAACAAATTAGATTAGACTATAAGAAAACATGTGCTACTAAGAAAGGTATTTGTCTGTGTGTTTCAGGTACTGAATAGAAGCAACCTGCTAATTAGGAGAAACCTGCTGAAGAAGATCAAGAAGAAGAAGCCATTCCCTAAGAACATCTTGGCCTTTTAAGACAAGAAACATGAGTTTTCCACATAGTTGGAACCTCCACTAACCCTACACCTATAAACCAAACACAAATTGCGCCACAACCCCCACCTAGGTATGAGGTACAAAGGGATCCCCTGATTTTGCACCTTCTCGAACACATCAAGCATTTGGAAGAATCTCAGATTGAGAGGCGTTCTAGGAGGAGGAGGAGGAGGAGGAGTGAGAGATCACAGAGGTCCCATTACCGTCGTTGTGATAAAAGTTCATATGGGTACTCACGAACGTCGAGATGAGCTAGGGTTGCTACCCCAACTTCCTCGAATAGCTCAACACTGGGTTGCCTTCCATGAAGCGCTTATTTAACGTTTTCTAGCTCGACTCCTGTTTTACTCATGGTGGCCTCAATTGGAGGATGATGGTTGACTCAGCTCTTGTCCTTCCTTGTATTGCCCATCCTCCATGCCAGCTCCTTGTCTTGTCATCACTTTCCTCATTGTGTTCTTCCTTTTCTGATGTTGATCTTTTTCTCTTTTTAAATCTGAACTCCATCATAGATGCCCGCTGCTATGAAGAGGCTGTCACATTCCAATTCTTCAATCATCGATTCCCCCTATATTCCTATAACGATTACTATGAGTACTTTTACCAATCAGAATTTGAGTTTCCTAAGTATCGGCTCCCCCAAACTCGCTGTTGAATTAACAAAACCATTTACCAATGTATTTTATAAAAACAACCTATAACTCCGGTACAGAGGCGGAAGCTACGCATTAAGTAAAGTATAAAAGTACCGATATCATAGAATAGGGATTCATAATTAATAAAGAGAATTCACATACATGCGAGGATTGAATCAACTACATTCAATCCTATTGGAGAGTTTAGCTACGCATGGTAGCCATACAGACCAATGAAGAAACTGTCACGCTTTTCTTCAATCCTAGCGTTGCTATCTCGGCAGCCCTTCGGGGTCTCCTCTGAACTTTGAGCCCTAAACTCTATTCTCTAAACTCCCTGCTAAACGCTACTGTGATATTTACAAAAGGTCCTGTTTATAGACCAAGGAAAGCTATCTTAAATCTGGAAGGAATCTATTTTGAAAATAGATCTAAAAATAAATCTACGCTCCTGCGTTTCACCTGCGCTCAGCGCGTTTGAAGCGCAGGACCCAGAGAGGAATCCTGATGGTTACGCTTCACCTGCACTCAGCGTAGGTGGAGCGTATTTCTCGTTCCAGCTTCCTTGATTCTCTCTATTTTTAACTTGATCTCTTCCTGATCTTATCCTTGTTTGCTTGGCTTTCCTTGTTTCCCTCTTTTTGATCTGATTTTGTGTTTATCTTGCCTTTGAATTTAAATTGGGAAGTTATCCGCGGAATCCTTGTTTAAATGGCTGCTGATCTTATCTTTATTTGCTCTCATTTAAACTTCAAATCTGCAGATCCTATCCTCAAATAATGCTATCTTCTCTTCTCATTTAAATCTCCTCATAAATCTGCAAAATCAACAGATTTTCTATTAAAATAACATCAAATTCAAATCCAAATTAAATAAACACAATTATTACAATTATTAATAAAAAAGGATTATTTTGGGGCATAAATTACTATTTTACCCTTGATAAGTGCAGTAAAAATACAAGAATATATCATATAATTGGCACTTATCAGGCGTCAATGAAATCTTCATAATCCTTCCTTGAGGCTATTTATATGTTCTGAAAATATAGCCGTTGAAGATTGCTTAATTTTACCGTTGAGAAGAAATGATTAATGCTCTAAGAGCCATTGTGAAATAACTTCTCTTTCGGTAACTTCTGACTTAAGCGGATTAGGTGTGCAAATAGATTAGTTCTGACACACAGCAGATAGGCTCTTAGTCTTGAGAGATTTTCTTCGTCTTCAGCAAGTTGATATTTCTATCTCTTCTTTGTCTTCTTCTTTCTTTCTTCTCTGTGAGTATAAGGAGGCAGGATGCTACGATCCATTAGACTTCTCCTTTGTCCCGTTGTGAGTTCTGCTTTTCTTCTCACTTGAGGTGCACGCCTCTAATAGTGTATTGCAGAGAAAGTACATAATAGGTGTTGCAGCAGCGCTGACTCTATCTCTGACCTCTATTTGCTTTTCTGCAGTAGGCTTCCTTGCTTTTCTGCAGTAGGCTTCCTCTTTCATGTCGGGATTAGCTCCAGCATAAATTAGCTCTTTCAATACGGAGACTTCTTCAGTGAGTTCCTTTCTTCAGCAGATTGCTTCTTTTTTGGATGGTTGTTGCTTTCTTCTTCTCTTGTTCTTCCTTGAGCATTAAGTTTATCTTCACTTTAGCTTTGCTCATTTGTTCTTCTTCTTCTTCTTCTTCTCTTCAGCTGCTTGTCTTCTATAGCTCTGAATTCTTCTTTTTCATTTGCTTACTCAAACAGAAATCCAGTCTTCATTTGCTCTGAGTTCTTCTTCTTCAGTAGGTCTTCTTCCATTGATTGTTGATCTTTGATGTCCTTCTTCTTCATTCTGATTACTTTCTTTTTCAATTCTTCTGTGTTGATCTTCTTCTTCTTCTTCTTGTCCCATTTTTCTTCTTCTGGTTCTTACTTCATTCTTCTTCTTCTTCTGGTTCGACAAGTTGATCTTCTTCTGAGAATTTCTTCTTCAGGATTCCTGAAATACAAAAGATAATATCTTTCTCAGTAGAACTTGTTTTTTATACAATCTAATTTCTTAATCATTAAAACTAAGGTTACTGAGTCTTGAATCTAATTTCAATTACTTTAATTAATTCTGAGACTCAACAAGTTTTACTGAATGTTAATCCCATGACATAATTCAGACTACACCATGTCTTTTTTATTGTCACCTTTGATGCATTGACATGTTGATTTACACGTGATGATTAATCAAACATTATTCCATAACAATCATCCCCATTGTATGGTAAATAATTGTTACGACTTTATGAGACTTCATCTTGAGTTTTCCTAGGCTAGGTTGAACTTGTTGAGTCTCAAAAATATCATTAAATATTTAATAATGATTGAGTCTCACTTTCCTAAGTTTTAATGAATAACACTTTTTGTTAAAGTATCTCTTGCATATTCTGCCTATGCTATTAAACGTGTTTCTCGTGTTTCAGCAAGTCGACCATCTGAAGCGTTCTTCTGTCCGAAGAAGTAGAACCATCTGAAGTGGTCCAACCATCTGAAGCATGGAATCATCTAAAGCTGAGGAGAGTATCTGAAGACGTTTGACGTGGCATAATGTCTGAAGTCAAAAGTCATCTAAAGAGCGAAGCCCTCTGAAGATCTCTGATAAAGACTCAAGTCTTTTTCAACGCCTTCTGAAGCAAGTCTTGGTTGATTCTTTTTAAGGCAAGTTGTTCAGAGACTTTCCTGCACATTTGAATTACATGCACCAAAAAGGAAATGTCTGCAACGCAGTCTTTGTAGTGTTTAAAACAGAGACAGTACTGCACATCTACCTTGTACTGCGTATGAAGTTATCAGAAGCTGTTTCACAATGGGATTAATAGCATTAAACGCTATCTCTCAACGGTGATTTCAATGGATTTCATCTCAATCATCTATAAATAGCTTCATGCAGAACCATGCAAACAAGAGAACAAGCTAAGAAAGAAAGAGCCCATACGCTACAAGTTTTTCGCTGTCAAAACACTTTGATTATTTTCATTTGTACTCGAACCTTCTTATCCTGAGAATAACTCAGTTATCTTGTACAATACTTTGTTTGAGCTTTGAACTTGTATAGTTCTTTAGCTTAAACTTTCTTATACCTTAAACACTTGGGTGTTGAGCCTGGAGAGGCTTTTTTAAACAATACTTGGGTAGAGCCTGAAGAGGCTTGTGAGGAAACAATACTTGTTGTTGTAGAGCCTGAAGAGGCTTGACAAAAAGAATACTTCTAATCTTCTGAAGATTAATGGAAATCCAAGTGTTGTGTTTTGCTCTAGGACTGGACGTAGATCACTGTGGTTGTGAATGAACCAGGATAAATCATTTGGTAAAGTTTTCTCATCTCTTAACTCTTTAAATTCAGTTTAAAGCTAACAAGAAGGAATTGAATTGGTTCATATAAAAGCTTAAACGTAAACTCAGTTTTTCAGAAAACAAATTTTATCAGTCTGAACAACCTTCAAACGGAACGTTAAACTTCAGATAATAGCATATCGTCTGAAAGCTTTTATAAAAACACTTTGTTGAGAAAAAGTTTCCAAAAACATTCAAGTTTTATAGAAACATTATTCAACCCCCTTCTAGTATTTCCCTGTTTGTTTCTATAGAACTTATAACTTTACGTTTTTCTTGTCATTCTTCTTTTGAAATGGCTGAGGCCACGAATGCCATATATGTATGTGTGTGTGTCTATATATATAAAATAATAAATAAATATATTAAAAATATGAAATATATGGTGGATTTAAATGAATATTTAAATTTAATATACAAATATTAAAGGATAATTAATTTGAATTCTGGATATAATTTAAATTCAATATTTGAACACTAGGAGATAATTAACTTATGTTTGAGATTTAATTGGAATGTATATATTAAAAAAATAATTATTTTTAATTTGAATTATTAATTTATAAAATCAATTATTTCAATCATATTATTGTAATGTAATTTTTGTAAGGTTCAAATATCCCCTCAAAGTGGTTTTAATCATGACAACCAAATCAAATGGAACTTAGTATAATTCTGATTTCAAAAAAGACTAATCATTTTCATTTGAGTATGTATCCAGAAGCAACAGGTCTAATCTTGAAGAAGGAGAAATATGAGAAACATAAGAAGCATGAAATACATGAGAAATTTCATTCCAATAACTAGCAGAAGCAGCAAACTAAAAAGGAATGACAAATCTGTGAAGGACAACTTGAAATTAAAATGAGTAAATTCAAGATAACTCATTCAAAGTAATCAGAAGCTGTTAAGCACTTCTCATATCTTCTGGAAGCATGGAGAAGCTTCCAAAGAACATCAAATGAAGACATATTAGAAGGGAGATTCACTTTAAGAGAAAATTTCAAGAACAAAGCAATAATAGCACTTTATGCTCAAGACATATCAACTGTGGAACCTCAAATAGTTCACAGAAGCATGTGAAACATCTGCAGTTCATCAGAAGCAGAATTCTGCAGAAACAGCACATTAACAGAATTCTGCAGAAGCAACATACACATATGAATTCTGCAGAAGCAGCAAATTAAGGCAGAAAAATAAAATGATTCTTCTGATGATTTAGCTGAGTTACACAAGTTGAAATACACTTGAAATAATTCAGAAATCATCCTCGGAAAATTCACAGAAGCATTGGTGAAGAAATGAGCCAGTTTTGCTGTCTGCAGAAGCAAGTTCTGCAGAAGCATGAAGACCAGTCAACAAGACAGATATACCAGTCAGCTTTTACATCTGTACCTGAAAGGGACTTGTCAAAGCATCACAGCTGGGTCATTTTGACTGCATTCCAACGGCTACAAGGCTCCTCACCTGTAAAAGGAGGTGCTCTCTTCACATTGAGACACACCTCTCTCTCCAGAAGCATAAAACAATATCTGGTCTTACATTGCCAGCTTCTGGAACATTTTTTCTCTCTCCTCAGTTTTTCTCTCATTGTTTAATATACATTGTTGAGGGGGAGTTTTGCTCACTAGAAGCTGTTGTTGCTGTTCTGATTGTAATCTAGTGAGCTTTGTGAGATTTGTGTACTTTACCTTTGTAGCTTTGTGCTTCTACTGAGTCAGAGAGATTGGTTGGCTGTAAAATCTCTTGTGACTGATCAGGTGAAGTATTTGAGAGGTTGTAAAGGCTCAAGTGTGAGCCTGTGAGAGATTGGGATCTGCAGAAGCAAGTTCTGCAGATTTCAGGTTCTGTGCTTCTGCAGAAAGTACTGTAAGAAGACAGAACTTGTTTCTAAGTGTTTGGTGTTTCTGAAAGAAGCCTGAAGAGGCTGTGGGAAAAGAATACTAGTGGTAGTGTGTACCCAAGGTTGTAATTGAGTTTGGTTAGTGAGAAAATCCTACTTGAGGTAGGGACTGGATGTAGCCTTTGGTTGGAAAAGGTGAACCAGTATAAATCCTTTGTGTTCTCTTCTTTTCCTTACACTCTTAGTTATTGCATGATCATAAAAAGATTTTAAAAGCTACCTAATATCTAAGTAAGTGTTAACTTAATTGATTCCATCAAAGGAATCCTATTTTCAGCATAATAAGCATTATACTTAAAATTAACCTTTTGGAAATCCATCTTCTGATAAAAGCCAAGAACTTACCTTGAGCAGAATATTATTAAAAGATAACTTGCAGAATTTTAAAAAGGAATCACAATTCAACCCCCTTCTTGTGATCCAACCATTTACTTCAATTTTAAAATATCATATTTTTATATATAGTTTATATTTTGTGGTACTAATCAATTATCATATTCAACATTTTAAATTAGATCATTTGTTGGTATAACTGTTATATACACACACACATATATATATATATATTATATTATTAAATGATAATTTGGATTAAAAAAATTGGAAGGAAAAAAAATAGGTAAAGAATTAGAATCATAAAAATTTAGATTTTAAAATATCAAATTTTCAAGAGATTTGAGAGAATGTTAAAAAATCTTTGCAAGGCAAGGAAGGTGTCTGAAAGACACTCTCTTAAGAAAGTACTGAAAAAAATATAAAAAGTGACATGTGATTTTCTAATTGAGAGAGCAGTGAGAGTGAATGAGTGTCTCATTCTCCAAAATAAGGTAAACAAAATTAGTTTACAGAGAGTGGATTTAACTTGTCTTAGTGCTACTTCAAGTATAATAAACAAACTCTCAAGTTAATACATAAGACATGTTTATGTTATTTATTTTTAAAATATAAAATTTTAAATAATTTTTATCATGATTAAAAGTTATTATCATATGGATTATGGATTTAATTAATTTTACACAGACATCCAATGGTGTATCACCACATCATTTAATGAATGTGACACCTCATGTATTATTAAATTCAATAAATGATGTGACAACACATCATTGGATGTGTGTGTAAAACTCTATTACACTGACAATGTATATATATATATATATATATTAAACTCATAGATTATATCTATTAAATTTTACATTGATAAATTTTTTTTAATAAATTATTAAGATATGTTAAGTTAATTGTTTTATGGTGCACTAGGATGAAAGTGGTGCACCGGTGGTCTAGTGGGGTTTAGGATAAAAATAAAACTTTTAAAATTTACATTGTGGTCCTCCTATTATTATGTTATTAGTAGTAGGTCTGTTTCTCTCTCCTCTCTTTGTTTCTCTCCCTGCTCTCTCTCCCCTCTGTTTCTCTCTTCCATCTCTCTCCCCCCCTCTGTTTCTCTCTTCTATCTCTCTCTCCTCTCTCCTATTTCTTTCTCCTCTCTATCTCCTCTATTTCTCCCCTATCTCTTTCCCCTCTCTCCTTTGTTTTCTCTCTCCTCTATTTCTCTCTCCCTCTCTTATCTCTTTCTTATTCCTTTATCCTCTGTTTCTCTCTCCTCTCCTCTCTTTATTTTTCATTCATTAAGATTCTCTCTCCTCTCTCTCCTCTATTTATCTCTCCTCTCATCTCTCTTGTCTCTCTCCCTTCCCCATCTCTCCTCTCTCTTCTCTATTTCTCTCATACATTTTTCTCCTCTCTCTTTTGTTTCTCTCCTCCTCCGTTTCTCTCCCTCCTATCTCTCTCTTGTTTCTCTATCCTCTGTTTCTCTCTTCTCTCTATTTTTCGTTTATTAAGATTCTCTCCTCTCTCTCTCCTCTATTTCTCTGTCCTCTCTCTCCTCTATTTCTTTGTCCTCTCTCTCCTCTATTTCTCTCTCCCTCTCTCTCTCCTCTCTCCTGTTCTCTCCTCTCTCTCCTCTCTCTTCTCTCCCCTCTATTTCTCTCTCATCCATTTCTCTCTCCTCCCTCCCTCTCTCATCTGTCTCTCTCTCCTCTATTTCTCTCTCCTCTCTCCTCTGTTTCTCTCTTCTCCCTTTCTCTCTCCTCTCTCTCTCCTTCGTTTCTCCTCCG